>CM073742.1:8826284-9201954 GCA_037127355.1 Schoenoplectus tabernaemontani
TCATTTAAAGTTTTAATTCAGTTTTTTTTGTTTTTCCTTTAGAAATTGTATAGATAGGAAATTGTGTATATAGAAAGAAAAAATTTTAGATTTTTTTAGTACGTAAAATATATATAATTATTTTGTTAATGAAATATATTTTATTAGTTAATGGTGATGATTGAAACTATTTAATCAAAATTTAGAGAAACCAGTTAAAAAAATAAATCAAAAATATTGCTTTTCTGTTGTAAATGAATATTTGATTTAAAATCAGTTTTTTAAGAAAATGATTTCTAAAAAGTTTGTTATTTGAATTAAAGCTAGTTTTCTTCAAAAACCATTTCTAAATCTTCGAATTGAATTAAAACCGATTTTTGAAAAAATAAGCTTTTAATTGGAGAATTGAATTAAAACTAATTTTTAATATAAAAAAGACTTCTAAATTCTAACCTTTAGAGCCAATTTTTAGCTCATAAACGACGCTAAAGAGATTCCTTTAGAGCCGGTTATGAGCCAAAAATCGGCTCTAAAGGTTAGAGTTTAGAAATGGTTATTCAAATAACCGGCTTTAAATGCCCCATCTTACACCTCCTTTTAGCGCCGATTTTTAAAACATTTAGCACCGTATAGTTTTACAACCGGTTTATATAAGCGGTACTAAATCATTGATATAACCGGTTCTAAAATATTTTTTGTGGTAGTGAACTTTTAGTGGATGATTAGGTGGAGAAAGATAAGTTTTATGATGAAGTATTTTTCACTCGTGTTGTGTCCCACAAGTCGTTGGTGATCGCAAGATGCCACTAAACGAGAAGGCGAGCGGCGGAGTGAAGGAAAGTAAGAATGGGTATAATTGAAAATATTAAATATTAGTGATATTTTGATAATTAAAATTATTTTGGAATGCACGGAAGGAATAACAATTTAGGACTGTCATTTTGATAATTTTGAGGTTTTAGAGTGACATAGAGATAATTTCTCTCAATTATAATAATTTAAATTTAATGAATATTGATGAAATATTAAAAGAAATAAAAAATATCAAAATCTGAAATATAATCACATATTTGTAAAATATTTTTTATTTTACATTTTTTTTATTAATTTATTGAAATCTGTTATTAAGATTGTCACAAAATAATTAGCTGTCAAGGAATCTCCGCCCTTTTTTAATGCAGGTTTATTGTCAGAAATGATATTTCATGGACATACAACAAAAGATTTGAATTTTGTTGGTAAATAAATCAATTCTAAAATTTTATGGATAAATGTTCAATAACAAATTTGAAAAGATATATGCACATTCATTTTTTCCTTTTACCGTAAAGGTGTTAATTTGGACAGTTAGGATGTATGCTCATAGTTTCAATTATTTATCTAGTGCTGACAATTTTTAGATGTAATGTCGTTGAATTTTATTTGCTTAACTCTAGTTATTATATACGGCTCCTTGAAAGGTATCTGTGAATCAGACATAAATATTCATAACTTCGAAGACTAACCATTATCAGTATGTGAGAAAGTCCAATTATTGTTGGCATCGAGCATCCCAAACTTAAAAACGGTTGAACAAATCCCAACCGTTCCTTTCGACTCCCAATACAATGATCTGTGAATGAACTGTTGGAATTTGTTATTAGCGAGAAACTACAAATCTACAATAAAATGCGATAATACATAGCTACAGACTAGACAGTTTATATATATTGTATTATTTTACAATTCGAAAATGCGGAAAAAAGGCTGATTTTGTTTTGCTTTTTTTTTTCTCTCCGACTTATTTTTTTATTAAAGCAATATGATTTTAATTGAAGTTCCAAAATACTATTCGGCCCTCAAATATTTTATTTTCTATCAAATTATTTCAGTATTTATAAATGGTATAATTTTTTTAATGTTCTAAATAGCGATTATTGCACCATCGTGATACAGTCCTAAAAAAAGCTATCGCGTTATAGCGTGCTATAGAGAAAGCTATCCGACACAGCGCAAATAAATAATATTAATATTTTTATCTAGAGATTCATAGAGCAAATAAATAAATAACACAAAATTAATTAAAGGATAATACTAACATTGAATAAGTATAATTTTCATACTACTATTCAAAACGTCTTCGATATAGTGAATTAGTAAATTAAGTAATACGTATCATTTTCTGTCAAGCACATTTTGGATTATATTAAGTCTCAAAATAAAGTTTTTTAGGTTAATTAAATTTAAATTTAAATTTAAATTGCTCAAATTCAAGGTACTGCCTAGTTTTAATTATTATTTCAGGTAAAGAAGGGAAGCCACAAAGAAAGCAAGAGAGATATAAGTCGGGGTCAAACCAGAACGCTAATTACAAAAAAAATAATTTTGATCCAAAATATATTTAGAGTGATTAAGATTATAAGTCAATTTGTAGATCATGTTCTTAATTTTCCAATACACTTTGAATTACCTCAATCGGAATTCGGATGAAGAAAATATGATAATTTAAAATTTATTGTGAATAAATATACGACGGCATGCAATAGCAACACTATACGCTATACACAATAGCGGTTCACTATCGCCACTATAGCATAAATAGTACACATAGCGCAGTTCATGTGTATAGTATAGAGTTTGAGTTCTGAAAACGCTACAACGGTGTTAGATAATTTTGATTTTCTATTAGAGAAAAATATATTCTAAACAATTAATTTATCAAATTAATGAAATAAATAGAATGAATTTGAGAAATTATGATCAAGTTGCGTCTACATGACACTGCCCTAAATGGTGTTTTTAAATGTGGCCGTATATGCGTATGCCATAGCTAATCCCTGTCATGGGGTTTTTCATATATATACTTTCTATGAAGGTGCCACAAAAGATCTAAAGACTTACTATTTCTATTTGTCTGTATAAAACTCCAAAAATATATTTGCTTTGAAGGAGAATCGATCCCATAACCTTGTGAGTATTCTCCAAGAGACAAATCTACTAAATCCAATTTCTTTTTATGTGCGATATACATTTATGCTTTTATATATTCTCTATGAATATATATATATACACATCTCCGCATAAACATAAAAATTCCTAGTAGCACAATTTACAAGAAATATATTTAACCCAGATCCGTCGAAACACTGAATTTTTTTTCAATATTAAATAACATAATTCCTGTTTATATCTCGCTTATTTCTGTGTCTCTGTACTATTGATCTGATGTGTACGTGCGTATGTGTAAACCGTAAAGATCAGATTATGATAATAGAGTTCTTTATGGGTTTACAGTATTTCCGGGTCACTTTAAGTCTTCAAGGTAATTAATATGTGACGGTTTATTTTGTTTTCGGTTTAGTATGCAATTAAACTCATTAGCAAGGTTTTAAAATACTAATTTCAATATGTGTGCGGTTGATAACTGTATAGATATATGTGATTCAATATGTAGATATGTATTCTAAAAAATTCTTAAAATATTTAAATAGATCATTTATTTTTAAAGAATTTTAATACAACAAAGAAAAAGCATTTAATTTGAAAGAACTTTAATATAAAATAAAAAAATACAATAAGATACTAATATAATTTTATTTTATTTTTTTGCGTGAAATATATCATATGATTGATTTTATAGAGTCAATATGATAAAAAAAAATTAAAACTATAGTACTCTATTGAATATGCAGATATATACTCTTATACACACGGCATCGCACCACATAAACATATGCAGCTGCATACAATGATCAGTACTGCTTCACAATTATTTGACCAACTATAATTATCACTATTGTCTAGTCTTCAAGGTAGTTAATAGCATCAACGTTTGTTGATATATTAAATTGAATTTCATATTTCATGAGAGATAAATTCCTTATTATTTTTTGTACCAAGTTTAATTTTTGTTTATTTTCAGAATAATGTACGTGGCTGCTGGAGTAAAATTAAAGATGGGTCTACTATGACACTAATACTCGCAATATATATAATATATCAATTTTTAATGGATATAGGCATATAGCATTACCTTTATGTCATTACAAATCCATGATGATAATGTTTTTCATCTAATCTCTTAATCGATAATCGGTAATCATATATAATTGACGTTCAAAACGAAAACTTTAAAATATTAATATTTTATAAAATACTTTTACTTCGTATTTCTATTTCAAAAGTATACTTTCAATTTTTCACCCTTATGTCCTTTTTTTTCAAGTACAGATGTTAATGAGTTCGACTGAATTATATAGCATCCAATTTATTTGTGCTGATTTTGAAAACCAATTGATTCTTAAAGTCTTTGGCCTATCAGTCAGGAACCGCATCTGCTGTTATCCTAGGAACCTACTATTTTTATTGGGACCGTTGGATTTGAATATAGGGTGGTATTTTGATATTTACAGTAATTTTTCAGTCTTGAGATTAACGCTGGAGTATGACAGCCAATCTGATCCGTGTAAAGAAAAATAAGTTCCTTTTTTTCTTATTAGAATAACAGCAGATGCGGTTCCATCAGTCAGAGCATCTTAATGCGTCTGCCACAAAATCATACACGGTACAAAACTATTGTACCGGAGAGAATCATATGCAGCCAATCTGATATACCGGAGAGAAGGGAAAAAGGAAAAACTATTGTATATGTCTATATGGAGCGTTTTGAGCTTTTTAAGTCACCGTTTTTAATTTTTTAAAATGATGTTCAAGTATTGAATATATTATTATTATTTTTAGAGCTGATTTTAAAAAATTAAAAACCATAACTTAAAAAGCTCAAAACGCTCCAAATTTTTGCATCCCATGAGATTTTCATATAAAGAATTTAATGAGAATGATAAATTAAAATTTCGAGATAATTTAATATATTTTTTGAGTTAAGTTCACGGAAGGCCTCCGTGAGCTTAAGCTCACGGTATCTCTACTATATATATATGTTGAGGTTACGGTGCTTTACAAATAAAGACCCATTTTTGCTTTGGCATGATATTTCATATCCCCATGATTTAAATGGTCTATCTAAGTTGCTCAATAATATCTTTATGTTAAAATCTTGTGGAATATTAAATTTCATGATTTTTTGAGCTTTCTAACTATTTTTAAAATTATTTTAAAAATGAACCTGAAATAGACCATTCTCTTACATTAAACAAAGCTATTTAAAAAAAATAAAAATAGCTAGAAAACTCAAAAAATCATGAAATTTAATATCCCATAAGATTTTAACATAAGAAATTATTGTGCAACTTAGATAGACCATTTAAGCCGTCGGGATATGAAATCTCATGCTAAAGCAAATTCAGTTCTATACTTTGTAAAACACTATAAACTCACCCATATATATTTGTATCTAAAAAATATATATATATAGTTTGTCTATTGTGCTTCCAAATTCGAGATACTTTTTTTTTTGCTTCGCAAGCACCATAGCATCACTCTCTCTCTATATATATATATAGTTTGTCTATTGTGCTTCCAGTAGCACTTCGGC
The DNA here is from genome assembly GCA_037127355.1 of Schoenoplectus tabernaemontani. NCBI lineage: Eukaryota > Viridiplantae > Streptophyta > Magnoliopsida > Poales > Cyperaceae > Schoenoplectus > Schoenoplectus tabernaemontani. The sequence continues at coordinate 8,831,737 of CM073742.1, forward strand.
CGAAACACTATCAGTCAAAATTTTAATTTTTCATGCTCAAAATTTCAATTTAAGTAGCTCAATAAAATCTTTATATCATAATCTTGTAGAATACTATTTTTATTGTATTTGAAGTTAGTTTACTATACTAAATAATTTTTAGAAATTAAGAATTTTTGACATATAAATTTTATTATTTTTCTATTATTTTAGGGCCATCTTTTAAAAATTATTAAGCATAGTAAATTAATTTCAAACATGATTAAAATTAGTATTCTATAAGATTATGATATAAAGATTTTATTGAGCTATTTAAATTAAAATTTGACTGATAGTTTTTCGGCCGAAATGCTACTGAAAGCACAATTGATAAATTTTCTCTCTCTCTCTCTCTCTCTCTCTCTCTATATATATATATATATAGTTGGGCTATGGTGCTATGGATAGTATGTATCAACTATGTGCTATGGACCGATTCTTCGTTCTCGAAGTATAAATGGTCGATCCAAACTGATCAAAATATTTTTATATGAATATTTAGTTGGGGACCAAATTTTATATTTTTTTATAATTTCTTTAGAATTTTTTTAGATAGTTAGAAAATCAATCATTTTGGAATGCTCATAATAATTAAATCAAGTGATTTTTCTAACTATTTAAAAAAGTAAAAAAATATAAATTTTAGTCACCAACTAGATATTCATATGAAAAATATTTTGAGTGATTTGAATTGACCATTTAAACTTCGAGAACGAAGAACCGGTTCATAGCACGGAGTCGATCCTTGTTATGCACAACACCATAGCATATATATATATATATATATATATATATATAAAGAAAAAAATGACATCTACAAGTTTCAAACAATGGGAGATTTATTTTGCCGTCTTTCCACTGCCGTTTTTAATGAACACAAGCATGACTTATTATAACATAGAAACAAACAAAAAAGGGTAGAGCTGGGCAAAAAACTCGTAACTCGTGACTCGTTCGTAACTCGCTTGAGATTTAGCTCGATAATAACTCGCTCAAATTCAACTCGAGTCCAGTTGGCTCGAGCTCGCTGGCTCGTATAAAATCTGAGCTGAGTACGAGTCGCGGCTGACTCGCTCGTTAACTCGCATATATTAGACCTTTGAATGGTTCTAGGTTTATTATTAATTTTATTTTGAATAACTATCGTTGTTTAATGATGATTGGATGAGGAATGACGTCTAGAAATTGTAGGTTGCTATAAAGTGTGGCCTGCTGTCTAGAGTTGTAGGTTGTCTAGGTAGAAATAGTAAGCAATTGATATTCTATGGCTTTTTCACATTAGCATCTTCATGAGGCAGTCAAGAATATGAGCTAATATTATAAATAATGAAGTGTGGGTCCCAACGCCAGTAACTCGCACCCATTTCATAAGTAAAATATTTTATACGCTATCTGATTTCACTGTATACTACTGTACAACCCACCTCACTTGCAGAGAACAAAAGAAAAAGACAGAACACTACCATACCTTTACTCTTTCCTTCATAAAACCTTCTCTCGAAAAAAAATGGCGAAATAAGCATCAATGTATTTCGATCTCCTGCTCCATATCTCCATCTCTCTCCATATCCTCACTCTCCCTGCCTCTCCTATTTCCACGAGTTATTTCACGAGCTCCGAGCTAGCTCGTGTTTTCGACGAGTTGAGTTTGAACTAGCTTTTCAGCTCGTATCTCCCTTGTAATATCGAGTCAGCTCAGCTCGTTTAGCAAGCGAGTCGAGTTCGAGCTTATACCAACTTGCTCGAACTCGCTCGAATAACAGCCCTAAAAAAGGGTGATGATACTTTATTTGATGGGGTCCAGCTCATACGTATTAAAGACATGATCAGTTTCCTAGAGACAAAGAAGAGTTAACTAAGAGGAAAGCCAATTAGATAGCCGATCTTTCTAACCTACTCAGAAGATACACAAAGGATCAATCATAATTTTAATATAGTTAAAATTATTAAAATAATTAATAAAAAACTTGATACCTTCAAGGCTGTACGACCTTGTAAAATTTTATAGACGAGCGAATTGCAAATCAATGGTCTAGATTCTGTTCAGTCACTATTAATCAGGCAAGGGAGTCATACCATCTTGTGTGTTGCGAGCCACTTGTCTTTGACTAAACGCAGCGTGAAACTGTTACGCAATAGTCTGGAATCGGTTTCAGAGTAAACAAACTCTCCGAAAGTCCCAAGTAGGGATGATAATTTAGTCCGTGGTCTGGTGAATTCATCCGAATCTGATCCGGCCTAATGTCAACATGTTCAGTCCGGTCAATGAACGGATAGGATGGGTCGGGTCATCCTATGGACGGATTGGGTATAGATTTGGAGTTAAACACGTCCGTCCGACCCGAAATAATTATATATATATATATTTATTTATATTTATATATATATATATTATATATCAATATATTCTAAAAATTATGTAAAATTTTAATATAATACTAATATTATTTAAATTATATTAAATATTTATATTATTATATGAATAGAAACACTAATATTTTTAAAATTTAAAAATATGAATAATGTAATTCAATAGATATCTTGATACTTTTTAGTCATATCTTTTAACTTGAAAATTCAATCAATATAAAATTAATTTCTTTAAAACTATGACAACTATATATGTCATTTTTATATTTTGATATCTTTTAAAAATAGACAATATAAATCTCAAAAATTCATATTATGAACATTAGCTGCTGAAAAATTTTAGACCTCTGAATATTTTTTTAATCATAATTTTGTACTGAAAAATTATATTAAGATGAAATAAAATTCTCTAGATTCATAACAATAAAATCTACAAATTTTATATTTTAAGTTTTCTCAAATTCATAATATAAAATACTAAAAAAAATACGTTTCTCAGTCGATTTTAAAAAACTGCACTGTATAACGGATCTAGCCGGGCCGGCCATAAAAACTTGACCCGCAGGCAGGACGGAAAGAATGTTTATTTTATTCTTCTTTACTAAGTGAGAATGTTTGCACTTCAGTCGAAGTGCAAATGCTTTTAAATTACTTTATTATGCCTAAAATTTCAATTTACATTGCTTAATAATTCTTCATATAAAAATCTTCTGGGATGCACAAAATTTCTATTTATATTGTTTTTAAAGTATTTTTTTCAGATTTACAAGATGATTCTAAATAATAATAAAATATAAATACCCAAAAAAAATCTGAAAATGGATTTTTTTAGTATCCTAAAGGTTCTTATATGAACAATATATTGTGCAAAATAAATCAAAATTAAGGACATAATAAAGTATATTTTGAAGTGTTTGCATTTTGGGTCTAAGTGCAAGCATTTTCATAATATTCTATATATCTATATATACAGTGAGCAACATAAATAAAATGTTTTCTCAAATAGTCTATCTACATATGCACACCATGATATATACTGAAAAAAGATGAAATGAGAATTAAGACATCAACGTGTTGGACTTTGACCTAATTTCAGACTCAAAGACAGAGCTCAAATACCTTGGTCTGCAATAGAGGTGGCAGAACCCGATTCGAATGACCCGTCCGAACCTCCGAACCCGAGCTTTTTTAAGAAAGTCAAACCGTGTTCCGTCAAATGACCTTTAATCCAATCGAAATCTATCATTGTTTTGCTGGTTGGGCCACCTAATAACAACCTCAGCTGGTGTTGTGGTCATTGTTTTGCTGGTTGGGTATATATTTTATCAAGCTTTGAACCGCATTGAGAAGGTTGAGGATGATTACCGAGAAATGAGAGAGCTCAAAGGGCGAGCTGAAGCTGCTGATGTGGCAAAATCTCAGGTACCGCCCCTGCTAGCCACACATGCTCTCACACATCAATGCCCAGAATTTAATGCAACTTGTAAATTATCTTCAATTTCTAGGGTTGTCATTGCAATTAAGTATTTAAGGTAGCAGAGCTCAGAAGTTATGCAAACAGAATGATAGAATTTGCAGTATGCACATTTGTTTCTTCAATAAATTTAAGAAATGTTTACTGAATAATTACCTTTTTTTTTTTGTTCTCTTGGAGTAAAAGATGAATATGAACCCCAGTGAATGCTGATATGGATTTGAGTTTTTTAATTAAATTTTCCAACTAAAAGCTATTGCCCCAGTATCCTTCGTTCATTTCCTTTTACTGCAAAAGTTGTTTGTTCAGTAAATTAGAACAAATGCCTGCTGTATGGTTACCCTATTTCTGTTCCCTTAGTAAAGATGGACATGGCCCCAGTTAATGCTGATATGGATTTGAGCCTTCTTTTATTATTCTTCGACTCAAAGGTATTACAGCAATATCATTTATCAACATCCTAATCTCCTTCCCTTTCTTTAGTGCAAAGGCCAAAAGGGTGATGTCATCCAAAATTGTACACCTGAACTTTTGGTTGGACATCATAGCACCAGTGACATTTATCATTGTCTTCACCTTCATTGTTTTTCTTTTACTGCAAAAAAGTGGTACCGTCCAAAATTGTACAATTGGGAAGGAGCTAAAGCAGGAAGCTGTAAAGTTTTCTGGGACCAAATTGTGAGATGGGTGGTATTTTAATGGTTGTTTGTTTAATTGACCATGTATTATGTTCTCTATACTTTTCCTTTTTCCAACTCACTTGCTTCTTTTATGGTTTTTCTTTATTTGTTTCTACTGGATGGGTGATATTACGACCTATCTAGCCGTTGGCCAATTTTATTGTTTTACTTTATGAACAATTTTCATATCTCATTTATACTGACATGACATAGTATTTTGTTTAGTTTTTGGCAACAGTTTCACATGAAATCAGAACTCCAATGAATGGTGTCTTAGGTTTGCATCTTTTCTCTGATATTTTTTTCTCTTGACTTTACTATTCTCAGTTACAACTCCAAATTGATACCATTTCTGAATTTCAGGAATGTTACAGATGCTAATGGATACAGAACTTGATGCAACACAGCAAGATTTAGTAATGACTGCTCAAGAAAGTGGGAAGGTTTTAATTCAATTAATTAATGAGGTCCTTGATCAGGCCTGAATCGAGTCAGGAAGGCTTGAACTCGAAGCTGTTCCCTTTGATATCCGTGATCTTTTAGACAATGTGCTATCATTGTTTTCTGACAAGTCACAAGTCAAAGGAATAGAGGTAAAAGCAATCGTATTGAAGATTTTTAAATCATTTATCTTAAAAAAGTTCTTTTTCTTATTGTTTTTATTCGGTGTTAATAGCTTGCGGTGTACGTCTCTAGTCAAGTCGCAGATGTGCTTGTAGGTGACCCAGGGCGGTTCAGACAAATAATCACAAACCTTGTTGGGAACTCAATGAAGGTTTGATTTATGTTTACTTACTTTTTTGCAATTATTGTACCATCTAGTGTTCTATTTCTCAAATTTTATTGCGCAGTTCCTTGTTAGAAATGAATTTAATACATCTCTGCTAACGCAGTTCACTGAAGAAGGTCATATTTTTGTGTCGGTTCATCTACTAGAAGAAATCAAGAACCTACGTGATGCCTCAACCATGTTTGATGTCCCTCATGAGATTAACAACAAAAATGAGATCTCATCATATGCTACAATTAGTGGATCCCAAGTAGTTGACAGACAAAGAATTATAGACAAGTTTAAAATTCATGATTCTTCAAAGGACTCTGGTCACAGAGTAAACTTATTTGCTACCGTTATAGATACAGGTGTAGGGATACCCGAGGAAGCCCAGAGCAGAATTTTCACACCCTTTATGCAGGCAGATAGTTCTACCTCTCGTACCTATGGTGGGACAGGGATTGGTTTGAGCATTAGCAAGCGTCTGGTTGAACTCATGGGTGGGGAGATAGGGTTTGTGAGCAAATCAGGGATTGGTAGCATATTCTCCTTCACAGCTGATTTCGAGGAAGGCAGGCAGATTTCTGGAGATGTGAAGAGGTACTATGCGGTGCCTCATCCATCAGAGTTTCAAGGGATGAGAGCACTTGTAGTGGATGGGAGAGGTACCCGTGCTGAAATCACCAAATACCATTTGCAAAGGTTAGGTGTTCATGTTAATGTGGCCACTAATCCCAAATCTGCTCTTTCAGCATTGTTGGAATCTTGCAGTTTAAGGTACTAGCTCACTATTCCAAAGTTTTTTGTTTGATAGCTTAATGGTTTATGGTATCTACCCTATGCTATGCCAATTAAGCAAGATTCTATTAATTATATTTTAGCTCAATTTGATTTTACAAGCATCACAAGTTACTCCTGTTCAGAAAATACTTGCGGCAACCTCTGCCTGTGAATTTGCTTTTATATTTCTTTGCCTAGTATTGAAGATCATATAATCATTTGCATCTCAAACTACTGATTATACTGTTTCCCAAACCTTGTCAGTGGAAGGGGCAGCCTAGACATGGTACTAGTAGATAAAGAAGCATGGTGTGATGGATCCAACCTCACCTTTCCCCGCCCTCTTGTCGACCAGCAACGAAAAGGCATGCTTGAACACTGGCAAAAGATCCCTAAAATGTTCCTTCTCGCAACATCCCTCAGCCCTGCAGAAGTCAATGACCTAAAATCTGCAGGGTATACTGAGTGCATAATGAAGCCACTTCGCCTCAGCATGATGAGTGCTTGTCTTCGCAAGGTGCTTGGTGTGGCGAGCAAGCAGCAGCAACAGGCACGAGGGGATTCCTCAGCACTGAAGGAACTCTTGAAGGGGAAAAAGATTCTGGTTGTGGATGATAATGCAATTAATAGAAAAGTTGCTTGGGGTGCTTTGAAGAAGTATGGAGCTGTTGTCAGATGCGTTGACAGTGGCAAGGATGCAATTCGGATTCTTCGGCCACCACATGAAATTGATGCTTGCTTCATGGATGTTCAGATGCCTGAAATGGATGGGTAAATCTTTGATCTCTTATTAACATCGAATGGATAGTTCATATGCTAATTATATCTGCCACGACTATTCATAGACTTAAAAGTATTGCAGTGACCCCATTTCTTTTGTAAATTTCATCCCATGTGAATATAGAAATCAACAGTTTGATGTTAGATCACTATGCATTTGAGAGGCACAATAGTAACAAATACCAGACTTGACCTGACAAGCTGGTTTACTCTTGCAAATTAGTAACTATTAATTGAATCTTTTCAATACTACTTTTTAGATTTCAAGCTACCAGGTTAATACGTGGTGCTGAGAAAGAAGTAAATGAATTAATGCATCGAGGAGGGAAGCTAGTTGAGGCAGATCAGATCATGGGTTATTGGCATGTTCCAATACTAGCCATGACAGCTGATGTCATACAAGCTACATATGAAGAATGCCTGCGATGTGGTATGGATGGCTACGTCTCAAAGCCATTTGATGAACAGCAGCTTTACTCAGCTGTTGCACATTTCTTGGACTCTAACCCTGATGCATCGCAGATACCCGTTGCTTAAATACAGTGTCATTGTAAGTTGATTTAGGCATATGGGTTTCAAGAAGGGCGTGTTGTACAGTTGAGAAACCTTGTGGTGGTGTCACATGTTGAAGCCTTCTCAGTAATTATATGTAATCATATGTGGCTGCAGTCTCTGAGTTAAAATGAGATCAAGTATGATCAACTGGCCGCACTGGATTTTCAGAAAACCTTTTAATTTTTTGCATGTACAACAGCATAGAAAAGCATAAAAAAAAGAAGTCCCTAAATTGTCTTAACTAATTTATAACCATAGCTCCAATGCATGTTCCTGATATGACTGGGAACAGTTACAGTGGGTATCTCATAAGCTTTCTCAATGTTTTGTAGTTTGCCAATAACTGTTTCGGTCAAATTTTGGTGCTTTGAACTTTGATTTAATTTGTATGAATCATCTGATCGGTGAAAATGTTCGATTGCATCTAGGAGTGCTGTGGTTAAATTTCCATTTCCATCCACCATGGATAGGACGATACTAATTGATTTTGGAATTGCAGATTGGATAAAAAACAGAACTCTCCATTGATCAAGTTCCATGTTTGTGGTGCAGTATTATGATCATTAGCGTGTAGAGATGTGAAGAGCTATATGGAAGTTTTGTTTCGTTATATGTGTATATTGTCATGATTAGCTTATGATCCATGAAGTAGGTTAAACGTGTATGTTCTGTGCATAGATTTGTAAGTTAGTCCTGCAAAGTTTAGTTGCTTTTGTTGGACATGAGAGGAGTTTCACTGTAAATGTTCTTGTACAGATTAAGTTTTGTCTACCTAAATAGCAGAAGTAAATTTGTTATATAAACAACCCACTTAACCATCTCAAATGATATTATTTTCAGAACTGTTTCCCAGCTGAAGAATGATGTTTGTCCCTTGTTGCAATGTTTGCATACCTAATTAAGGATGGCAAGATTAGGATACTGTTAGTTGCATTTGATCCACCAACTAATCCCATAGAATATAAGAATTCCTGAATAAGAGTTGGCAGTTGCAAGTGGTGCAAAACTCGGTGCTGCAATCGCAACAGTAGGGATGTAATTGACCAACTGCAAAGGGGCTTTCTTGTAAATGGCAGCAATTTTAGGCTGTCCTTGATGAATAAGTTTGAACTTCTATACTTATTTTGGTTACAGGTATTTCATAATAAAAAGGCCGATCGTGGATAAATGGTGCAATGTCTTTTGTTAAGTAGTCGAAGAAATCGGCTTGACAGAGAGTAAAGCTTGGTATTTTATGCTGGTAATTCTTGGATAAATGGTTCATAAAAAAATGTCTCAGGCTGGTACATAGAGTAGAGCTTGGTACTTAATACTGGTAATTCTTGGATAACGTAAATTTAGGCTGTTTCTCCATTTCCCCACGCTTATTTATTTCCATCTGATTCTCCGTCTGAAGATGCCCCTCAAGAAGAATCTTGCTCCAAATATTTACTTTTATTGTGTTAATATTCAACTTGTTTGCGAATATGAAAAACATTCAAATCTAAGTCCTTTGAATATTTCGTAGAAACGTACGTAATTATTCATCAGTTGCAAGATTCAAATTTTGTGATAATTAACGTAAAAGATACGATGCAATGCTCAAATTGATGTAGAAATAAGTTCCAAAATTTTGCAATTGTTAGCTTGATAATTTGATCAGATTGATGTGTCCATTTTTATGCAATGATGACGGTGACTACGTTGATACATATAAAATAAAATGCTAATTACAAATGGTACTTTCATAATTTTCACAAAATGTACTGTAAGTACACAAATTCTGATGAAATATCACCGTTTTATTAATTTGGTCCTTACAATTTAAAAGTTTGAATTGAATCCTTAAACTACCACTTTTTACAATTCATTAATTTGGCATGAAATGAATTTGAAAAATATTACAATTTATTTATTTCGGAGAATTGGGCATGTTTGTTTAGAATCTAAAACGCAATTGATTACTACTTCCATGTAGGTTGTGCAAATGGATCGGTTTAATTGGTTTTGAACCGAACCGTTAAATTTTGGATTATTTGGTTCGGTTTTTCGGTTTAAAAACTTCGGTTCGGTTGAAATTTTTTGCTAATTCGGTTTTTGTTCTTTGGTTCGGTTTTGATTTTTCTAAATCGGATAAACCAAATAAACCGAATAGTCCAAAATTTATTAAATAATTTTATTTTACTTAATATAAATAAGAATTATATCAAAGATAATCCAAATATATTTATTTTGTATAAATTTTATTTAGTTATTTTGTTTATCTTTTAAACTATTTATTTTTTCTATTAATTTTTATAACTTTTGATATTTTTTTATTTTTCTTTAAATAATATTATTTCGGTTTATTCGGTTAATATTTTAAAAAATGTTTGATTTGATTTATAATTTGACAAACCAAAAAAAAACTTCAAATGTTTATAATTATTTCGGTTTGAACCGAATCGTCCGTTTACACACCCTACTTCCATGGCATTGCAAATGACCAACTAGTTTGGATAATTAACTGAGCATAAATTTTCAATTCATAATTTCCTTTTGCTTGTTAGTTTTTTCCATTGTATTGACCACCACTGCTGTTGCGAGCTTTAGATGGCCACCGCCTATTTGCTGGACACTACTACCTTGTTTCGGTACATTTTTTTTTTTTTTTTTTTTTTTTTTTTTTTTGAGGGGGTGGGGGGTGGACCGACACTCACAGTACTTCTTAGGGATGGTTTTTTGGACAGCTTGGAATGGATGCAAGCATTAACTTCTTATTAATAAAATCGTTGGCAGGCTCTGCAAATCTTTCAAAAACAAAATAAAAGTACTCGGATAGGAAACGTGGAGGAATGAGAGGGCGAAAGAGATTGCTGCAGAGGCGTGGAACTACCTCAATGATTAGGGCTGATAAAAAACTTCGTAGCTCATGGATTGTTTTTGACTCGTTCGAGATTGATTTGTTATTAGCTCGTTCGTTAGTGAATTGAGTCGTTAATGAGCCGAGCTTGAGGTTTGGTTAGCTCGGCTCGTTAGACTCGTTTGGCTCAGTAAACTATTATATCAAATTTGTATGAAATATATTATTATTAGTTATTTTAATAAATTTTGTATAAATTTTGATATAAAATATTATTAATTATTAAATAAGTCTTAACAAGCTTTTACAAACCAGTTTGATTAGTTTGTTAACTTAACGAATCAATTTTAAGTCAAAACTTTTGACTCAAAAGTAGTTAACGAGCCAACTCAGCTTAGCTTGATCTAGCTCGGCTTGGCTGAAATGTTTAGGCAGGGGCAGGAACTGAGAGCATAATAACACATAGGAAGAGTGGCCGATTTAACACATAGGAAGAGAACCAAAGATAATTTTTTGCCATGTGGGTAGGGGTGTAAATTATCGATCCGATCCGATCTAAATCTGATCCGATCCGATATGATCTGAAGATGAATAGGTCGGATATAGATTTAATTTTTTTGATCCGAATCGGATCTGGTCGGGTTCGGGTCAACCTGATCCGACCCGATTAATTATGATTTTTAAAGTAATTTTATGATTTAGTACTAATTAAATCTTAAATCTATACTAATTATATACTAATTAAGATTAATTATAAATTAATTAATATTTAATTACTTAAATTATATAAAAATAATTAATAAATATTTAATTATTTTATACGGGTTGAGTATGGGTTAAGATTTTTTGACCTGAATTTAATCGGATCGGAACAAAAATAATAATAAAATAATATGACCCGATTCGACCCCGACCCGACCCATTGACACCCATAGATGTGGGGATGAAGTGCTGCTGAGAGATGAGCAAAATATAGGATGTTTGATGTAATAGAGTCACGGGGAATTTGGTAGCCACAGCCAATATTTTTTTTTTAAAAAAAAAAGAGCGGGAGAAAGAGATGACTTAAAACAATTTTTTTTTTTTGAAATAAAAGTTAAAAATATTCCGTATAAAATCACATGATTGGACAGTTTTTCGATCAAATAGCATGGCCCGGGTTATTTTTTCGGACCAACATAGGTGGCCCAAATTAAAAATTCGAACATGAATTTTTCCAAAAAAATTTTACCTAGAACCATGGTCCGAAAAATTAATTCGGGCCATCGATCATGGTCCAAAAATTTATCTGGGGCCATCAATTTTTAATTATTGTTAATTATAAACTTCAATAAGTTTATGATTGTTTAAATTAGAGTTTAACTATTTGGAAAAAGAAAATTTTGATTAGAAATTTTCATACAAATATATTATTTATCATGTAACATATATTTAATCAGAATCAATTAATATTAACTATTTTGATAATTATGTTGGTGTTTTTTTATTATTTAAATTATCGTTGTTAATGGTTTTGGGCAAAAAAAAATTCATAATGGTTATTTGGATATTATAATAGAATATTAAAATATAATTTCATAATGGTTATTTGGATATTTAATAGAATATTAAAATATAATTTCATAATGGTTCTTTGGATGAGATTATTTTTGCTATATATATATAATTATCAATGGTAATTTAAACAATAACAAGTTTATCAAAGTTTATAATTAATAATCAATGTTAATTTTAGCAACAATAAACTTATCAAAGTATATAATTAATTATAAATGATAATTTAAATAATAATAAACTCATCAAAGTTTGTAATTAACGTTGATAGGAAAAAAATGATGGCCGGAGATAATTTTTCAGACCATGGTTGATGGCCCGAATTAATTTTTCGGACCATGGTTCTGGGTAAAATAAAATGAAAAAAAAAACATGATCCGAATTTAAAGCCACCTATATTGGTCCGAAAAATAACCCAGACCATTCTATCTAATTGAAAAAAATTGCCAATCATGTGATTTCATGTGGAATATTTTTAACTGTTTTTATTTTTACAAAAAAATGGACTTAAAATGGAAGATAGACCAAATTGAACGCAGCTGAATATATTTGACTCATTTAATTTTTACCAAGTTTTGATGTTATTGGGTTGTGTACGGCTTATGATGTTATCGGGTTGAGTACGAATTATGATTTTGGTTAACCAGCCATATATATAGTCACATATCACATACTTTTTAAACTTTATATGTAGGATAATCAATCAAATAGTCATTTAAGAATTGAATTCTACTTTCAGTTTTGGTTATTGTTAATTTATTATGTGTTTGTTGTTATGTATTATATTTTATGAATTTCACTTGTGAACCTTCATTATTATAAATTATCTCTTATAATTTTCTTTTGTGAAACTTTTAAAATATATAATTTTATAATTCGTTATTATGTTTAATAATATATTTTTATCCTTAATTTTGGTGTTTCTAATATAATATTTAAATATTAAGAAAAGTAATAAAAATATTGTTCAATTAAAATGTCAATCCATTTAATTCGGAAAACCCGCAAAAATCTGTACATAAAAATTTATATGGATCGGATTGGATTACAGTGGATTAACTAAAGATTTTTTCAACCCGCTATAATCAGATTGAATTTAAATTTTAATAAAAAAAATCATCTACCCGTCCGTTATAACACCTAAATTATTGCGGCCTAATTTTTCCAACATTTTTTCTTTCAAAAAGGATGTTGCACAGTAGACTCACCTATATCTATAGTATTTTCTAATTGCTAGAATATGAAGCGTAAAATTAGGATGCTGCTGGGAGCATCAAATCTCTATGTGCTTCTAACTAAAATAATATATTATTATTTTCGAATTTAATTTATGACTTTATATTTTGAAACTTTACAAATATATCTATATATATTATTTTTTAGTGAAAGATGAGAGTATAAGTCACAAATTTTTTAACTTATGGCTGTTTTGGAGGTCATTTTGTACCATTAATAGTAACAAATCTGGGAATTATTTGTTGAAGTCAAAAATTCGCGATTCGAGTATAATACGGGTATAATTTGAGAATATTATATTTTATATAATATAAATAAAAAATATATTATATCGATAAAATTTGAAAATATATTAAAAATTGTAAAATTCTAATTGAAATAATATATAATATATATTTTTTCCAAATAATCATGAATAAAACGTTTTTTTAACTAAAAACGTATTATATATTAAACCGATGAATTATTCATGAAATATCCGTTATGGATAAAAAATAAATTATTCACAAATAATTCACGCACCTTGTGGCTATGGTAGCACTTGAGCTATAGATCACTGATATTTATTTTGAATTTTGAAAGCGATTTATTTTTATATGTAATACTTATTTTTATATGTAAAAATATATTCTTTTGTGCAAATAATGAACTGCTTACACCATCATATTGCCGGTTCAAAAAAGTCTGAGAGCTGCAAAGAGGGTGTTTCTACTGATTCTTGTAGCCCCGAGTATATATTTTAGTTGGATGTGGAAAGAAAGGTTTGACGCTGTTCAAAACGCACTAGTTTTTTTCGAAATATGATCCGGAAATCAGGAACGTGATTTTTTTTTTCCGAGTAAAAAATTTACCTGACGGTTGCCTTCTTTCTCGACTGGTAACTAATTCGGTAGCAAGAGTTGTCATCATTCTTTTTGTTGTTATCTATTGATTCTCCTTTTATTTTCACCCAAAACTAAGAAAGAGATGGTTACTTTCATTGTCCTCGTTGTACAAGCTGATCAAGTGGAATTTCAACAAGTAATGCTTTTAAGCCGATTAGTTTTTAAATTATAGCCTTAATCACAACCAGAAAAAATTGATTTAGAACCGCCTATTTAAAATCGGTTTTTTAAAAAACAGGTGTTAAAAGGTGAGAGTGGCATATTTGTAAATTTTATTAAAATTATTAGAACCGATTTTGTATAACAACCGGTTACAAGTTTTTTTATTAAAACCGGTTTTATAATAACCGGTTCTATTTGATTTAATTAAAACCGGTTTTAACAAAACCGGTTCTAAATTTTTTGTTTTAGAACCGATTTTATAAAAACCGGTTCTAATTCAATTTTATGAATTAGAACCGCTTTTTAATAAAAACCAGTTCTAATTAATATGAATTAGAATCGCTTTTTAATAAAAACCGGCTCTAAAGAATTTTTTTGCATCAACCAATAGAATTTCAGTTTTTTGCTCCCACGAATTGCTATATTTTTCAATCTAACCGTTGGTTCATGCTTATCCGATGATCTAAAAATTAAAAATAAAAAATTTATATCCCATGGATTATCACTCTTCATCCTCCTATTTCATATATAAAAGAGATATTGAGAGACAGAGAAAGAGAAAGAGCAAATGTCGTCTTAAAAAAGAAAAAAGAAAGGGAAAGAGAAAGACAGATTTAAAACTCGTCTTGAAGCTCAAAAATAGATTTGATATTTATTTGAAGTTTTTAGTTTAGTTTTTTTATTTTTTCTTTAGAAATTATAAAGATAGAAAATTTGTCAGATTTTCTTTAATATGTAAATTATATATAATTATTTTATTAATGAAATATACTTTATTAGTTAATGATAAAATTAAATTATTTAATCAAAATTTAAAGTAATCAGAACTAGAGAATAATAAGAAAAAAAATTATTTTTTAGTAAATAGTACCATCACAAAATATTAAGAAACAAAGTTTTCAAGATAATAATGTATTATCCAGGCAGTGTAATGGAGATATTTGAGAGAAATTGGCGAACTCAAATTATTTGAATTTCTTCCGGGCATGTACAATAGTTTAGAACCGGTTATTTGAAATAACCGGTTCTAATGGTTAGAGTTTAGAACCGGTTATTTTAAATAACCGGTTCTAAATGTTAGCACCGCATAGTTTTAGAACCGATTGTATAACCGGTGCTAAATCCTTTATATAACCGGTTCTAAAATATTTTTTTGTGGTAGTGAATGTTTAATGTAATTGGACGACTGGTTACGCGCGATTGATTGAAATTATCAAGTAGCCACATTTAATTGTCAGCAAAGGGAATTACCAATTCCTCACCTGCACAATGTTTCTTGAGGTAAAACAAAGGAAGCAAGCGTCCCACAACCACCTAACACTATGCCAGACATTGACATTGAATTTGGGAATATGATGGAGCACCTTTCACTCTAATACAATAAATGTTTGATTGCACTCCTCTCGCGTTCTCCAACTGTATGATCTGAGCATTAAAATGTTCAACCGAACAGGAATTCATATCCCTTGACGAACTACCAGGCAATACATATAAGAATGTTCTTTAGTTGCATAGCCTATTAGCCTTTGTAAAGGCTAGGTAGGGTAATTAAGTGGAAGCAACACAGAGCATGGCAGTCTACGTTGATCGAGAGAAGCTCAAGGCAGTGGAGAGAAAGGTGAAGGTAGTAGAAGTTGCGCTCAGGTGTGTGACGTTGGTGCTCGGAGCGGCTGCGATTGCTCTGGTAATATCGAGTACAGAGGTCGGAGAGCTCATGTCGGTTCGAGAGGAGGCCAAGTTCACTGATGTGAAGGCTATGGTGTAAGCTATTTTAGAATTTTCTACGCCTTGTTTCTTTTTTTAATCGATTTTATCTTCATTGTTTCATGCGTTATCTTTTTGCTTTTAGCCGTGAAAAAGAGAAGATTTTCAAAATGGGTTATTTTGACACAATCTTGATAATAGACTTTTAAATAAATATAAAAAAATTTAAAAATAGAAAAAAAATTATATATATAGTGTTTTATTTATAGATTGATAGTGTTTCAATTTTTATATAATTTCATTATTTTTTGATAACCCATTAAAAAAGGTTAAATTAGAATCATTATAAATTATATAAAATACCGATCTTTGATGAACTATTAGACGATAATGAAAATATATAAAAATTAAAACACTATATCAATCTATAAGAAAATGAATATATCTATAAATTTTTTTTTCTATTTTTAAGATTTTCGTAACGTTTATTTAAAAGTCCATTGTCAAAATCATTATAAGTTTATAACCCATAGTCAAGGGATCCCTCCCAATTGAATTTAATATATATTCTATATAAGTCATTCGAAAAATATACATGGTTTTGATTTTTTTTATTTGAGAAATATTTTTTCACAAAAATATACGTTAATCATTGGATGTACCATAAAAATTAAAATATACTATAGTTGGTCACTGTAAAAGTAAAAAGGTTGGATGTACTCTATAATTAATCACTGTAAAAATAAAAGATACATGTAAAAATTGGAGCTACGTTGTGATTAAATAAATGTGATAAACATGTTAAACGAACCTTTAACTATACATGTAATCAAAATGTGATGAAAATGTGCAACTTAAATAAACATTTAGTATATTGGAGCTACGTTGCTGACTTGATGCTATTAGTCTTGGGTCAAACGCACAAGTGACAAATCTTTTTAGCACTCAAGCTAAATTAAGTGAACTTGCGCGGTCCCATGTTTAGATATGAAAAGTTCAATTTTCTTTTTGGTTTCAAGTAGGCACATGTACGCTCAATTTTGATTGGATATGAGAAATTAAAGTAGTTAGTAATCTACCTACCCAATTATCAGCTGAAATATAATAATCAATTTTGTTACCCGATGCTCCAGGTTTTTGGTTATTGCAACTGGTTTGACAGCGGCGTACAGCTTGGTGCAGTTAGTGAGATGCGTGGCGAGTTTATTGCAAGGTGGCCTGATCTACAGCAGAGTTGTTGCATGGGCCATCTTCACTGCAGACCAAGCAAGCACTTGCTAACACATATATCGTCAAATTTTCATAAAATTACCGCCATATATACTAATTATGCTCAATTTCATTTTTCTCTTTTGATCAAATTGTCTAAATTAAAAAAGATTTTCTTAACAAGTGAGTTATTTGCAGGACCTATTAATTTTGACCATACCAAGTGCTCTCCTATATTTCATATGTATGGATCGCAATTGGTGTTCCAAACTGTTTTTTGCTTCATACATATCAATGTCAAATGTTCATATTGTTGGTCAAAACATGACTTAGCAATCAAGGCATTACTAAACTTTTCCTTTGCAGATAATGTCCTACGTAATGCTCTCGGCTATAGCTGCAACGATGCAAACAGCAATGGTAACAAAATATGGCCAGCCGGAGTTTCAATGGAGGAAGACATGCAGTGTCTTTAAACATTTCTGCTTTCAGTCCGGAGAGGGTGCTGTCATGGCAGCCTTAGTTAGCCTGGGTAGCATTTGTCTTTCTGGTATATCGGCCTTCAACTTGTTCCGTTTGTATGATAGTAGCCTCATTTAGATGTTCCGGCCACCGGGTGATTCGAAGTGGCTTCATTTCTACATCAATTTTAGTAGGTTTAGTTTAGATCAAAATATAATAAGATGCACTTTTTTTTTCTGGTTTGGTACTTAATTTAGTAGATGCCGTATTTTATTATTATTATTATTATTATTATTTTACAACAACAACAAACCCTAGGGACAGGACTCAGTAGAAAAAGTCTGTTAAACCAAAACAGTACTAGGTACATAATCAATGCTTCCTCATCTAGGCCAACAGATCTACTGGTAAAGACTATTAAATTATTAAGTTTGACTTCCTTTTATTAGCAAGTGGATGCTTATGTTTAATTAATCCAAGTTATACTAGACATTTGGACTTTTGAAGCACGTCTAAAAAAGTTGGCTCAAATATTTTCATCGATAATGGATTATTTTGAAATGTGACGCATGAAATTCGATGTGTCAAGTCAACTAAAAAAATCAGCTATTTTTGCATATAATTATTTAAATAATTCGAATTTTAATAATAAAAATGATAAAAATTAAATTTAAAATATATAAATAGCAACACGACACTTAAATTGACGTGGAACAAACGCATCATTGACAGTGAATTCTTTGACCAGTATAAATAATAACCCAGTGACTCTCCTGAACTCACTACTAAACTCGTATCTCACCAAATATTATAAAAATATTCAAAATTTTCATTTTTTTTAAATGAGACCTAATTTAAATTTTTATTTTACCGATAATGAAAATTACATTGCGGAGGAACCGAACAGTAGTAGTTTTTTTTATCATAATATTTTCAAATTATGGTCAAACTAATTCCTATCGAAATCAAGTTCAAAATATAATATCAAAATTTAGTCAAGTCAGATATTATCCGAACTATCCATATGATAGTATTATTTATTCAGATCCATAATCATCTTTTTTACGGTAATAATATAATTTACCAACAACCGAATCCTGCAGTTCAACCATGTCATACTTATAATTTTTTTCACGGTAATAGTAGTACGTATCAAGAATCGATCTTGAAGATAATTGTGATAATCTAGGTGTAGATCTTAAGTCAACGAGCTTGATGATAATTTGAGTCTTAGTAATATCGAAGAGCCAAATATTATTGGTAGCAGTAGTAATATTGATTTTACAACATCAAATGTCATTTTAACACCTGTAATAAAACTAATGATGATTAGGAGGAGGAAGATGACTGCAATATGTATTATTTGAGTGAAGTAGAAAATAGAGAGGATTACACTGAGCATTCTGATATTTCAAATGGTGATTATGAAAATGAGGAACTCTGAAGAAGCGACACCACGTTGTTAGTTACTAGAAGAACCGAGAGGCAACATCCCATAGAAGCATTGAATAATTTGAGATGTTCGACCATTTAGGCGCAAATGAAGGCTGATTAGGACTCAATGATGAATGAGCTAAAAATAAAATATTTACTTCTAAATCGGTTTTAATTAGATAATTTATTATTAGAGTGTTAGGGAAAATGATTAATATTGTGTACAAAAAAGTTATAAAATAAGACTTATTATGAAAAATAAAGAAGAAAATTGCCCCTGAAGATTATACGTTAGATTTGAATAGGGCTCAAACACTTGGATGATCATCACAAATAAAATCCCCATAACTAAAAAAGACCATCAGAAGACCGCAAATACTTACAGCTAACATCTAATTTGATTGCATGATACATTCGATAATATTTAAAAAAATATCTCGCTCTAACATTGCAACAAATCAATGCTTATAAAAACATGATATCCTGGTATGACATCAACGTACAATAAATTTTGACGTGATCAGGAAAGAGCAATTGAACAATTATTTAGCACTTATGAAAGATTATATACATTACTCTCATAAATATTGAGAGCAATTGTTTGGACTACTCTAGGGACAAAATATAAAATATTGTCGTGTGATACTTAGGATTATAATATAAAAATATTCAAATCCATAGGTTAGGCTTCTAGACCATGTATTACAACGTTCAAATATTTAAGACCCATTATAATCATCGATGTCGGATTCTTATCGGGACGTTATAAAGGTAGATTACTGACGATGTGCATATATGATAAGGAAAATTTTCTCTAACATTTGAAATCGTGCATGAAGATAATTTGGACAATTGAGGTTGATTCGTGTGATGAGTCCATAATGAGATAATCCAATCTAATATGAAAATATATATAATATCCGACCGGTGGGGGAATAAAGATTGTTTTCGAATTGGTCATATTTTGGATGGTTCGTGCAATGTGGAGAGATGGTACACCGGTATTGTATGCAACACGTCGTAGAAAATTTATATAAGGAAACTAAAAAAACTGAAAAGAAAGAAAATAATCTCAAAGATGATTTCAAAAGGAGACTAAAAAATAAGAAGAAACTACATCATTTCATAAAGAAAGGGCGAATGCTGAGGAAATCAAACAAACAAGCTTATAATTAAAAAAAAAGATGGAAGAAGATTAGAAAATGACGATAAATAATATCTTAATTTCATTTTATGGGCACAAATTTATGATTTTAGACACTGATAAAGTATAATGGCTAGCAATGATTCTGAAGCTCTGAATAGTTTGTTCAGAGTTACGACAATCGTGGAGGAAATATGTTGATTATTTTAAGCCAATTTTGTTGATTTTTTTGAGAAGGAAATCATTCAAAATAAATTTAAAAATATGAAATAGAACATAAAATTTGAATTCAATTTGGTTTGTACATTTCATGTGAGAACCAAAGGAAAATTGGGCCTACATATTGGAAATAATAAGGCTATGGTCCATACATTTATGATACATCTATTTTACTAAAAGGGAGAAAATAAAAGAGGGCGGTGGACTCAGTATTGGTGCACCCACTAATCGTCATTCATCTGGCCTATGGTGAACCTTGTCTAAAATAAAAAATCCATGGATCTTAATAGCTCTTCCTCTCTCTCCACTTGCGACAGAGAATCCATCTTCCCTTTCACCCTTTTCTTCTTCGGCGATAAAGACAGCTCCAACCCAAGGGAATGAAATTAATCAATGAGAATGTGATTTTTCAAGAAAACTCATCACTACAAACCCAAAAAAGTAGAGAATCAGCCTCAATTTTATCAAAATCGGGAGAATTTGAGAGAAATTAGAAACCCTAGTAACAAAGAAAAAGAGAAAAAGGTGAAGCCGAGGGAAGGGGAGTCGGAGGTGATTCAGAATCGGTCAAACTCGGATAAAAAGTCGCCTAACTCCACTGATTCATTTCTATTCCAGTGATTTTTCAAGAGAAAAATGGTCAGACGAGTAACTCGGTATAAAATTAGCTCAGTAAGTTGCGATTAAAATCCGACTCGACAGAGTCAACTTGAAATTGGACGATTTTCCAATCCATGAGTTAGATGTCCAACTGTATGGACGAGATAGAGGGCTGGAGACGAGGCCATGGTCGACCGAGGACAACCTCGAAAAACATTCTTCTCAAAGTAGGCTTTCTCGAAAAGCTAAAGTTAGTCGTGACCCCTTCCAAATGGATATGCTACAATCAGGCCGTCATGTGAGTAGGCTTTCAAATCCAACAATAAATAGAGACATTCAAATTTCTCGAGATAATTTGTAATTAGCGTAATTTTCAACTAGTTATGATCCAACAGATAATAACATAAACACTCAAATTTCTCGAGATGTTTTATAATCAACGCGATTCTCAAGTAGTTATGATCTAAAAAATAATAACAGAAGCAACCAAACTTCTCGAGATGCTTTGTAATTAGCGAGATTCACAACTAGTTATGATCTAAGAGATAATAATAGAAACATCAAATTCTTAAATTTGAGAGAAAAATAAGTTGTAGATACTTATCAACTAGTGGTGAAAGAGAAAATAATTTGAGAGGTAAAATTTTAATTTTTTTTTCACATAGGAAAAAAGTGATGTACAATATGTCCTGGGTCTACGAAAAATACTGAGTGCCGTATAGATCAGACAATCGTGTACCCGATGGATTAGGAATATAAACAAATAGCCTAACAATATCGTCGTCCCAGTCATAATTCTTTGATAGCTGTAAATAATTAATAAAATATGTGTTGTTAGAATTTTATTATTTCATATTTTAAAATATAAAATTTAAATTACTTACCCTTCCAAGGATATTCATGAAGTTGGTACTTTTCATAAGAAAATGGTGGGGATGTGGAGTCGGTGGGGCCTCCAAATCACTTGTTAAATATGAAATTACATCAATATTCATGGATAATCCTGCAACATATAGTAGCACATCAATCTTATGAGGTATTTTTGCATCATCAAAATCTCCTTGTACTTTGAAAGCATGACATTGCTAAATCGTATCCATCTCCTAGTAACTGCCCATCAGATTGTTTTTAATGCTCTCTTAGTAACTCTAGTAATCTATATATTATAAAAAATTATGAAATTCATTAGTTATTACCAATTAATATATAAAGATATATAAAAATTATGAACTTTATTGTACCGCACGTTCCTTGTATGGTGCACGAGGAATATGCTTCACG
The DNA here is from genome assembly GCA_037127355.1 of Schoenoplectus tabernaemontani. Taxonomy (NCBI): domain Eukaryota; kingdom Viridiplantae; phylum Streptophyta; class Magnoliopsida; order Poales; family Cyperaceae; genus Schoenoplectus; species Schoenoplectus tabernaemontani. The sequence continues at coordinate 8,853,876 of CM073742.1, forward strand.
TCAGAGATCTCTGTTGTCAATGGTACATGAGGTAACACATCACCCGTTTGATAGGGCCTAATTGGTCTTCTAGTATCCCCATAGACGTCATACCACCGCTGATATCTTCCATAGTCCTTCTCGTTTCACTCTTCTTCATCTGCATCTCATGACTCCAACTCATCTCATTTGTCTCTAGTTAGTGTTGTCTCCAGTTGATATTCTTTTTCTTAAACTCAAGTGCCGACATTTTTTTTATATTCATCCACAAATGGCTTCTAAAGTAGTTATTCATAAGAAATAATAATTACATAATTTTGATATATCTTTAGTACATATTGATAAAATACTTTGGGAAGTGAAGGAGGTGTCGTCTGATGTAAGCCTAACTGTCGCATGACTCGACTGGGATGATACCACTCCACTATCAGAAAATAAATAAGTGAAAGTTGATAGGTATAGAAGTCCAAGCATTCATCTATCACTGACGGTAATAAATGTCGTATCGAGTCGTATGGGTGCCAATTGGTATGCGTGTGAGACAACATAATGAGTTGATCCCTCACATACTACACGCCAATGTGCGAAGGTTCGGGTACCTTGTCTTATCATTGATTGAAAATTATAATTAAATTTATACCTGCTAAAAAGAGCACATGTGTCATGGTTCGGTATACCCCAGTCATTAAATATTACCGTCTCGAAGGTGAGTAATGAACGATCTGGGGGTGGACGCATCCAACTCCACGATATCAATAACAATCATGTACCACCAATGCTCCTAATCAAGCCCTGACACGCTTAATCAAGATGTCGATAGAGATAAGCAAGCACAACAGCCCCCCAATTTCTTTATCCCTCAAATTGCAAATCTCCCTGCAAAATATATTTTAGTACAAAATAATAATTAATTATCAATAAAAAATATATTTACAACACTTACCATCAAAATTGACAGAAAGTAAGCTCGTACTGAGTCTCCACTATAATAAAAAATATTTTTACAATACTTACCATCAAATTATATTTTATTAATTACCTTTCGAGCTACTATCATCTCGTCAAAAACGTGTGAGTTTTTTACCTTCAAAACTCGATCAACACGCTCAGTAATCTCGTATCAATTTTTAAGTTGTGAGTCTCCACTTCTTGAACATATATCTCTCGTAGTTTGACGAGATGGAGAAATACGAGATGCTGAAATCTATCCCAAATCATCGAGATATATGGTATCGTCGGATGATGAATGCGGAATCGAATGATATTCTATCTCTCTATAATTTTAATTTTATAATTAGTTTATCATACACACGTATTTTATTTATAATTATGTTTAAAATAAATTATATCTTTGCTTGACAATAATGTTTTTGATATTTCTCATTGAGGAGATAAAGGATGATATTTTCATTACGTCACTCGTCTACCATTATCTATTATCAAAAGATTTTTATTTCAGATAATTTATTAATCACTAATAAATATTTTTTCATTGCCTTAAGTTATCTAATTATAAATTCAATTAATTTAGAAATTAATCCTAGAAAAAATAATCAACTACAATTAAAAATAATCTATAATTAATTAACTTCAACTACAATTAATTAACTACAACTATAAATAAAACTAATATATAATTAATCAACTATAACTAAAATTAATCTATAATTAATTAGCTATAATTAAAATTAATTTATAATTTATTAACTATCAATAATTTATAACTAATCAACTATAACTATAATTAAATCAATTTATACTTAATTAACTACCGCTAAAATTAATTTACTACAACTACATATAAAATTAAACTATAATTAATCAACTATAATTATAAATACAACTAAATTAATCTATAATTAATTAATTATAATTATAATTAATTTAATAATATTTTTCCTAAAAGTATAGTATTAAATTTATCACAGAAAATAAATAAATAAAGCAAGAGAGACAAAGAGAAGAATACAAAATTTAACGGAGTTCGACTACGAAGAGGCTACGTTTTCGGGACCCACAATCACAATAGTTGATTGCGTCGAGTCACTAATATAAGTAGGTCTTTTATAATTATGAATCTCCGGTCCCTTATATAAAGTAACAGGACAACCGTCAACCAAAAAAGTAAACTAAGCGTGAAGAACGAAGTCTCAGTAGAGAATAATCAAGAAGTAACTTCCCATAAACTCTTAAATGCTTTTGCAAGGATCTCAGTGAACTTGACGGTGAGATTTTACAAGATGAAAAATGTTAGGTTTGAGAAAAAAGGAAGGTGTGCATATATAGAGATACACCAAATCGACAACAAATTGGGTATATTCGTTATAACAGTTAGCTAACCGTTACAACAATTAGGTTAGGAAACCCTAACGCACTTATTCGTTGTAACAGATGTAAGATCCGCACAACGTGTTTGAGAGAATTGTTTTGAAGTTTTTTAGCTAAATTTTATACATAAATAATTTAATCCGTTATAACGATTAATTAATAAAATTCTTCGCGAAGTCATCCGTTACAATAGATAGGATATCCGTTACAACGGTTAGGGTAAGTTTTGTCCCTGGAGCAATTTGGTCAAAATTTGTACAAACTTGATTTAATCCGTTACAACGATTAAGAGTTCCGTTGTAATGGTTAGAGCTTAATTACTTCAATATGACTGTTTTAATCTTAAGACCACTTTAGTTAGCTTTGATTATTATAAATCTAAAATAACCAAATTATATCTTGGGATCTTCATGCTTGTGTTCTTATACTTAAGCTCGATATCTGTATTTTACAAAGCTCCAAAAAATTATTAAATTTCTATGTGATTATTTTGATAAATAAAATAGATCTATAATTAATTAAATTTAACTAAAATTAATTTAAAATTAATTAATTATATTTGAAATTAATTAATTATAACTATAATTAATTAGCTATAAATAATTAAAAAAATAAATTACCTTCCAAACTTTCTCTTTTTTCCTCTTTCTGCACCTTCTCTCCTCTTCTCCCAAAATCTTCTCTTTCTCTTTCCTATACGTGCAGATGAGAGGTTAGCGCAGTTGGGTTTGATAGCAAGGAACCACGTCATTGGGATTGACGTATTTGGATGAAGACGTCACTTTCAATGATGTGTTTGGTGAAGACGCCACTGAAAATCGTACAGTATATCCACGCCAATGACAGTGACGCATTATCATTCGTATATTTAAAATTTAAATTTTATCACTCTTATTATTAAAATTCAGATTATTTAAATAATAAATGTAAAAATCGCTGTCAAGAAACTACCCCTAATGCATGAAATTCATCCTCTGTTGCGCTGTGCAGGTGCAATGTGTTGTCCATCCAATTACTTTAAGATTCTTATCAAGTGAATCTTAAAAAACCATCCCCTAATCCCCAGTCTGTACAGGGTACAGACTACAGTGTAGTGTGATGGGCAACATAAGATCAGGACGCATCCAATGCACATACTATATATGATTTGAGGATTTAAACATTCATTTCATGCTCAATTAATATGAAATACGAACAAATGAAATATCGTGCTTTTAAAGATTTATTTGTCAAGTAAGAAATATAAACTCGCAGTAATTAGAGTCGGAAAATGATTTAGAGTGATCCAAAATATAACCCATTTATTAACAAAAAAAAAAGAGCGGCTCTGTGCGGTCTTGAGTACGAATGAGGAAAAAGCCCTGTCAACTTTTCAAAAAAAAAAAAAACGAATGAGGACAAAGGCCGTAATAGTAGGGAGTAGGGACTAGGAGCTCCCATATCGTTGCTGAAGTCGCTTTTATTCAATTAATGGCACGTTGTTGTCCGGATGTCAATGCAGTTAGATGTCATTACCACCAGTCTGTGTTCCCAAATTTCAACCTCTTTTAAATTGAGAGTTGAAAATTGCATAATTAATTACCAGCAATGTGCTATTTCTTAGACCATTACAGACAGCCGAATGAAAGGGGGAGAAAAAAAGGAACGAAGAAAACACCTCCGAATTAAATGTGACAGAATGTTGAGCAACTGAATGTGCAAGGATGTTCAGTAACTAGCCATCGAATTGATACAATGTATGATCTATACTGCTTTTGATAATTTTGATAATTTTGACAAATTTTAAAATTGATTATTGTTGTATAATCTATACTGCTGCCCATACCATGTCTATGAATATATGAGAATATATGGCGATAGTCTGTATAAGATTATAATTTTTCTCAAAAAAAAAAGGCTATAAATTTCTATAGTCCAATATCGACAGCGTTATATACATAATCAAAGAATAATTGAATTGTATGAAATATAATTGCAAGAGCATTTCCATCTCACGTGCAATTTGTTACCAAATGCTAATAGTGCACTTATAATTTCTACTGCATTAAAATAGAACACTTACTTGTTTAACCGGATTATTAAATAAACACACACATAAAAATGTCTCACATAAGCGTTTGCAATTATTTATAATTTGTACAAGCATCTCAAGTCCTGCAATTCCCAAATAAAAATAAAAGAACTTCACTCTTTAATATTTTTTGAAATTAATTCGTTTGCCACACCAGAAAATCAAAATATCGTAGAGATGACAATTTTATGAAATTAAAATAAAAAGTTAATAACATGCGCACGAATTTTTTTTTATTTATTTATTTAAATTGTAAAAATAACCAAATTGTGGAGTGATCCCCTCTTGAATCTTGATATTGACACCTGTCATACCTCCCCTCGCGACCTGGTAAGCTGGTATAGGGCCATCAGCCTTACCCTTATAAAACTAGAGATCTCTTGTTAACAGAAATAAGGCCCAACACATCACATAGAATCCATTAGTCGGCTCTCAAATGGGTTTGATTCCATAAAGAGAACCATGTCGGTTTGGATTTACGAACGATGGGCCAGATATTTCGTTTTAAACGAGGCTTGATTTCTCTATAACACAGAAACGGGCCGCAGTCTGAAACCAGCTTCCGTTTCTTTCCTATACATTCATATTCATCGAAACTCCACACCCCCTTCCTAAAACGCGCACAGGCACAGGTCAGCTGTGGGTTTCAGGTTTCTCCTCTGCGCCAATCCGAATTCCCCGTCTTCTCCAGGGACGATCCAATGGTAAGCCCTTTTCTCTCTTTCATATGATTTCTTCAACTCTGATCTGGTTTCGTTTTTCTGCTTTTGTTTTTGACCCGTATGATACGGAATTGGCGTGATCTTGATATAATTGCTCGTTTTCTCTAGTTTTGATCCCTGGAAACCCTGATTTTCTTTAGATCTGTACTTGTGTGCCTGCTTGTTCGTCTATTGGAGGGTCAATTGGTTAGGGTCGTCTGAAATTTAACTATTTCAGGCTCCTTTTTTTTTGTTCAATCTTTTGATTTTGCCACTGGATCTTGTGGATATTAAGAGCGCCAGATGAGATTAAAAAGTCCAAACCTAATTACTCTGTCTGATGACGAACTGCTTATGTACCTTAAAAAGTTGAATTGAATATTGCATTTAAACATTCAGATTGTTGATTGATATCTGATCCAATTGTCCTGTTTGGTATCTCGCTGCTGGCAATTTTGCTGATATAATGCAATTATGGTTGCTGGTTGTTGTCAAAACCCTTTTTAACTTGATCAGTACACCTTAACCGTAGGATAAATTTGTGTAATTTGTGATAAATTGAGACACCAATTAGATTTCATCTGGATCAAGGCTGACAGGTTGCAATTTTTTTTTTCTTTTTTCATGAGTTGGGGCCTTTTTTGTTTTTGTGGGGGGGGGGGGGGGTAGGATGTTGATTAAATGTTAAAGTTTACTAGTAGTCGGTAGAAGTTATAATCATGAAAGAGAGGAAAAAGTAATTATCCATGTAGTAGATATGTCTAAAGGACTCATTATACCCCAGGTTAGGCATGTCTAGCAGCTTAGGTGGAGATGGTTATCTGCATTATGCAGTTATTTAAATTTTTGATAAATGCAAGTTGAAATAAGTTAATATGAAGGTTTTTCTTAGCGTTCATTCGTAATGATCATAACCTGTAAAATGAGATAACATAATAGAATGGTGATGGAAAAGATTTCTGCCCCACACTGGTACTAAAAAGATTTTTTTTTTTGCCATCCACATACTAAAAAATCATGACTTATGGTATCTCCTAATTCATCCTCCATTCTCTTTATAGAATAGCCCAACAGTATCCCCCCATCCTCCCCCCAAAACAAAAAAAGGGACCCAACCCCATTTCACATGCACACCTGTTCATTGGTTTAGATAGGGATCTGTGCACAAATTGGGGAGGTTTGACAGCAAGTTCGCTCTTCAACCTTTTATGTGTTTGGCAACTATCCCATGTTTATCAAACAATTGCATTCATACTGGAATGCTGAACACACATTAAAATGAACAATTTCTCTCTCCTTCACCAAACAATTTAGTCAAAAGCATCTCCTGTCTTCCTTGGCAATAAAGCACAACACAATTCATCTCTCTTCTTCTATTTGTTTTTCCCCCTGGAAACAAATTTTCTCCACCACCCATGATTGAACTTTGAATTACTTATATTGAACCATAATTCAAGTGGTAAAAATAAAATATACTTTTGTAATATTGTAGTAGACTTGTATAATTAACATGTTATGCCGGGTATGAGCACAGTATAATCTATCTCCTTGGGGCTTTTTGTTTCTCTTAGTTTATGAGAGTGCAAATGAGCCAAAGTCCCAAGAGAGGCATCCTACTTGTTAGTGCACTTTGAAGGTTGAAAAAAAAATCTTATGCTTGCACTCAAGGTGCAAGCACTAAGAGAGCTCCTTCACAAGGAATAAATATGCTCTCTTTGATCATTCTGTATGCTCATAACAACATGGAGCCTCTTTAGGTGCTTTTTTATGAACCTTGTTAAAGATTTGCTTATTATCCATTCAATTGCAGACAATATCCAGACGGCTCGCTGACAAAAAAGTGGCAAAGTTTCAAAAGAATATTACCAAGAGGGGTGCTGTTCCTGAGTCGACTGTGAAAAAAGGGAATGATTTTCCTGTTGGCCCCATTGTGCTTGGCTTCTTTGTTTTTGTTGTCATTGGGTCTTGTAAGTGTATTCCTCTCCACAGTATTTTTCCACATGTTTTATCATTTTCTTTCCGAAATTCTGTAAGGGCATTTATTCATAAGTCAAACATTATAATAGAACCAAAGATTGTTAGGGCTTATTTGTTGGTAATTTGGGTAGCAATGTTGGTCTCAGATTCTTGCCTGTTGGATTGCCTCATTACAGGGGGGAGCCAGAATTTGAATATAGAGGGGCCGGGTTTGCAGGATCAAAATATAACCATTTTCATAACATATCTGCACATTTACGTAACCCCCCCCCCCCCTTTTTTTTGCAGCACCCCATCAAAATGTAATAATTCAACCATTGTTATTGTTGTACAATTGTTTGTATTTTACATGAGTATATCACTGTTAGATTACCGATAATTCTGTTGATATTTTTGTTTTGTTTCATAACTGCTCCTTTTTTCTTTTTCTTTTTCTTTTTTTTTTTGAACAATAATGTATTAACTGTTTTGACTTTGGCTTTCTTTTTCTGTCCCAGCTTTATTCCAAATAATTAGGACGGCCACAACTGGTGGAATGGCGTAATGGCTTGCAAGTGAGGGAATTCAAAGTATCTGTGTTATTTTTCTTGTGCTGTTTCGAACTAATATTTAGATGTCTTAAGATACAGCATATTCTCATATGTACTTGAAAGACGATATTTATAAATGTCAAGGAAATGACTACATTTTAATGTCTTAAAATTTTGTTCAGTAGCTATTTCTTAATTCTTAAACCTCCATGTGTGCAGGCCGTGTAAGAATTTAGATGAATCCTGATCATTGGCTCCTCGAATTCCTCCATTTCGTTCGGATGGAATGGAGGATTTGTGATTGAATTGTGTTGGAAATTGGAATATATACCGAACGGCATTAGAGTTGAGTGTAATTGTGGATTTGTGGAATTGGGCAGTTGGGAACTTGCGTGCGAACTATTTAGTCGAACTTATCATATTTTCATTTAGCCCCCACATCTATTCCAATTGAATCGAATAAGCAATTCTACGAGGGAGATGAAATTGTGGAATTGGCTTTTATTCATGAATGAAAATATTTGTTCTATCGGTTGAATTTTTCAAGATGGATTCCGAACAAGAATGAAATAGAGTGGAATTGAAGTTCTCGGAATCTCGGGACAACACAATTCCCAATTCCACTTCTAATCCATCTGTTGCCATTTGCCAAACAATCCAGTAGTGATTGTTGAACAATTGATCAAAATTTGTATAAATAATTGTAATGACTCGTTTTTTCTCAATTAAAAGTTACAAAAAAGAATCTTATTTGTGTTGTTTTTATTATGAATGAATTTTAGTTTGTTCGAATGTTCATATTTATTATTATAGATGCTCATACATATTATCATGCGTATTCATTTTGAAAATGAAACACATTCATAATTATTGTGAGTGTTAAAAAACTAGAAGATTTTAACACATATTTAATTCTAAAATATCTTTTGATTAATTTGTATGTGTTTAATTAGTGATTAGGGCGATCAAATGGGTAATTATCTTCAAGAATGATTTTTCGTCAGTTTCGGATGCTTATTTCTTTAATAAAAGGTGTTTATACCGCTATCGAGAGGTGTTTATATGTTTTATATAAGTGTCCAGACAACTTATAAGAAGGTGCGACATTTTTCTGAGAGATTTTTATAAAAATACAATTAGCACATCATTTATAATTTTGTAATGCAACTCTTTATATAGCATTTTCATTATTCACGTTTGAGTTATAATCTTCTGTATGACCGATTTTACTCGCTATATAGCATTATTGATTATTCACGTCAGAGTTATAATCTTCTGTATAATCGATTTTACTCGCAACCCGGTTCATCATTTGGAGGCAGATGTAATTGGATTTTCAGTTTTTCACTGAAAATCAGCTTCTGGAGCAACTGGACGAGGAAATACATTTTATGCAATTGCCGTAGTACTTTCATTGGCTATTTTTCCTTTTTTTTATAACTTGTTTCTTTTTCATGTCTTTACTTTTCCTTTTTATTAATCAACTCAATTCTCTTGAGTTATACTTTAATTTTGTTTTGTTTACAAATTAATCTATGTACCATTGATTTTTGGTAATAATAAAATAAACAAGGATTTGACCATTATTTTCCTTCAAAAAAATGTAGTTTTCCTTTTCTAAATGTCATTCAGTTAAAATTTTCATTTTCGAAATCTGATTGAGGATTCCTCCTAATACAGAGTTTGAAAACTGGATTCTATATTTATAAACCTCAAATCACCCTTCTATCGCACACAGACACAAGCAGGAAAGATCCTAAACTATTTGTGTGGGATCGTCATAAAAACTTGCAATTCATTTAGTAGTCTTACAGTTGCCGTGACCTTTGAGAACTGCCAGCACTAGCTAAATTTATTTAACTCAGATTTCATCCGACAATATAATTCTTAAATAAATAATTAAAAATATAAAACTTTCAATATATTTAATATTTTTACATTAAAGATATTAAATATAATTATTTTAATGTTAAACATGTATATCATGATATTTATAAGGGTTTATAAAAATACATCATTTTAATTATTAAGTTTCACCGTAAATATCACACATATTACAATAAATAAGAAGAGAACAAACTATATATGAATTATTTGAATGACGTTGATGAAAATATTTAAATAAAATAAATTATGAAGAAGTCTTGAAGACATAATATGTATGAGGCAAAGAGGTGGCAATCGGGCGGGTCGAGTTGGATAAGTTTGACCAAAAAAATTATCGGGTCACGGATTCGGGTTCGGTCAATCTGATCAAGGTCGGGTCGGGTTTTGGGTCAATCATTATCGAGTTTTTTTTTGTTTTGTATCATTTTGGGTCGAGTCGGGTCGGGTTTTGGGTTCTTAGTAGCTCAAATCATCTCGAGTTTTAGGTCATTCGGGTCCGGGTCAAGTCGATTTTCAGGTCATCTGATATCGGGTAGTCTCGGGTTTTGGGTTATTTCGAGTCGGGTTGGGTTCTTTTTGTGATGTGTTATTTTGGATCGGCTAGAATTTCAGGTCGTCAAACTTTAATTTTTTTCCAACAATTTATTTTAGAAAATGTTAGGTCATTTTGACTTTTCACATAATATGGATATGATTAATTAATTTGAGTCTAGTCAGATCAGTTTCAGGTCGATATACTTAATTCATTTTATTAACAAACTGAAAATATACTACTTATGATAATTCTGATTAATAGACATTATTTTTTATGATAATTTTAATTTATGACATATAAATTTTAATTAATAGATATTATTATAATGATTCAAAATATATATTTTTATTTTAGAATAAATTTTGAATATATATATATAGAGATGTATTATGGTGCTTTTCAAAGCAAAAAAAACTCATATTATTTTGGGGTGAAATTTAAAATCTCGATGTCACAAATGGTCAATCTAAATTTCTCAATAATTTCTTCATATCAAAATCTTATGGGATATTAAATTTTATAATTTTTTTAGCTTTCTAGATATATTTTTTTAATTATTTTCAAAATTAGCCCTGAAATAGACTATTTTCTTACGTTAGACAAGGCTGATTTTAAAAATAATTTAAAAAATAGATAGAAATCTCAAAAAATCATGAAATTTAATATCCAATAATATTTTTACATGAATAAATTATTGAGAAACATAAATTAACCATTTGTGATCTCAAAATATTAAATCTCACCCTAAAATAATATAATTTTTTTTATTTTGCAAAGCACCATAACACATCTCTCTCTATCTCTCTATATATATGCATGTAGCTAATTTCTTAATTAAAATTATTAAAATTATTAAAATTATACATACAATTATTTGTATGTACTATATTGATAAAAATATTTATTAATTTATGTTAAAATAAACTAGCAGTCCATCGTTGTTTATGAAACTCGTGCTTAACTCAATCCTCCTCTAAACCCGTGGTTAATCTGACCTCGTTCAAAATAAAATGATAGTCAAGTACAAGTTAAATTTATAAAGACAAATTTAATATTTATACGGTATAATTTTAAAGTAATTTGATACATATATGCAGCATGAGTCGGGTCGGGTTTCGGGTTGTCTAATCTCGGATCATCTCGGGTTTTGGGTCATTCGGGTTCGGATCGGGTCGGGTTTTAGGTCATCTTGGGTTTTCGAGTTGTTCGGGTTCAAATCCGATCAGGTTTCAGGTTGTCTGATCTCGGGTCATCTTAGGTTTTCGGGTCGTTCGGGCTCGGATCGGGTCGGATTTTGGGTTTGTGATCTCGGTCAACTCGGATTTCAGGTCGGGACAAGTTCGAATCAGTTTGACTTTCTAAAAAATCAAGTCGGATTGGATTCAGTTCCGAATGAGTTGGACGGATTTCTCGGATCGAGTCGAATTTTGTCACCTCTAAATCTAACTCTCTCTTTATGAGTATAATTAAACATAGCATCTTTCAATTGTTTAAGGAGTAATGACTTCACATCTCTTCAAACCTCCAAGTTGTCATTCAAACTCTTAATTATGATAATCACCCTCCGAACTATTCAATCCATGACAAACACACCGACAACTAAAAATTATATATTCAAAGACAATGCAAAGAGGAACATTTAACCCGCGATCTACTCTAAGTCGGCTCCACCACGCTGAACTCTTGCCCTTCGATCTAGGATGATACACTTTTTAAAAGAGAAATGATCAAACTACTCTTATATATCTATAACATAATAACGAAAATATTTATTGTTCATGAACTTTTATTTTACAAAAAAGTAACTTTAAAAAAAAATAAGAGCACAAATTCATAATATATAACGTATTTGTTATGTCATAGCCAGGTTAATATATCTTGTTTGTATCATTATCATAAAAAAATCTTATATTAATATTTTGTTTATGTAAATATGAAAAATGGAAAACATTATGAGGTTAAAACGTATTTATTAGTTCTAAAAATTATTCATGAAAATTAAACGGTATTATAATAATAAAAATAAAAGTTTTTAATTATTTTCTAAACTTTATATTCCTTATAATGATAAACTGAAGTATATAACATGAAGATAAAAATAAGAGAATAAATATATTGTGAATATTTAATAGCTATCTTTATTTTTTCTAAATAGTTAATTTTTTGTAAATTAGAAATTCATGAAAACATAAATACTTTAATGGTTATGTTATAGACATAAAAGGTTAGTTTGGTTTTTCTCATTTCAACATGAAGTATTTATAACTAATTAGTTATAGAGATGGTGTTTGTCACAATTAAGATTCTAAGAGAGGGGAGGCAACAAGGGCGGATTTACACTACGAGAATATAGGTTATTGCATATACCTCTTTAGCAACGTTTTTTTTATAGAAAACCGTTTAGAAAAATAGGTGGTGGCAATTTTATAATTTAACAAAAAATTCAGCAACGGTTGCTACAGAAAAGCCATTGGCAAAATTATTTAAAAAACAGAAAAAAAAAAAGTAAAATCTTCAGCAACGGTTGTTTGTAAATAACCGTTGCTAAATAGATAGAATCAACAATGGTTATTTGCTCAATACCGTTGCTGAATGATTATTATTTTATTTTTTCAGGGACAATCAACAATAATTTTTGCTAAATAATTGTTGCTGATTATGAAAATCAACAACGGTTATTTTGTAAAAACCGTTGCTGAAAGTGGTCTCATTTTTTTTAAAAATAGACAATCAACAACGGTTTTCTCTCGAATAACCGTTGTTGATTGTCCCTGAAATAATTACTCTCTTCCTCTCTTTCTTCTACTTGCACACAGATTTGTTCTCTCTTCTTCTATTCTCTTCCCGACTGATGTTCCACTCACGGCTACTCGGCACTTTCCGTCCTAACACTAAATGTGGACTCTTTCTCTGACGCATTCTTCGCCTCGCTCTCTGCTCTCTCGCGTCTCTCTCTTCTCCTTCTCCCTTTCACCATGGAGTCTCACCCCTCTTCAACACAGCACTCGAAGCATTTCTCTCTGATAGCTCATGCATCCAAACACGGGTAACATCATTAACTTAAGCTTCATTTTTAGGTTTCTATAATTTAATTAGATGCTCTCAGGATTTGTATATGATCATGTATTTTTGTTTGCTTTTAGTGGATTCTTTTATAACCTTCATCATACTTTTGGAATGAAAGTTTTTTTCAATAATATTTATCTGATTATTAATGTTATCTTTCTTTCAAGTAATCGTTATGCTATGTAATTGAAAGTTTCACTTCGATAGTCAAAACTCATATAAGTATTTTAAATTTAAAACATCTAAATAAATGAAAACTAAATATTTTTAAACAATATAATTATTAAAAATATTCATGTAACCTTATGCAATAACAGATTTATCAATAAGGTTATTAAAAATATGATATGCCTTGCAGCTTATGTTGATAAATAAATTCTTAAGAATATAATTAATGCTTCTAGCTCTAACAATATACATGTTAAATAAAAATTAGCATGAGATTCATCTTCCGTACTCTTACAATGTATGGTTCGTCTTTCTGAAATGGTGAAATAGAGATTTCGAGAGGAGAATTAATTATCATCATTTAAATAGACAATCAAAATAGGTAGTGGCAATGGTACCATTTTAAAAAAAAGAATCAACAAAAGTTATTCTACAAAAAATCGTTGTTGATTCTCATAATTGTCAATGGTTTTTGTAGAATAACCGTTGTTGATGCTCACATTTGCCAACAATTTTTCTTAGAAAATGAGAAAAACCATTGTTGTTGTCGATATTTGTCAACATTTCTTAGAAAAAAATCGTTGTTGATTCGCTTAATTTTGCCAACGGTTATTTAAAGAACCGTTACGGGAATCAGTGACCTTAGCGTCAATAACGGTTGCAGAACCGTTAGCAAATGGTATATTTAACCGTTGTTGTTTCTTTTTTGTGGTAGTGTTAGCTTGGGCCAAAAATTTTGAAAAACAGTGCTTTTTCGATAATTTGCTCCCCCTGAAATTTTTTTTTGCCCCCCCGGGATGTCTGATTAATTTTTTTGAGAAAAAATATTTAATATCATGCATAATGAAATAATTATGTAAAGATATCAAAATATAAAGTTTTGTAGATGAAAATTTTCTTCATCAGCTTGATTATCTATTACTTTTAGTTTTATTTTGTTGTTATTTTTAATATATAAAATATTATTATTTTAATATTTTTATTAGATAAGAATATATATTAAATTATTAATTTTTTATTTAGTACTGATTAGTTAATGAATTTGAACCAGATAACTATTACAATCCGATAATTGCCTCATTGATCAAAATCTTCCATCCGCCCATGAAAGACAACGTGTCAAAATTTGAAAGTTTGAAAAAGTGAGGAGTCATTACCCTTCTTATTATCATTTTATAAAAAGGTTGAACGGGCACTTTAACCTATATATCCGAAATCAGCTTTTTTTTTTTCAGAATGTCTATTTCTAAATGGATGTTGAAGTGCACGAGTTTATAGGTGACATGCATGAACACTTCCCGGAAAAAAAAACATTCTCCTTCAAAAAGTTCAGAAAATTATCACAAAACAATTTGTCACTGACCGGCCCAACTCTTGAATGCAAAGCAACGAAGTAGGACCTAATATTCGGCTTTAGATCACTCACCACATTGGATGACATCCAAGAAACACTTAAATCCATCGACATAATCTCTTATTAACTGAGGTACATGAGCCCTGACCCACCGTCTCTGACTGCATTAATTCCCATCGCGAAACAACTGGTTTGGATGTTGCTGTCGAACTCTTCTCACACGTGAAGCGCTTTCGTCTCTTCGACCCAATCTATCATGTCAGTATGTACAGTGTTCGTCCAGTCATGAGCCGCCTCAGCCAAATCGCCAGCTCGTCGCCTAGCTTTTGAACGTTATTATCAAATCATCAGGTTCGGAGAATTGTGGATGCCAAATAGCAAAGGTGCTCTGTCTTGTAAATAGTAATAGCATGCGAATGCGATCATCTGGTGCCCGTTTTTATGGTTGGGTTCCTTGCCTTTAGATGCATCCAATCTATAACGGACAATACCGATTAATTAAGTCACGCGCATATTATTAGATGTCTCCTGATTTGAGGGCGCGCTATCATCGATGAATGGGTGTACGGTTGTATCTCCAAACTTATGTATGGGTTTTGGGTAAATCTTCACCAAAAGACAAAAGTGTTGTAAAATTTAGCACCTTTAATAACGTATAAAATAAAAAGTTACAGTAAACTTGGTGCATTTATATTTTTTAGGTCCTCCTGTTGACTGTTGGCTATAGGAAAGGTGTACGGCATAACAGTTTATATTGGAATTTTTATTTGTATTTAGACCATTAATTAGTACCAGAAGGCGTAATGATGAATGATAAATATATCAACCAAGCAGGAGATGGAGATGTGGTTTACATATTACAAGGAGTCAAGGATAAACAATTTTGACACTAAATTTTAGATCTTTATGAATATTTATTATAAGAAGCTTATTTTCACAATGACTGCCTCAAAAAATTAAAAAAATAATAGATAAAATAAAGTCAAATTATTACTTTAGTACATACAGGTTATACTTACAACATTGTATTTCAAATGTACGACGCCTCTTATTTTGTTCTATAGAATTGTTATAATATAGTATGGGTGTAAATTATGATTCGATCTGATAGGTCAATTCGAGTCCGACTCAAGTCCGATCCGACCTCATATGATCCGAAAATAAGTCGGGTATGGATCCATTTTGTTGAACCCATTTAATTATGTTTTTAAATTAAATTTATGATGTAGTACTAATTAAACCTTAAATATATACTAATTAAGATTAATTATAAATTAACTAATATGTAATTGCTTAAAATTATATAAAGTAATTGAGAAATACTTAATTATTTTATACGGATCAATAGGGTCGGGTTTGAGTCAAAAAAATTTTGATCTGAATTTAAATAGTTCAGATCGAATAAAAAAATTAAAAAATAATAATGATCCGATCTAAATCCCGACCCGACCTTACCCATTTACACCCCAGACTACATAAATAAAGACTTGTCGAATGATCCCTCTTATTATTTTATTATATATTATTTGGGACTATTATGTCAGTAACAATATATTTTGTTCTTTTTTTTTTTTACTATAACTTCGCATTTTAGTTTTTATAACTTAGTAGCTGACCATAAAAGAAAATTGTTGTAGAGCCAAGGCGGACAATTCAGAACAATTTTTCAAATTCATAAAATAATGTGTTACCAAAAGCACCATGTTTTACTAACTGTTATTTTAATGGCGAGGCGTAAGTACTATGTTTTACCCGTGACTAGCTACATATAATAGAGATCGAATAGCAAGACATCCCACGATGCATCACTTTAAGATATGGAAGCAGAGTACCTGACTTATGATAATTAAAGCGAAATAAGAGGTTGGTTGTACGCTGCAGATCAGACAAAGCGCTATTACTTCAGCATTGATACATCATAATTAACAAAGATTGGAATATCTTTTGGTTCTGACTTTTGAGATTCAGTCATTCAGATAAGCTCCCTGTTGTGCATTTAATTACGTTGGTAATTGGACCAATGCTATTACTGCCGTACATTTTCACATTGCTCCCATTCCTTTCAATGTTGGAGTTCGAATCGGTAAATTTTAAAGTGGTAGTGGACACAGAGTGGAAGGGTGAGAATTCATCAGATTTTTTTAGTAAATAAAAATAAAAATAACGAGTAAAATGGTAGGAATGTTTTTTTTAATAGTCTGGATAGGTTTTTGGGTCGAATTTTAAATTTAGTCTCAGATATTTTTCTTTTTATGTTTGCTTGTTTATTTATAACTAAAAATTAGTACAAAACATGAACTGAGTTTTAAACTCAATCCTACAAAATTTATTTATATAGTACCATATACCATCCAGTAATATTCTTCCTACTCTAGTTATTTTTTTTTAAATTATTATTTTTACTATTGTAAGAGGTTCCAACTAAAAATGTGTCTTTCAACAAATTCAGTTCAGATCTGTATTTAACACTCTCTTCTCATCTATATCGTATATTTTTATTTCTATTTGGACTATTAATTTTTGCAGTAAAATTAAAATACACTAATAATTTACATTTATCATTTATATTATAGAGACGACTATGTTGCTATCAATATATATTACGGAGGTCAAATCATTAATACTTCAACCAACACGGGTTATGATATTCATGTTGTGTGCATATATTCTGCCGACGGCACAATCAATATTCTTCACTAGATGGTGCAGATTCGTATTGGTTTAGAATTGCTCTCTAGTCATTTCAACATCATCATTAGTGCACAAATCAACACCGCCCAATCAGGTTTGAGTGATTTTTTTATAGTTTATTTGATATAGTTTCTGAGAAAAATTGAGGAATAATAATAACAGCAACCCCTACTAAATGCTTGAGTACAAAACATTAGAGCTGATAGCTAAATCTCAACCAATTTTCAGTTCTGATCGCTATGATGCGTGTCCGACTAGTACTTTTGGAAGTATTAATCCAGTCTTGGCTGATGAAAGAATCCAATCCCAAGCCTAGGAGCAGCTATCGATACGTGTATCGATACTTAATGTGGATAAGGATGAGAAGAAGAAAAAAAAAAGAAAAAGAGTGCACCTGAATGTCGATGATGATGACATCTAAGATGCAACAAATATAAATATGGATGAAATTGAGGAATAGATAGATGTCGAAAAAATAGTTAAATAGTGATAAATATCTCTTCTACTCATTAATGAGGAATTAAGCACCCGCGTGCAAAATATACTGATAATACGTTAATTTTGTATGCAGACAATTCTTATTTTCACAAATCACCTAAAATTGACGAATAATTTGATATCAGTCAGCAATTTAGTGCAAAATTTGAGTTGCAATTCAAAATCGTTGATTTGTATGTTCAATATAATATACAATTGCAGGTAATAAATAACAATAAATCAAAATTAATTATGACATTTAAAGATTCTAATTGTCCAACATAAATTTCAATAAATTACACCAAATACCTCATAGAGATGACATTCTCAATAAAGTTTAATATTGAAAATTTTGATCATGTTGCATGGGTATTTGGTCCATACATGGCAGCATGGTCTTACCTACGGCCAATCGTGACTATCCATGCTAGATTTTTATCGGGTCAGTTTGTCGGTAAACTATTTATGATATGTGTTTATGATGCGAAGCAACAATTATTATCACTTGTATTTGCTATAATACAAGCGAGGAAAGTGCAGCTAATCAGGGTTAGTTCATGCAGTGGTTGCATAAAGAGGTTGTCGGTCCTGATAAAATTATCGTTATCTCAGATCAATATCTGGGTATAAGGATAATTTTTGAGAGACCGATTTTTTATGGCAGAAATTAGCATGTGAGGTTGTTCACCGTTTTTATATTCAACACATTGCACAAAATGTATATAACGATTTTTATATGAAAAAAAAAGTAAAGATTCTTTTCAGACATATTGTAAGACATAAGAAGCCATGAAAGTGCGAAGGATTTTCTGAAAAAAAATTAATAAAATTAGGTCGCTATCCAATAAGTACATAAGAAAGACATAAATCATTCAAGAAAATCTCTCAATTAATGTTATATCTTTGTCAACAGTACAAATATCAAAACAGAAGAACACAAAATAATAAAAATCACAATAATCAAACCGCTACATTTGTGCCAACAGAACAACTATCAGCCGAGAAATTTTATTATGAGAAATTAATCTCAGATTAAGTGGCTACATTACATCAAGAAAAATTAGCACAATATCTAAACGGATGTCTCAATCAGTGAGATATAATGAGAAATAATAATTCAAAATCACTGAAGAACGTATTCAGGATCACCATACACTTTTCGATACATGCTATAATTGAGAACAAATGACATAAACATGTTGAGTGATTTTATAAGCGTCAAAAAGTTATAGCAGTTTGAAAAGTCTAAGGTATTGTATTCTCCTAAAAGATCATGAAACTAATAAAAAATATCACGATGATAAGAGAAAAGCTTATGATGTCATCCCACTAAATTGGGGGCATAAACAACTACGATGTTTATAATATAAGTGAATTTATTTAAACGATAATATTCTAAATTTATATAATTTTTATTAATTTTAAAATTAAAACAATAATTTATGATTTTTATTTTGAATAATAGAAAATAAAATAAAATGAAATATGATGTTGAATTATATATGACGAGAATTGATAAATATTAATGTTAGAAATTATAATTGATCAGTATTCTATACGATTACTAAAAACATAAATAAGAGGGAAAATGGGCAAGGTTTAGAATCACGAAGTCCACAATAAATAATGAATTTGGATCAATATAAAACTTAAGTGGTCATTTATTATAAAGCCGTTGAAATTCATCAAAAAAAAAAAATCCATTGAATCCCAATTGTTAAAAACATTTAATTATCCGATGGAAGGTTGAATGTGTTATAATTTCCCAAATTTGGTTTGTGCCCTACTGGAGTGATTGGAATTTGGAACACATCAAATATATTTTTAAATTTGAATTATTTTTAAATACTTATGAGTCAAAGGAATTGAAAACCCACTTTTACCGGTGTATGGTGCGACTCGTAGGGACAGAGTTCAATGTGTATCATTAACAGTACCTTTGTATTTGAACTTTGAAGTATAAATAATGATTTCTCGATTGTAACATTGTCTACGACTTTTCAATGTAATATCTACGGGATTGAAATGGACCGTCCGTACTCTACTACTGTTCGGTCCAACGGTGATCCGGTTTTTTTTTTTTCCAAAATCGGCCCATGCAGACACGTCCTGTGCGGATCCGTGGACCGAATCCAGACCGTGACCCGGACCAACTTTTTATAATTTTTTGAGTATTATTTAATTTTTAAATAATTAAAAATATAAAATTAATTCAATGAAAATTATTATTTAAAAAATATCATAAATTTATTTTCCAAATTTCATAATTTTTTGAATTTGTAAAATAAAATGGATCGGACCGACTTGTGGGGGTCCAACCTCAAGGACCAACGATGAAACGGAATTAGATTTTTCCGAGTTTGATCCACTTAGATCCGTCCCGTGTGAACCGTGATGAATCATGAACTGTCCCAACCCATGAATCATTTGATCCGGACAAGACCATTTGCAAAACTAGTACTACCACTACGAACCGAGAAAAATTGCGAATCGGCATTTAAATGTCTTTTTTTTTTTTTGAAGGATCCTCTAGGCTATACGCGCGCACACCATCTATGCGGTGACCTATATCACTACAATATGCGGTGACCAATTAAATGTCTTCGATGACTGCCTCGTGAGTTGAACTTCATAATTAATTGTTAACGGGCCCCTAGAAAATATGCGTCAAGTGAAACTTGAAGTTAAATCGCATTACGATCCTGTTTTTAATGCCGAAAAAGAGGATGTTTAGATTCTTGATATCAGTAGATAACATGATATTGTTCCAATTTACTATGACAACCATCTGCTTCTGATGAGATGTAACAACAACAATTTTTTATATTAATATATTTCTGCTCCGAACGATTTCGGTGTTTTTAAACAAATATATATGAATCAAATTCTGGTAATTTTGATTGATGTCATTTTAAATAAATAAATAAATGGTATAATTTCTTTTTAGCGAGATATCCGGCCTCAATTTTATAAACCGTTTACATATATATTCTTCATTGCTTAGGATACACAATTGTAAATCAATCAACCAAAATTACAAGAACTAAAATTTAGGGGAGGGGTCCCTTCACAATGGATTATTTGATAATTTTGATAATGAATTTTTAAATAAATATAAAAAATCTTAAAATAGAAACTTTTATTGATATGTTATTTTATTTATAGACTAATAGTGTTTCAATTTTAATATAAATGTATTATTTTTTGATGATTTTAATGGATCATTAAACGAAATGAAATTACATAAAAATTAAAACACTGTCAATGTATAAGTAAAAGACAATATTTATGACCTTTTTTTCTATTTTTAAATCTTTTTATTTATTTTAAAAAATATATTGTCAAGATTGTCAAACAATCCATTATCAAGAGATCTAATCCCCTATAATTTAAGGTGAGCAAAGCAAAAATTATGCATATACAACAACAAAGACAACAACAACAATAATAATTTTTAGGATTTTAGTATTGAGATGTTGATATACATATTTATGTTATTAGATCATTAAAATTGATAAATTAGAAGGACCAATATACCTCATGAAATAAAATTACATGATAAATTATAGAGAAAATTAGTTTTATGCCACCTCAAAATCTCAAAATTAATAAAATACCACTTTAAAGTTTAAACTTATCTAAATATCATTGTAAATCTAATTTATTTAGTTCTTTACCATAATTATATAATTATTATAATATTTTAATTAAAATGGTTACATATTTGTATTTCCACTTGTGCCCTTTAAGTCCCTTCCCTTCTCCCCCTTCACCCCTGACATTTTGTTTCTCCCATTCCTCGATAAATTTGTTTTGTTTTCCCATAAGTGAGATAGTGAAATATCTCCAGTTCAATTCAATTTTCCATCACTGAAATTCTTTACAATTCCTTCACCGGATCAACTCTATGAGATTCTCCATTTTACACTATATCCTAGTGTTCTTAATTTTGATAGTATAATCAATATCTTGTCAGGCGTCAGATGACAAGTGATAACTAGTATATTGTGAGTAATCGGAAATGAAACTCGAATTTACTAAAATTGAAGAAACATGCAGTGATATATTGATACTAATATGTGGGGCCTGTGTGCGGTGAAAGGGGTAAAATGTGGGCATTGGTGGGGAATGAGATGATGTATGTCTGTATCACTACCCAATTCCTTCCGAGGTGAGGGAGGTTTAAAACCGTTTGAACTAAAAATTGAATACAAAATTTTTCATAGCCGTTGATTTTACATCGAGATTCGTATTTTCAATAAAATCTAAATTTAAAATTCATACTTTAAGTAATTATTACGAATTCGATGCAAAATCAACGGCTCTCAAAGATTTTAAATTCAATTTTTAATTCAAAGAGTTTTGAACCTCCCCACCTCCAATTCCTCCTAATAGATAGCTTTACTGTGGGTTACTATTGTTATCCAATGTCCATAGATGTTTATTCATTTCAGGAGACGAGCTAGTTGTTCTAATTATAGTTTATTTCCAATTGATAAAAATATGATGATGTTACATTACAAAACTCAATGATTACGCATTGAAATTTTCTCTGAGGACGTGGAAATTATTTTAAAGACTCTATGAAGTCGCACCTCCCAGCATCTGTATAGTCCAAGTATTTTTTTTTGTTTTGTTTTAGTGGTTGTTTCTTTCAATTTACTTCCTATTTCAATAGTAGGCATGCTTAACACATCTGTTCTAGGATGTTTTCTGACTGCGCGGCTCCCTTTGATAAAATAAATTACAGTAGATCATGGCAAAGGCACTCCAGGCAATAAAAAAGCTATCATTTTCGAAGAAGAAAAGAGGGAAGAGGAAACAAAGATAAAGAAAAGGAAGAAACGTATGAGCTTGAGCTGGCCATAGCAAGCGGCGGTCAGTTGTTCTAAAAGCTTAAAATGTAAAGGGAATATTAAAAAGGTATTTTGGGTAGAATAGATCATTTTTATGTTTTATTTAATAATTGAGTATTGATATGGTATCGGTGGCAAATAATAAAAAAAATTGATTTTAGATTGATATTTAAAGAAGTTTAAACATTAGGGTGATATTTTGTTGGAGTGAAATAAAACTATTTTTTTTTAAATTTTAACACTGATATATAACTTTTATAGAATTAAAGGGGGAAGAGCGGACCCCAGTCCCCCGTCTCCGCCCCTGCGTATAGGTGGGAGTAAATTAAAATACAAAATTTCTCAAATTTGACACTTTTTATTCTTAACATCCTACAAGTGATGTAATATATATGGATCATTTGACCTATTATTTGAAAGTACTTCATGAACTGTAAATTTAGTAAAGATGATAATAAATCTCATATCTTCATAGAGTAGCATAGATTTAAATCCCAAAAAAAAAAAAAAAAATGCTAGGGTTCATGTTCAGGGAGCTATATTTTATAATTTCACCTACCTCAAGTAGTTAAGGCAGGGACATAATATATGAGAATATATTTTTTTTCCTCGATTAAATATCTATTGCGCGTTGAATTTATATTATACGTCCAACGCAAGGATCGATGGTTATTGAAGCATCACTTTTTTTTTATTACGGTCATTAAATGTTCAAAGATAACCTCATAATTGTAAAATCGTCATTTCACACAGAGTTAGTCCGTCATTTAAAAAGAACAATATTTAATTTTGTTCGCTATACTTAATAACTTGGCCCCACCTCCCGCTGCTCATCTTCGAATCTCAACTTTCAAAACCTATCTTCAATTGATGAGTTTTCCGTCGGAGGCTTCGCCAGTGAATTTGAGAAATCCATCAGGTAAATTTGTATTTTCCTCGCAACGTTCTAAAATTTCCTAAACATTTGTGTGAAAAATATAGCTTATATTTTAAAAATCTGACAAATAAAATATAATTTATACGTTATACATATGACACATATAAAATATAATTTATATCATTACGTGCTATACATATGGAAGTTTTACGGTTGACCAGATGAATGAATTTTACAACATTTTGTATTTGACACTATTTATTGGAGCATTAAATGATGTTTAACCCGCTTGAAAATTGATATACGACCAATTGACACGGAGAGTAAAATGTTTATAACTTGTTTCTATTTTATAATATAATATATTTAGAGAAAATATTGTCATTATTGTTGAAATAATTAGTTATTAAGAACCCAGAGGAGGGATTTCTTGACAATGGGTTATTTTGACAATCTTGACAATGAACTTTAAAAAATACGAAAAAAATCTTAAAAAATATAGATATGTTCTTTTTATTTATAGATTGATAGTGTTTCATATTTCATTCAATTTCATTATCGTTTGATAGTCCATCAAACACCATCAAGATTTTATGTAATTGGCAATGTTTTCAATTTAAGAGACTTTGATGGACTATCAAACGATAATGAAATTATATAAATTTTAAAATATTATTAATATATTTGCAAACAAAATATCTACAATGATATTAAGTTGAAATTGTGTCTTAAAAATGGAATTGTTCATACATAATGGATTGGAAGTTTTAATCCGACCACAAGTGTGTTAACGAAATTTTTTTATCTATTTATTTGATATATATCATATTCGATAAGATGAGTATGAATAAATTTTTTTGTTAACTTATTTTGTATAGGACTATAGTTGTTAAGTAAATGAATAAATATATAAATAAAGATCATTACATACTCATTTGTCATATAGGATAAATTATTACAAATAATTTATATTATTTTTAATATGTCTCATGTAATATTTTTTCCCTATGCTAGTTGTCACCAAGTTTTATGAGTTAATTACTATAAATTATAATTATTATATTTTTTATATTCCACCAGCTTGATGAATTATAATGTTTGAATAATATTTAGTAGACTACTTTTTAAAATGATAGGATGAGATAATATATTATTTTAAAGTTCTACTTCTAATGTTTTATTTTCTGTTAACAAATTTGATAAGAGATGCTTGTATTTTTTTTAATTTATCTGTTCTGAAATGACTTATGTTGACATTGATTGCATAATTATATTTTAAATTCATACTAATAAAATAGATATGTATTAGTATGAAGGAAATGAGTTAAAATATTTTTTATAAAAAATGATAAGATAATCAGTATTATTCGTTAGCATCCGTCAACATTTCATTATCTATTTATTTATTTTAAAGGAGAAAAATATGATATAAATAAATTTAATTTTATTGAATAAAGATAGGATATAAATAAAAATAATTTTAAATGAATATGATAATAAAAATATTTTTCGATAAGTACTGTAACAATTGACATCTCTACCCAACCATCTAACTTGAAATTTAAGAACTGGTCTGTTGATCTGTTCTCTCTTAATTCGATGCCTAGTGAAATCTATGTAATTCTTGCAAGCACTACAACAAGATGGGCATATAGCAAGAAAAGTACAGCTAGACTTTCATCAAGTATTGCTGTGGATTAGCTTTATCAAAATTCAATTGTAAGACCAGCGCTTGTGTAGCTTGGAATTGGATGGTCATTTTCCTCCTCTCTCTCTCGGTACTTACCAAAAAAAAATTTTCATATTTTACTTTTTGTAATTCTGGCGACCTATTATTTTCCTAATAAACTTTTTTATGCTAAAAATTATAATTCTCCTATGCTATGTTTGTCCGGCCTTTAACATATTTTTTGGTGCTGAAATTTCACGCCTTCCCGCTAATTTTTCTCAGCATAATATTTTTAGTATTAGAAAAAGACTATCATATTTCTTAATGTGTTGAATCTAGTGGTTAGATAAAATGGTATTGATGTAAAATCATTATAATGTTTGGGATAAACTATGTTACTCGGAGACTTATCCAAACTCACCGAATAAGTATCGGATACGTGTCCGATACGGATGCGCGCCCAATATAGTGCGGCTGCATAGCGTATCGGATTATTTTATTCACATTGACCAATAGATTCAATCTCCGATATGTCCCGATACGTCTTGGATATGCCTTGATACTTCTCTAATATGTCCCCGATACGTCTTTATTTTATTCACTTTAAATAAAATTATAAATCTATCTCAAATTCTTTAATTTTTTTATCATAATAAAATAAATATTTTTTTATATATTATATATATATATATAGTCACGTTTGTATCCTGTAATTTTTAATTTTTTCGTATCGCCGCATCCACCCTGTATTCGATATTATATCTAGGGCATAAATAACCCATTAGTATCCGCATCTGTGCAACACAGGTAGAGGTGGCAATCGCGGCGGGTCGGGTCGGTTTGATTTTCTAGAAGAAATTGGGTCGGGCGACTTTTTAGAAGAAATCGGCCTGCCGGGTCGGGTCGTGTCAATTTATATGTTATGTTTTTTCAGATCGTTGATAGATTTCGATTGGATTAAAGGCCATTTGATCTCGGGTCGGGTTCGGATCGGATCGGGTCAGTTTGACTTTCTTAAAAAATTAAGTCGGGTCGGGTTCGGTCGGGTTTGGATCCAGACAGGTCGGGCGAGTTTCTCGGGTCGGGTCGGGTCAGTTTGACTTTCTTAAAAAATTGGGTCGGATCAGGTTCAGGTCGGGTTTGGATCCAGACGGATCGGACGGATTTCTCGGGTCGGGTCGGGTTCTGCCACCTCTAAACACAGGGCATAATTAACCCATCTGTTTTTTTTTTTGCTCCGTTCTTCAAAAATTCTGCCCCTCAAGGATTTTTCCTAAAGAGACAAATTAAGCTATTTAATTCCAGTACGTTTTCAATCAAGACGGAGAGGGCTATCAAGCGTCAACTCTATCTGCTCGGTGTGAGGCTGTGAGCACGAAGGTATGCTCGGCAAGCATGGTGCAGGCGTCAGAAAACATTTCTAGCATTTAAGATGGCAACTGCACTCTACCAACTCCGCAGGAAATGGAGAGGATTAATACTGTAGTTAAACAGTAAGTACAAATCACTCCATTTGATTTGTAAGTACAATATCACGTGATGATATTGTCACCTACATAAATCATAATCAGAATTATTCTGTTAAATTATTAAAATATTATTAGTTAATATTTTAAATATATTTTTAACTTTATTAATAAAAATAATTAAAATTTTCACTAATTTTTATTATGTTCGAGAGAATCGGAAATATAAATTTGAAAGAGCTGCTGGTTTATAATAGGATCTAAGTCACATTTTTTAAAAGTAGATTTGGATTCACATTTGTTAAAAACGGACTTGAATTTATTAGTACATTATAAAATAATTTGGATTATATACATTGATTAAAATTAATACAATTCAACTCTTAATATACAAATTATTTATATTCATATCAATATTCATATTCATATTTAATTC
This sequence comes from Schoenoplectus tabernaemontani, assembly GCA_037127355.1. NCBI lineage: Eukaryota > Viridiplantae > Streptophyta > Magnoliopsida > Poales > Cyperaceae > Schoenoplectus > Schoenoplectus tabernaemontani. The sequence continues at coordinate 8,880,944 of CM073742.1, forward strand.
AACTCTAAAATTCAGATCTGTAAAAAAATATTTGAATCCGCACTTAATAAATGCGGACTCAAGTCCGCTTTTAACAAATATGGACCAGATCCGCATTTATTAAATGCGAATTTATTATTTTCGTGATTTCAACCCCTTAAGTGTTATTTTCATATTTTTGATTTTTTTTATATTATTAATAAAAATATCGATGAAAAACAAAATAAAAAACATAACTTGAGGTGCAGAACAGGATCTGATAATAATCAGTGTTTTTGCAACTTCCTCTGCGTTCTCAGTCTCTGCAGAATTGACTATCGAATATGAAATATCCATTGTCTCGTCCAACCATTGCATATAGTGAGTAATATGGAATCTTTTTATACCAGCTCGAAATGGGACAATGAGCACGAGTAATATCCTATTATATCTGGATTGAAAATATATGAGCACAAAACGAATAAACATATAACTGTTGTACATAATTGGCCTTTTCGGATATTTTAATTCCTTGGATATAAGAATTACATTTGCAAAAAATTAAAACCCTTTGATCGACTAAGCATGATATGGGGGCTCCTCCAAATCCACGGCCAGCATCGACGAACTATGCAAAATATTGACGCTCCAGATCAAGCCACGTTGACTGGCTTACACAGAAATAGCAGCGAGGCTGGTCGCTGCCTCCCCTCAAGCCTTTCATAACAATCAATGGAGAAAAGCGACAGCGATAGAGACAATGAAAGATGGGCCCATCCTTGCTGATCAGGAGCAGCCAGTTCACCCAAGCATGTTAGCCGATTGAGTGCTGGCCCAAGACAGAGCCGGTAGAGCCGACGGTATCCGCCTAAAGCTGTGACAACAGACCGGGTACCTGGATCACCGGCCCCACCTACCACGTGTCGGTCACAGAGAGCCTCCCAAACGCTGTCCCGAATGCACACAGTTGACCACAAACGGCAAACGCACGCCGCCACGCCGAGAGACCTCCCGTCGAGCCGTGACAGTATCTCAGCTAGGATGTCCACATTGTCGTTTATACTGTACGCTCGGTTCACTGTATCGTCACCGTGCTCGTGCTCTTGTAGCTCTTGCTCTGCTCCCATTGCGGTGGTAGTTGGGTGCTCGGAGGAGGGGAAACCAGAGAAAGCAGATATGAGAGCAAGTTGGTTTTGTTTGAGGGGGTATTTAACAAAGGGGATTTGACCAAATAAAGAAGGGAAAGTTAAATAAGAGAGAGAAAGAGAGTATCTAGGGGACGAAGGGATGGGGCCAAGGGAGAAGGGCCAAAGGCATGGAGATGCGTGGTACTCATTTCTCGGGAGACTCGGGAAGAAAAATTCAAGCGAGAAAAATGGGACAGGACCGAGCCGTGACGTCGGGTGCTGTTGTTGTACTGCTGCTGCTGCTTGCAGGCTGCCGCATTTGGAAATCCAAAATTACACGGGTGTTAGTTATTATAACATGTAATATTCTTCAAACTATTATATTGGTGTGTAGTGCTGCGTGTAACGTGTTGGTTAACATTACTTCTGTAATTCTGTTTGACGAGGTCGAGAGTCGGTAACACATAGGAGTTGCTTTCCTTCTCTGTGCAAGAGACTTGGGGGACTTGAGCATGGGAAGGTGAGCTCCCAACGGCTAGTAAGAGCTTACATCGTGTTTGGTTAGAACTTAAAATTACGTCTCCTTAACTCATTATAACAATTTATGTCATGAAAATTTATTTTTGTTTGGTGATGACAATAGAGAATAAGAAAAGTTCAATTGAGATATTATTTGAATTAAAATACTAATGTTAATTTAAAGCAAAATGAACCCATAGCCAAAACTTTAATAATCTAAGCATTAAACTAAATAATTGTATCCACTATTAAATCATGCTCAACAAATTGGTATCAAAGCTTCCGTCAACTGCAGGATTCTACTTAGAGACAAGGTTGTCACTTTTAGATGTGTGATTGTCCTGTTTAAGAGCGTGTTCGCGCTAACAAATCCTATATTGACACAAAAAAATGCATAAAAATAAAAGTTTACTTTCACTAACATCAACTAATACAAGTTCAACATAGCACTAATAATAAGTTTAATTATTTACATAGCTTTATATAAGTTCAACCCTTGTTTGATCAATTTCAGTTTTGAGCTCAGTGTCTTTGCGTTGTTTTCCCCTCACCTTTCTTCTTGGTAGATTTTTTCTGATTTTTGAATGAACTTCCCGTAGGATCCATGCCTAATTTTAATCCTCATCCAACATTACATTTTAAATGTAATATATATTGAGACATAACTTCAATTAGAAAATAATATTTGATATATATATAGAGAGAGAGTGGAGATACTTTAAGCTCAATTAGAACTCAAAAAATATATTAAATCATCTCGAAATTTTAATTTATCATTCTCGTTAAATTCTTTATATAAAAATCTTGTGGGATGAAAAAATTTGGAGTGTTTTGAGATTTTTAAGTCATCGTTTTTAATTTTTTAAAATGATGTTCAAGTATTGATATATTATTATTATTTTTAGAGCAAAAAATTAAAAACATGCTATATATATGTGTCACAACAAATTTGATTCATGTTTCACATACTGGTAAAAGCCTGACAAATTGACCTATTAGAACTCCTTTACTAATACGATTGTCTAAAATTTGGGGCAATTTTTTTAACCACAACAATATTTAAGGAAATGAAACAACAACAAAAGAAAAAAATATATGCAACATGGTTAGAAGTCCATGGCGTTAATTAGCTTTTAGTCCATTTGATTTATCATTTTTGATTAATTTAGGAAATGAAACATCCAATAGAGTTCATACCTGAATCACAAATTAGCATCTAGTGAGAAATTGAGTATGCCAAATGTATTTGAAACAAATTTCAATTGAAAGAGAAGAATGAGATGTATGTGTTGGAATTAATTATTATTAATTACAACATGTATGAGCTTATACTTATCCGGAGAAGAATCCCGAACTAATGTTTTTTTTTGAAAAAAAAAAAGCTGATATGTAATAGAATTTCGGTCCAATTTTTTTTTGGAAAAAAGACTGATCAGTAATATAATTTCGGTCCTGATTTTTGTTTTTGTTTTTATAGAAAAAATGATAGTTTGTAATAGAATTTTGGTTCAGAGTTTTTTTCGCGACAAAGAATAAACATTTTAATTTTTTTTATGTTATCACATTAATTATATTTATAAGTAAATTAAATAATTATAATATTATCACACTAAATGAAAAAATTAATTACCATTGTAAAATATAATATTTATAATAAAATATAATTATATAAATAATAGTAATAACTATTGATAAAATTTTGAATTAACAATAATTAGATTAAATGAAAATAATTAATTATTGCTAATAGATAAAAATGTTAAATGTATATATTATTCTTAATTCATTATCCTTAAAAATTAAGTATACATTTTTATATATATATATATATATATATATATATATATATGTGTGTTTATTCTTAATTTTCTACTCTTTACAACACTATATTTTCATTTTCAAAGAATATATTTCTTATTCTTATTCTAAATCTATTTCTTTTGTTATGACATCTTCTATTCTTTTTAATAATTATTCTCTATATTTATTTTTTAAATATATTTTATAGTATTTAATTTATATTTATATAACTATTATTCTGTTATCTAGCTATATATCTATTACTTTTTGTTTCATCAATAGTTATTACCATTATTTATATTATTATATATTAATATTATATTATATTATTATAATGGTAATTGATTTTTTTCTGTGATAACATAATAATTATTTAATTTATTTATAAATACAATTTATGTGATAATATGAAATAATATTTAATAAATATATATTCTCTGCCTAAAAAACAAAATCTTGGACTGAAATTCTATTACAAACCAGCCTTTTTTTTCTAAAAAAAAATCTGATGCAGATTTTTTTCCGGATCACCGTATCTAGTCCTGAAAAGAATTTCGGACCATATTAATACATATAAAAAATGGCCCAGTTATTATATGAAAAAAATGTTTTTCTATTTTTAAAAAATTCGTAGCTACGCTATGTTGGGTTTTACGAAAATGAGCAAGAAAAAAAGGTTTTAGAAAGTTCCTTCAATAGAAGTGTCACGAGATTTATATGCCATTATTTACAGAGAGCGAGAACCAATAGTATATGATGTTCTTTACTTTTTGATTGTCTGTGTTGTATATCATTATTACATAGCAAAAAAAATTATTTGAGCAAGAATTTATAAGTTGGTTTAGTAAGTTATACTACGTTCAGCTGATTCTCCAGTTGCGTTAATTAGCCCACAATAATTCAACTTAAAACAATGATGCCAAAAAAGACATGATATATACTACATCAGGACCACCAAAAAATATATATAGTGGATGAGAAATAATTAATTGGAGGTACAAAATAATGGAAAAAAAGGTATTATATTTTGTCGTGTGGCATGTTCATAGCTAGCCATTTTCAACACGACCAATCGATCGTTTTCAAATGTTCACGGAATAATTAGTTATATTGATGATTAATTTATTTAAAGGTCCTCATATTAATTAAATTATGGTATAATTATATTATCTCTTAGAAAATACGATTGTAATGATACAAATATTTTTGCTGCCTCATGGGAAAAAAATGCAGCAGGAGGGGTTATAAAAAGAAAATAAATGACGAATAAGTCAATTTTCATTTGTTCATGTAATAAAACTAATTGAATTATGTACGAATTATGATGCAAATAAGATGCTACCGAAAAAATATCACCAAACGATCTGTAGTAATATTAGTACGTACCATAGGTTGACGACGACGATAATAATATGACAACAACAAAGTTTTTAATCCTAAATAAATTAGGATAGACTAAAAATAAAAGTCAATTCAAAAATATAAAAAAATAAATATCTAAATATAAAAAAATAATGAAATAATAGTGACAATGATAATGAGAATAATGATGATGAGAATAATGAAATGATGATGATGATATGATAATATTAATACAGATATTCATAATAATAATAGTAATAATAATAATAATAATAATAATAATAATAATATAATGTTACGTACTAATGATCATACTAAACCTATACTATGAGATGTACTAATAAATTCTAAACCCTATCTAAAAACTAAAAATCTAAAATCTAAAAAAATTATTACTCTATTGCTAGACTCTAACTCCTAGATTATAATCTCAGTACATAGATTATCATATTTCAGACACTCATATCCAAAATAAGTTTTTTAGGTATATTTTATTCTTTTAAATATCTTTTTATTGCTCTCTCTCATATCGGTCTTGGTCAATCTTTGTCTTTTTTTTTATATTTTCGGCACGACTTAGAATATCAGTGCATATCGATGCCTGAGTAGACATTCATTAGATATAACAAAAACATTGCAAATAATATTGAATCAACTTCTCTTATATCACTACTACAACAATGTTAATAATAACAATAAAAAAATCTTTACCCCCCCAAATGAATCGTGATATGCTAGAACTTATGAAAGCTAACCATAGTTGCATGGTGACTTAAGTAAAATATTAAAATCTTGTAATTATGTTGTTTTTTCTGAGAGAAAAATAAGAGTTTAGTTTATGAATTTTATTTTGTACTCATAAAGATTTGAATCCATGATATATCGGAGGCTATTCTAGTTTTTTTTTAATAAAAAGATGGAAGTCTAACTCATAAATTATATTTTGTGTGCATATGAGCTTGAACCCATAACCTTTTAGAGACCATCCTAATTAGTTATCATTTAAACTGCTAGGTCATTTGCTTGTAATCATGTTCTCAATAATTATATATATACATTATTTATAAGAATTTAACTCTAACAATATTAATTAATTGGAAACCAAGATGTTCTTAGCACATGCCGAATTGATAATTAAGGCCACCTATACAAATGATGAGCAATAAATGTGTATTTGACTTCTGTACATTCAAAAAAATTTAAAGAATAATTAGCTACATTGTTGTTGTTAGATAAAATTATTTACGAGCATATTTCCTATATACTGTGATAAATTTTGCCATCACTGATCCTAAAAATGGTTTGAGGTTCGCAGATTACATGCAACGATATTGTCTAATTTGGATGGACGATCTAGTCGTTTGATATATCGGTGACGAAGACGAGGTAAGATACGTGTTCATGATAATTTTTTTATTTTAACATTGTTTGTCACAGTTCTAACATGAATTAATTAACACAATATTTCTTATCATTATATTACACATATTCCTTAAAACAAACATTAGTTGTTCTTGAGTACCATACCAGTGGTACTGTCACCCTCAAACTAAATTAATATATGTACCCGAACTAATAAAGTCAACCATTTACTGTTTTGCACACAAAAAGTGTCACTAACGTATGAGAGGAAAAACATAGAAAAAGTTTAATAATTAACTAGCAACGTATAATTAAGTGATTCTTCATCAACTGTGTTTCCAGACCGAGTAAATGATGTACCTCCTATTTATCTTAACAGATCTCAGATCTTTTCAAAGGAAGGACCCCTTTTAGGGTTGTAAACGAAGAGGATAATATATATTCTGTTTGATTTTATATTTAAAAATTATTCATAAATATATAAATATAAGGCGATGGGATGCGGATGAAGGACACAGAGATCCCTCCTGAGCGTGCATTTGTTTGACGCCGGTTAATTCTACCGTTTAGACCCATTGGAATGCACATTCAAGGGGGTTTTTTAGTGATTGTGAGTACTTGTAGATTTCGATGGGCGTAAACCCCCACCGTTAATTACCCTGAGCTATTAACGTCGAGGCACCTCTGGATCTTTAAAAAGGGGGAAGCAAATATTATAGTTAAATGATGGTCAAGTGGTCACGTGCTTCGGTGATCGGGGTCGCTGAAGCACCCTGAACTTACTAACAGGTCAGTCTAGTGAGATAGGGGATGAAAAGATGAACTTACTACAGATTAGTTCAATCTTTACCACTCCGAGAGGCGATCTTACTAATAGATCAGATCGACCTTTGCGGAGGGATAGAAGGTGAGTCCACTACAGATCGACTCGACCTTAGTTGACCTAGAAGATGAACCCACTACAGATCAGTTCAATCTTTATTAGTCAACGACCAATCACACAAAATACAACTCAAAGCACTTAGCCGGTTGATCTTGAGGTTGGTGAATTTGGGCTCACTTGTTTCTTCTCACTGATCTTCTAGATCATGAATTCCAAGCACTGAACGGATTCATAAACTTAGGAACATAACTGCACACAAAATCAAACCTGAAGCGCTGAGCCAGTTTGACATTGAGGCGTGTGTCAGTGAAAGAACCTACTACAGATCGGTTCAGATTCACTATTTTGAGGATGAATCTACTACAGATCGATTCAATCTTACAATCTTGAGAGATGAACTTACTACAGATCAGTTCAACCTCATGAACTAGAAGACAAACTTATCGACGAATTTGTTTGGTCTTACTAGTATGACTGGTCATAAATTACTTATTCATGACACAGAGTCCTCATGATGTCATAAATTACTTATTCATGACACAGAGTCCTCATGATGTCACCTTTTTGGACATCGTGATGTTCTTTTCTCTTGAAGTCAACACACTTGATCGTGCTGATGTCGCAGTCGTAGTCATCTTTTTGGCGGGCGTCAAGATGTTCTCGTCTCGACTGGCTATTCTGAATATTATATTGCTTATGAAGAAATCACTGTGTTGTTCTACAACCTTTGTGTGAGCATATTTAATCACTTCTAAATCATGAGTCCTGAGCACCTAGCCGATTCATAGATTCAGGGTTAACTTGTGAACAAAATTAAACTTGGGGCTCTTGGCTGGTCTAATATTGAGACAAGTTCGTTAGAGAATGAGCTCTTAGACAAGCTAGCTCAGAAGCTACCATATTGTGATGTCTCATCAGCAGTCAACAAGGTGTATTACCACCTTATTAATAATTTATCACCTTAGGAATTGTGTAACGATTCAACAAACCATTATAACAATTCAACAAATCGTTATAATGCTTCACAGAAAATAGCAGACTTGTCAGAAAGTTGGTCAAACAGTCAAAACGTTGCTAACGCTCTGTAAAGCGTCCAACGTTTTGATAAATCGTTATAACGATTCAAGAAATCGTTACAATGATTCCTTAGAATATATTGACTTGTCAGAGGACAGTCAAATCGTTGCAAATATCTCATGAAGCGTTCAACGCTTTGGTGAACCGTATAACGATTCAGGGAATCGTTACCAGGATTCCTTATTTTTATTTTTTTATTATTTTTTATTATTATTATGTATATTTTTATTTTAAACTCTACTTATTTCTGTAGAAAAATAGTCACAAAAATAATCAGAAATAAGTTAACTATTATTTAGGATTTTATTTAAATTTTTAAGATTTTTTTTATAGTCAAAGTAATAGGATTTCATTTTTATTATTATTTTTTTAACTCTCATTATTTTTTTAGAAAATTATTTATAAAAATAATGGAAAAATAATTGTCTATTATTCAAAATTTTATTTAATTTTTTTTAGATTTTTATAATAGCCAAAATAGCAAGTCAAAACTTGGTCAAATAAAAAAAGTAAATAAAGTCTTTTTCCTTTTAAATTGTTTCAGGATACTGCAATATTCTTAAAACTGAAATGTTTTTATAAAGAAAAATATTATTTAAAACAAATAAATTTAGAAATAAATTTGAGTCAATTTGGAGTTTAGAAAGGCTTCCAAATGATTTATTTACTCTTTATTTTTAATTTTCTGTTATTTAATTGAGTTTTGGGTTTTGGAATTGGGCCGAGATTTATTTTCTTTTTTTGTAGTTAGGCCGAGATTAATCCCCGGATTAATCTGGACTACTGGATTGTGCTGAGATTAGTGCAGATTTTTTATTTAAATGTTCACTTGCACTTAGGTCGTCGGATTTAACTGAGATTCGTGTTTAATAGATCTAAGGCCTAGATCTCTTCCCGTTTTAATTTTCTAAACTCTTGGTAGATCTCAGTCATTGATGGATCCTCAAGATTAGGGTACGCTTTAATAATTGTGCAGAATAAACTCTCTGCATCTCTACTTTGTCGATGCTTCAAGATTCGTGCTAAGTGACATTTTTGATGATCGGAGCTCCGTACCTCCGATTAGGCTAGTGCCTCGGTATCGTCTCAATTGGTAGAGTCTCCCTATGGTGTCTGATCGGAGATCCATGCGGTGGTACCAATTAGTGTACCTATCGATCTAAAAATTGATTCCTTTGCCAAATTCAATGAATTCTATCAAAGTTTTTGACAATTGTGAGTTTATTAAGCATCGTCTTGATATATTCATACAATCTGAAGTGCAGCATTGTTTGGTATTGTATAGTACCGATCGGTACCAATCCAATCATTCATAATTTCTTTGATGCTTAGTGAGTTAGCACCCTTAACTCTCACCTCTCCGGCCTAAAGGCTCGCCTAACTTAAGCTAGGGCCAGTGGCTCACTGAGTTAGGTGTTCTTAAAGCTTGAAGTCGGTTGCGACTCATGGTATCAAGATATAATTCAGCAAAATTGATTAGTGTTTTGACAAATTACAAGTACAGTACATGTCGCCTTGCAATGTTAGTGTGATATGAAGTGAATACAGAGGTTCTCTTTTGCTCACGATCATGTTAGAACATACATAACTCATCGATGCACCATACCGACTGATGCCGGTTTCAATCTTCCTTTGAATTCTTAATGTTAAATGAGTTTTCATACTTAATTAACATATCTCAGGCCTAAAGGCACACCCAGCTTAAGCTAGGGCCAGTGGAAGTTAGCGATATATTGATTTTGTTGAAGTCAGTATATTTGCAACGAGAATTTCATAACTCGAACAGATCCTTATCAATTATAGTGACTTAATCAAAGTGATTACTAGATAGTAAACTTTTATCTCTCAATAATTATCTAATCAGAAGTAGAAGGATCGATCAAAGGTGAAAGCTCTCAACGAAAAAAAAATCGACACAATAACACTTAAACTGTAAATTCTTGATCTTTATAGTTGGTTTAGGCCTAAAGGCTCGCCAATCACTTTATGATTGGGCCCGTGGCTCACTGAATACAACCAATTGATGTTGATTGACGTTCTTTAAAGGAGAAACAGTAAAGAGAGAAGAGAAAGAAGTAAATTTTCAAAGAGAAACAACAGGAGCAAGGAAGAAATCGAATTGACTGTCTAATAAACATGAATTGAATGCTTCAAGCTCAATTTTAGAGAAAGAACTGCAAAGAAAACATCAATTAAATTGATTAGCGTAGCTAATTACCTTTGATTCTCAATAGTAGCACAAATTGATTAACTTTTTCACTGATTTCTCACTCTCTATCTCTCTATAGTAGTTAGAACGTGTGTGTGTGTATGTATGTGCTCTCAACTGCAATATATCTCTTGCTGCCTTTCTCTCCTCTTTTTGTTGTTGCTGGTTCTCAGTTTATATAGGTCTCAAGCCATTTTCGCTTGATTGTGATTGGTTGGCGCATCTGAGTTGGATTGTCAGCTTGGACAGATCCTAGCCCTCCATTTCATTGCTTGGATGGCTGAGATTGAGTTGTATTTGTTGTCGAGTTGCTCTAACCGTTTCCGTTACTGGTTTTGACTGTGCCGCAACTTATTCGACCCTAATTTGGCACATGCTTCAATAGGTGAGTGGGTCCCTCATTGCTAGATCGTATTTAAGCGCCTCTTGCTCATGGCTAGCCCATTTTCATTCTCAATTATATCGAGTTCCACTCGAATTTTAAATTGCACTTCTGACCCGCCTTCTCTCTTGGTCAAATTCATAATTTTCCATCCAATTGCTCTCTCAGCTCATGCCAATTAACATCGCCTTGATCTGAATAAGCTCTTTCACCATCTAATTTGATCTCTGGAACACATATTAGGTTTGCCTTTTCATCACTACCTCCGGCAACTCCTCACACTTGAACCTTTCTCTAACTCAATTGATTCACAATTACTTGTCAATCGACGTCGCCTTAGCATAGGAAAACCATTTTTATGCTCAATTTGGAGTTTGAAGCACCCAATCACAACTCCTAGAAGTATACTCCTTTCTATCTCAACTGAAATCAAAGTAAATTTGCTGCTCAATCCTTCCTTCATTGTTATCCCTTTGTTCTCACTTCTCTGACTAATGCATTGATGCTTGTTGCTTGTACCGAAGCCCCCTTGCGATGGTGAGACGTCATGGGAAGAGGACAGCACTCGCGCGCGAGGAGAAGAAGAAGAGAGAGCGGGGAGAGTCTTCAACTGGGCTGGATGGGCTAGGCACACATGCAAGAAAGCATCAGAGAAGAGAATACCAGCGACTAGAGACGCATGCACCAGTGTTCATTCTCCTTTTATTTTTGATTTTGAATAGGCTGTGTTGAATTGAATGAGTAGGCTAAATAGACTTAGGTCACAGCTTAACCATGCGCCTCTGCTTGTGTTCCTGAGCACTGGGCCCCATTGACAGGTGTTAATAGTTTTAGGGGCGGCCATGTCAGCATCTTATGGTTAATCATGCTGATGTGGCAGGTTTCTATAGGATGCTTTGTCTGATTTTGAAGTATTTGTGCTAATCACCCTATTATAATTATTAATCTCTTGCTGACTGTACACCATCCGTCGTGAGTGACACATGGCGCATAGAGGGGCCCACATGTGCCGCATTGGTCCAATGGCCCGTTGCCATGTGTCTAGTTGTTGTACCCCAAATGGTGAGGTGGCTTCATTGTATGCTGCCACGTGGCATGCATTTGATAATGTGGTGACATAAGGTGTTGCCATGTCACCTATACCCTGCTAACATATGTAGGTTTGCACCAATAGCATTATGTCATGTGTCTCTTCTGGTGAAGTAGCTGTTGATGTGGACCAATAAGTGAGTGCCACGTGGCATGTGTGGGGCCCACTTGTCAGGTGCTTCACGCCAATGTGGGGCCCACTTGTGCTGACGTGGACCAATAGGGTTGTGACACGTGGCAGTTGCTTGCTGACTTGGCCCATTCTAGTGCTGCCACATGGCACACCCTCCCTCATCTTCTATTTTGTATTCTCTGTGCTTCTCATATCCAGTTTGCACCCAAGGCTGCTGTTGTCCCCAAGTTGTACCCAGAATTGTCTTGATCAAATCTCAGCCCTTAATCAATTCATTTAATCTATTTTATTTTCTCTGAATTTATTTTAATAGCTTTAATTGTCCAAAAATCATAAAATTTTCATCAAAAATCTCTAAATTCATGGTGATCACTTTTGTAATTTTTAATTCCAATTTTACCCCTGCCTCCTTGTGTTAAAAATTCCTTGATCAAGAAAACCTTATTTTCTCCTCTGAATTAATCTCAGATTTCAATTGTAATTCAGTGTCTCTGCCAAATAAAATTTCTTTACAGAAACTACCCTAATTAAACACCAATTAGTCTTGTATTGATGTTTATTAAAGTTTAATTTGATCAACAATTGATACAAATCTAGACTCGATCATATGTTTGCAACATTGACACCTGACCAGTCTTGTGAAATTGACTTTCAATCCATGTTCATGAAAGCGATTTGGTCCACAACTGATTATTTGTCAACAATTGACACAAATCTTGGCTTGATCAGGTGTTTGCAACATTGGCACCTGATCAGCCTTGAAAGCAAAATCACATTGAAATTTCTTGTGATTGGCTATATTAAAATACTGGCTTCGCATTGATACAGTTCTTGTTGTACAGAGATTGTACTGCTTCAGTCCTTCTTAGGGTTTGCTCTTAGGGTTTGATTTGGAATTTAATCTTGTCTTTCCTTGATGTCTATCACTAAGGTGTGGGACCCACATGTCAGTGAACAATAATCAGATGGATGACCCCTCAGGAGATCTCTCTCCTGAATCTCATGAGGGTCATCCACCTCGAATGAACAAGAGGTGGCATGGCTTTTATACCTCTGGCCCTTGTCTAGAATTTCCTTGTGGGATTAATGCTTAATCCTTTCTCCGACTTGATTAGATTTAGTGGATAAGCTAGGTTTAGGCTGTTGAAGCTGCTTGTGTGAGACTGTCAGATAAGTCTCACTTATCAGAGAAAAATAATCACGTGGGTGATATCCCTTCTCTCTTGAGTCTCTCGGCTGTCACCCACACCGAGTGGACAGTGGATAGTGGGGTATTTATACCCTTGCCTTTTATCCCAAATTTTCTTATGAGACAAATAAACTTTTTTCGGAGCTCGGCGGCGACTTCTTCTGGCTGGTGGACCCTCTCTCTTGCCTTTCTCTCCTCTTTCTTATGATTTATTACTGATAATTGATATTTATCCTTAATTGTTCGGTTGCTTTATCCTTGAGATTTTTCAAGGGTAAACAATAATATTATATCATAAATACTAAAAAATATATATTCATTGTAAATAATTATTGTTAATATAATAATGTATGAGTGATGCAACGATGCCTTACGAAGTACAAAATCTCTCGTGTCTTGCATCAATACCTCAATTTTTAAAGTTCAAATGATCGATCCAAATTATTGAACTTGATCTTTCATATTGAAAAAGCTTTGAAGATTAAATTTTATATATATTTTTAAAAAAATATATTATTTTTTAGATGGATGAAAAATCACTAGCATTTAATGGTGCAGAAATTATGATATCAATAAATATTGTACCCATTTAAAGTAGCAAAAAAATTAAAAAATATATAAAATTTAATTTTCGAAGATATTTTAATATGAAGATCATGTTCAATGATTTGGATCACTTTCAAATTCATGATACAAATGCAAAACAAAGTAGAATTATGTTATTGTATCCTCACTATTTTGTTTTCAACATATTTCCTAAAAACAATTTTAAGTATATATTTTACTAATACTTCATCTCAACTGATGAATGTTATCATCTGTCGTGACAATTGTGCGTCGCTATAAAATCGGTGCCCAATAATTTAGACCTTTTATCTTTTTAGAGCTCCGGCAGACAAGCACAGCACTGCACTGCTCTGTATCGACACGAAGTTAAACTCGCATATATATATATATATATATATATATATATATATATATATATATATATATATATATATCCAAGGTTCGCTTTTGGTAACAGAGACATCTGAAATCTTTGAGAGAATCCAATGGGGGGCAATGAAACAGTGACAAGTTTGGGGCTGGTATGCTCGTCGCTTCTTACCTCTTCGCGCCAGGGCCCCTGCGCCATTAAATCAGCATTCAATGCTGGGGTTTCTCTGCAGCTGAAATGACAACTTTCTTGTGCTGTTATTTACTAACAAACAGAAGTTCCAAACTAGTGTTTGTAAATCGTAAATGTTGTAGAGGAGGTTGAGGTTACTTGGATCAGCTTCATACAGTGACCATCGATCAGCTATGACAGGGCAGAACTGATCAGGTTGTTCTTTTTTTTTAATGTTTATTTACATTAATATCTCCCATATACTTTTTCTAAATCAATAATTCATGATTTGGATTAAATATAGGTCGTGATATACTTGCATACTTGAATCCACACATGGACCGTAATGTAAACTCCCCCCATTCTTCTTCTAATCTTCATATTTTTATTTTGGTTAAAAATAATATAAGGTGTACGAGCTGTTTATATATGTTATCTAGTTTAGTTAAAAATAATTGTCGTTATACATATTCAGAATATACAACAACAATGCATATGATGGAGATAATTATATTGTTTAGGATATGATCCATCAATAGTGATAACATATCATGTGTTGCTTCTATAATATTATGTTTGTTTCGGATGTTAATGTTATGCTATTTGGATACTTTGTCATGATTCTTAGATAATCTATTACTATATGATAGGATATATTTTGATATGTGGCATGGTTAAGAATTAGGATTTGGCAAGTGGTGTCTGGTCGGTCTCAGGGGCGGACCCACTAAGAGTCAGGGGGGTCAACTGACCCTTATGGATTTTGAAAAATAGTGATTTAGATTAATATTTTGTTAATTTGCCCCCCCTGTGATCTAATTTTTGACCCCTTTTGATTGTCTGATTACTTTTCATTGAAGAAAAAATATTTAATACTGTGAATAATGAAATAATTATGCAAATATTTCAAAATTTGTAGTCCCGTAGAGGAAAGTTTTCTTTATAGACATAATTATCTATTATTTTGAGTTTTATTTTTTATTATTTTTAATATAAAAAAAATATTATTTTGATAGTTTTTTAATATTCCAAAAATATATATATTAAATTATTATTTTTTATTTAGTACTCGATTAGTTAATGGGTTTATCCGATAAATCATTAAAATCCGATTATTGACCCCCTGATCGGTCTCATGTTAGGATTGGTATGTGATAGAAGTTAAGCTAGCTAGTTTTTAACGTGGACTTTTTATTTTTATTTTTTGTGGTTTAGGGAATAACTATATTTTTTTAACTCCTAAAATGGACGGAAGTTGGCATATATGAAATTCACTTTTTAATAAAAGAAGCATGCACCAGAAGCAATGACACTATAAAAAAATAGAAAGAAAAAAAAACAAAATACAAATCTGCCGTAATCACATATATATAACACCGACGTACAAAAGCATGTTCGACAAATCCACTGCCTAAACACAATAACAGCAGAAATTTAAAAATGGAAATGAAAAATGATAAGAACATATATATGAGAACTATTGAGGGATGACAATTTCAAATCACGGGGCTAATTATTGGTTCCCTTTTAGAATTTTGTATGACGATTCGTTGATAACTTACAGACGACAGTTGTTACACAAAAACACACACTACCACACGACAAAACGTATTAAAAGTGACTGTCTATATTATATATTTCGATCGGACGCATCTGCATTCAGCGCGGCTAATTGAGCCGTTCAATAGTCCAAATCCAATATTTCATTGGAATAAAATAAAGAAAAATTAATAATTATTTCGAATGACTACTTAATTATCCATCTAAACACGTAATAGGTTTCAAATCACTTAGTTATTGAAGTGTTATTTCTAATATATTAAAATGTAAGTTTTAAATTTAGTCGGAGCACGGACGACATATTATCAACATGCAGAGTTAAATGGAAAGACTCGAATAACGTCTACGCCATTGAACAAACAATTAGGGTGATATGAAAAAGTTATGATATTAACGTGACATGTCTTATGATGTATCTCAATTATTTGATATCGTGATGTAATTAAAATATTTTTATATATAATTTGATGTGTTAAAAAAATATAAAGGAAGGACGCACCATATTTATGAGACAAAATACGTAAAATATGTCATGTACATTAAGAGATATTGTGTCATAGCAATTCATTACATGACATGGATACATATACGATACGTCATATATTGTCACATTTAGATACGATTAGTTATGATTTATTTTGTTTGAAATTTTATCTTTGTCAATAGAGAAATATTTAAAATTGTAGAAATATTGTGTAATTTATAGTAAAGTGAAGAAAAACTTAAATTAATTTTCATGGTAAAAATTCTATTATATATTTATATTTGACAAGAGCTTACTTGACATTGGATAATTTTAAAAATCTTCACAATGTCACTCTAAATAAAATAAAAAATTCTTAAAAATAAAGAAAAATTATACAGCTATTTTTCAATTTACAGATCAATAATATTTTAAATTTAATATAATTTAGTTATTATTTTATAGTGCATTAAAATAAAAAGTATTATTTAATACTTTCTATTTTTGACGGGAGAAAATATTTAATACAGGAGGACCCGTCGCCTTGCAGTTCACAAAATCGGAAGTATTGTTCTGACACGACATTGCAAGAAATTAATATTCACATGCGGAACTGTGGAGGACTAAGTGGGGCTGCTGCTTCATCCCCGAATTATAACGTGGCAACAGTACAAGCAATTTGCCAGGGGAAAAGGCAAAAGCAAACAGAAAAATCAGTGCATAGTATTGTAATCTGAAAAGGAAAAAAATGGTTCGTAAAATGAATAAATATGCAGGTCCCAAGATTGGGGTAGAGTTGGAGAGTTGGGAGTGAGTATTTCTGGATTACTCTATAAGTAGAGTAATTGTTCGAATTCAATATGGTTGTCGAGTTTATATTATCAGTTGTGCGAATTTAATATTTAATTTTAAATTTAGAGTCTACTTAAATTTGAGCACTTTATTGAATAAAGTAATTTAGGGGATGTAAATTCGAGAGTTGGAGGGATGAGCTTTGTGTTTTGTCTCTCTTGGATTGGCTGCTCGGACTCTTCCTGAGTGCTCCTCGCCTTGTTCAGATTCCGAGAGCACCCACCTCCGATCCAAATCTGCATGGTTACAAAGGAAAAGGAGAAATGCAAGATGATGAGTATGTCCCATTCCACGCAATTATACAAGAGGTAGTCATGATTTGGTCTATGACCAAGAGGCAAGAGCCCAAGGCAGATTTGGATCGGAAGAAAGATTGAAAGAAACTTCTTAATTATCAATTTATCATTGTCGCTTGCCCTCTCCATTGCACCACTACAGCTCGTTTGTCTAGGGCAAATTATTGGATAGAGAAATTAAGACACAAAACGATTGCTAGTCATGATCCTATGTCAGAACTCATCAAAAAGGTGGTATTTTTTTTTTACTTATATTAATTAGTTACATAATTCTATTTTACACTAACACTGGAAAACGAAATCAGAAATTAGATTTATTGTGAAGAAACAAGAAAATAATTAGAGGCACCCTTTGAGGTTGTACGAGGTTTATATCGTGTTTATTTATTTATTTTAAAAAAAATAGGACTTCGTATGAACCAGTATATATTATTTTCTATATATTTTCTTCAAAATATAAATATGAGCACCCTATAGAGATATGGAATTTAATACTATCTGTATTAGGCTTGTGATTTTATATTATGTTTAATTAATAGTAGTATAAATATTTTGAAGTAGTTAAAAAGGGTAGAGAACGAAAAAAAGAGAGTCAAAATATAATGATATTTTCTCATAGTAGTATCATATATATGTATATATATATTTTCTTCTAAAAACAACTATTTTTTAATATGAAAACGGAAATAAGGTTGAATACAAAAAGAGATTCCACCATTCCGGGTCAGAACTCCCAAGAAAATCAGAGGAACATGAAACAAAAGAGATTCCGAGTCACAAGAAGAACGATGGGGAGACTCCAAGATCTCACGTGAAAACGCCGTACTCCTGTTGCAACTTGCAAGTAGTCACGGTCTCACAGACAACCTTGGTTGCTCAAATTTCAATAAGAAAGAACAATATATTGCAGCCAGAAGTCAACTTGAGCAATTTGTCCTGGTCATGGCCTCATGAGCATGGGTCTAACCACCTGCATCACTAAATCCAATTAATTGTCGCAATGGACCAACCTTGGATTCCCGATCGTCCCTTCATTTATTACTAATTAGTAATTACTGATTACACACACACTGGGACGGTGGGACTTGTTTCCTTTTTCTGCATAATCTAATATTTATACGGTTTATACTTTCATTAAAAAAACGTCGACATAAAATATTATATTGTTACTTATTTCTTCGTGCTCGTCTTCAGGGCTAAGTAGTTGGGCCGTGTAGTTGGCCCAAATCTTTCAAAAGAATCAGCATCATGCAAAATTTAAATTTTAGGTTATAGCTAGTCTGCTGGAAATTTCAACTTTATGCATTTCCTATGTTAATTCTACATGAATCCTAATTAATGAAAGATTCGCATGTGTAAAATTACTCCGCCAGCTCTCACACAGCAAAACATCTGCTCTGCAAATGCATTATTATACCACAATAGAGATGAGATGCACAACTAGCTAGGGAAGCAAAGAGATTAGCTTGAGATGGCAAGTAAACAAAGAGAGAAGGAAACAAACAAGGAGATGGGGATGAGAGGATGAGAGGAGTAGAGGGGATAAGAGTAGACGCAGATCTCAGCAGAATAGAAAAATAGACTAAAATGAATGAACGGTCGCTTACTCGCTAGTTGCAAGAGTAGAGGGGATAAGAGGATGCTAAGCTAGAAGCCCTTAGGCCTTAGCACGGGACGGGAAAGTATAGCAAGTAAAAACATAATAAACGAAGAAGCGGTTCCTTGCAATTAAGAAGGTGGTCCCACACTCTATTCCTCGCCGGTATTCTCATCAGGCGTCTCTCCATTCGTCAATCAAGGTGTTGTTAACTTGTTATGCAAAATTTGGAATTGGTACAAATCTATTCAGTGGGTACAATACTAATACAGTATGTATCAATTATCAAAAACAGCCTCAAACATCCACAAACAGCAAAGAACCAGTACATCAAGGGAAATCCAAAAAAATAGAAACAATACCAACCAATGCATAAAACCAATCAATCACAATAAAATAAGAGATGTTATCACGGAATAGATCGAGTCCAACAAATACATAAGAAAGCATACAAGAGGAGATAATAATTTAAAGTTGTTCGGCCAAACCTACTCCACCAAAAGAATAACGACCAACAAATTTACTATAAATCAAAAAATTATAAAAATACTACAATATTTTAATTATTAAAACAAACAATCATTTTATCTCTATCATCTTCACTCTCTCTATTCTATTATCTCATCTCTTTTTTGTTCAAGGCATATAAAAATGAGCAGCCACCCGTCACGAAATATTATAGCAACTCTAATTTTTCAGCAGCTCTCTCTAAGAGAGATGGTCAAGGAATAAATAAAAATAAATAAAAAATATGGATCAAAACTGAATTTGAGCCTAAACACTCAACAGGTGTGGTTCCACACTTTATTCCTCACTGGTATTCTTGTCAGGCGCCTCTCCATTCATCAAGGCGTACAACTCTACTAAATATGTTTTTTTTAATAAAGATGAGGGTCTAAGTTATTTATTTTTAATTGTCCATAAAAAAAATTTATCTGAATTTTGAAACTACGATCTCCTGCATGTAGAATATTCAGAATATGTATCGAGTAGCAGAGTAATTAAACCAAATTATATAATATATGAAAAATAAATATGTATGCAACAATGCAACACGACGTTCTTTTGACAAAAATATATTGTACTATTTCTGAAAAATAAGATTATATGTATTAATTCAATGAGATTTTTTTTTATTTGATGTCTTAATTCTTTTTTTTTTGAAGTAGATTTGATATCTTCATTCATTGATCTAAATTTTTTTATTTGACTCTATTTTTTACAAACATAATCTCGTATTCAGATTTGTACTTGAAATATCATATTTATTAAAAAAATATGATACTGGTACAGATTTTTAACGGGACTACTAGGTAGAGAAAAAAAAAAGCCCCTCTTTTACTTGCTAGTTTACACCACTGGAGAGAAAAAAATCAATCAATTGGAACTTCGAAAAATCAACATCCAAACCCCCCAACCACACAATTCAGAAGAGAGCTTTTGGGACTTTATATTTGCCCAAGTATTTCTTAGCCGGAGGCCGGAGAGCCTTATGTGCTTGAACCGGTACCTCTTGGCCCGGAGTACTAGGCGATTTTTTAATCGTGTCTTATTCAGAGTCACCTTCTTGCGAGCTATGACTAGGGCAGGGGTGAGGTTTCGGCGCTGTTACTTTTGTAGCCATACTCCAGTCTTTTTTTATTGGGGCCCACAAAAGTTTGATCCAATTCCAATGTTGTCTTTTAATTTTATCAAAAATGTTATGTCTTTTAAAAGAATGGCAACAGGACATATGCGAGTAGATTCGGGTTTCTTTCGGACAGAAGAAATGTGGGGCATGAGATCATCGTATTTGACTTTTGGGGATGCTCTGCTAAGATGAGAAGATTCATTTGCTACACTGTACAGAAACAATTAGTGTCCCAAAATGGATTTATCAATGGATGGTTTTAATGGAGTTATTGAATGATTTCAAAGATGTTTCTAGAAATTCTAAAACTAGACCCTGAATTAGTTTATACAGTGCTTTGTATCAGAGAAAGATTTAAATGCCTTAATTTTTTTTTGCTTTATTCATACTTTTAAATTTCTAATAACTTCAAATTTAAAACTAAAATATCAAAATAAAATTTTTAGATTTGATATAGATCATTTTATTTATGTATTGATTAAAAATTGTGATCTTTGAATATCATTTGATGTGACATCAAGAGCTTGTAAAAAAATTACACTAACTGATTAAT
Source organism: Schoenoplectus tabernaemontani (assembly GCA_037127355.1). NCBI lineage: Eukaryota > Viridiplantae > Streptophyta > Magnoliopsida > Poales > Cyperaceae > Schoenoplectus > Schoenoplectus tabernaemontani. Next base: position 8,902,093 of record CM073742.1, read on the forward strand.
TTTCTGACGTTGATTTTTTAACTTGTTGATTTACATAAAATAAAAGTGAAAAATAAATAAAATAAATTTGTGTAGGAAGAAAAATATAATATAGTTCAAATCTATTATTTTAACATTTAAGCTTCAAATTTTAAATTATTAGAAATTTAAAAACGAAGGCATGATTGAGGGGGAAATTATGCATTTATACTCTAATCTTTGTATTATGTATTTTGTTTTATTCTAGAATCGGTTTTGTAAAGATGAGCTGGGATCATTTTTACTACTATGCAATCTTGTCCTGTGAAAATATGTTGGGATATATTGGGATATATTGTAATAATTTAAAGGGACTAAAGGATATGTAATTATATATCATATATTCATAGGTACTGCAGGGCTAGACGGATGGTCGTAATTTATTCACCGTTGTATATTTTTTACCGCAAATAATTGGTGGTCCAGTTTCAACTTACTTCAAAAACATTTATTTAAATTCGGAAAAAATTAAGCACGATGTTCATAATAGATAGAGTTTATTTAATTGGAATAAATTTAAATTTAAATTTACGTTACCATAAAATCATTAGACAGTTTGCAGTTAAAATTTTCTTTATTGTTTGATGAAATATAAACTCCATTTGAACAGTGGCAGAGCTTGAAATTCAAAATTAGAGGGCTAAAATAAATTATATAACTTAGATACCTCATCTTAGAATTTGAAGGGTTGAAATAAAAAATATATATCATCAGTACACTATAAAATATCATAATTAGTATACTAGTTGCATTCCAGCCAAATTTTATACTAGTCACATCTAGATAGTTCATTTATTCTTTAACTTGTTCAAGTCAAATAATATTATGTAAATATATAATTATATATTATATAAATATCTCAATTTTTTTACTCAATCATGTCTCAACTTTTTAAATTTCTAATAACTCAAATATTTAAAACAAAAATATCAAAATAAACTCGTTAAACTTGATTTATATTATATTTTATTCTTACACATAAAAATTATTTTTTTCACTTCTATTTTATATAAATCAACAAATTATAAAATTAACATTGAGAAATTAATTATATCACTGCATTGACGTCATGAATTTGACAAGGCCACGATGCCATGAACCGTCATGAAAGAATGAAGATATAAATTAAATGCCAGACAGGATGGATAATTAAATGTCCCAGATCCTCAGCCTGCATGTTATAAAGCGCTTTGTCTGTACTTTGGTGTAGAGTTTTAAAAAACCCGAACGGGTCAGACCTGACCCGTCAAATCCGTGGCCGCGATCCGACCCGCTCCGACCCGTGACCCGTTAGAACCGACGGGTCTAGCACGGGCGCGGGCAAAAAAATTTCAAAAAACCCGTGCTAGACCTGACCCGCCAACCCGTGCAAACCCGCCACCGACCCGTCCCGGGAACCCGTGCAAACCCGGAAAATTTTAAAAAAATTCAAAAAAATGCAGAAAAATTAATTTTTTTGGTAAAAAAATATAAATAGTTATATATTTTTAATATTCTTAATAATTATTTTTAAATTTTTCGAATTTTTTAAGAATTTATTGTGTTTTTTTTTGAATTTGGAAAAAAAAAAAACCTTGGATCCGACCCGCCGACCCGACGGGTCGCGGCAAAATCCCCAAAATGAACCCGTCCCATAAAAACCCGTTGATCCGTCCCGCCAAAATCCGCCGACCCGTGCAAACCCGTCCCGACCCGACCCGACCCGACCCATTTTTAATACACTACTCTGGTGTGTTACTTTTATCAAGGATTGGAGTGCATTAACACACAGTTGGGTAACCAACTCCCTCCAGGACGGCCCCACAAAAGTTTGTTTCCGAACTTTATTAGTGTAAATGATTGGACTAACTTCCCTGCACAAAAAGCCTTGTTCATTAGCGATGTAGGCCTAGAAGTTGGCCTTTTGAAGCCAGCAGTTTTAACTTGTTAACCACCCAGCAGCATTAGGCCCAATGTCTTATATTCATCTTCAATATATGCAAATTGGTAGTTTTGTTAACAATACATACTCATTATTACCCAATTAGTTGCAATCTCTCAGATTAATGTTAACTAATAAAAATGAAATAAATACATGAAATATGAAGATGTTGGACAAAAGGAAACATATAAAAGATATAGTTCCAGAGCTCAACCAAGTAACCAAGGCAAGGCAAAAGCAACGGATAAGCCTCCCATAACCCCATTTGGCAACGAGAATAAGTGGGGATAATTAGGAGGGTTAAAGTTATCCCCATGAGAGACGGACATAATTTTATCCTCCGGTAATCCATGTACAAAACAATGCATAGTGGCATAGCCTTAATTCTTATGGTTTGTTTGGCACTCCATGGAATAGCAAAAAGTAGAAATAGAATTGCTATTATGACGAATTAATTTATCAAACGAATTTTAGATTAAGTAGAAGAGTAAAGAAGAGTGCTAATCCGGTATATCAAGCTATAGGTGGTATACCGGATTAACATTCGTCGGAATAACGATTATTGTTTAATTATGTTGTATTATATTATTATATGATTATGATTATGATTTATCATTAATATTATATTATTATGATTTGTTATATTATTATTATATTATTATAATCATCATCCCTATTAGTATTATTATATTATTATTATAATATTATTATATTATCATCATTATTATTATATAATTATTATGATTATATTAAATAATTATGATTTTAATATTGTATATATATGATTATAAATATGATTATATTATTATTATTATTATTTTATTATGTTGTATTATATTATCATATTATGATTATAGTTATGATTATATTAATAATATATTATTATTATTATATTTATTTATTTATTTATTATTATATTATGATTATGATTATAATTTATTATAATATTATTATATTATAATTATGATTATAACTATAATTATTATTATCATGATTATGATTATAATTATTATTTGATTATGTTATATTATATTATTATATTATGATTATAGATTATAGATTATGACTATTATTTTATTATTATTATGACAATTATTATTATTATTACTATTATTATTATTATTATCATCATCATCATCATTATTAGTATCATAATTATTCATATTTTAACTATTATGATTAACAATTGCCAAATGATATCGTTCTTCCGAATAGTCAAAAATATCACTCTTCCAAAACTATTCCTTAATTTATCAAAAGAACCCAAAATGTAGATGCCAAAAATTTCACCAAGATATGGTAAAAAAATGTATATTCTACAATCCTGCGGTTACTGAAGGAATGAATAGTACAATTTCCAGTGGTCTTGTTAAAATGAAATGAACTAGATAAGAGGGAGGAACACAACAATGGAAATATTTTGGAGTTCACTATTTATGATCTTTTTACGCTAATTAGTGTTGTAACTCGGATTTTGCTCTGACAATATAATTCTCAAATAAATAATTAGTAATATAAAATTTTAAATATATTTAATAAAATTTCACATTAAAAAGATTCAGCTATAATATTTTTAAATGCTAAATAATAATGATAATTATAATAATAAATAATATAATTAAACACATAATAATTTATAAAGGATCATATAAAAAGTTGGATCATTCTAAGAATTAAATTTCATCTTAAATATATTACACACATTACTTTAAATGAGGAGAGAAAAACTATTTTATATGAATACTTAGATTCAACTAGATGAAAATGTTTAAATAAAATTAATAGTGAAAAAATGATGATGTGTCATTCTTAAAAAGCTTGAAAACTTCATCAATTTTCTCCCAATGTTAATACGCTCTTACAGAGTTGTATGTGAAGCTTCTGTTATGATGACAGCAGATGTGTCATGTCACATGTGCGATATCTAACGACTCATTTAATCACACAAAACAGCTGAAATAATCAACTTTTGCTTTTCAGGGGGTTGACCATCAATTATCTGATATGCACCATCATAGTACAGTTCACATTAATAATGGTGCATCTGCAGCTGAGGTATGGCATCTTTCCAAAAATTCCGACTAAAATAAGTTCTCGGAATAAGCATCACATTAGAAACCTCAGTTTGCAATTTTCCAATCAGATGTGTTTTTCTTCCCTCATAGATACCTTCAACAACTCTCTAACAACTCCTTCAGCACCTCCACTGCCGCTTCTTAATTCCATTCTTACAGAAGGTAGAAATAAACATTTCATGTATTTCAAGGCTTGGGTCAAATCCATTTTTCTTCATTGCTTTGAAAACTTGGAATGCTCGCTCAGATTTCTTCCTCTGACACTGCCCAACAACAAGCGCAGCAAATGTGGAAGCATTTGGCTCAAGGTTAGCTGCATCAAGCTCCTTCGCTAATGAAGCTGCTTTCATTTCTATAAAACTAATATTTTTTTCTTTATAAAGAAATGTGACTTAGTTTTTTTTTCCAGAAAAAAAAAAAATGTGCCATTTGCACACTATTCATCTCAGTCATACTCTCTAGAAATCAGTTTAGCAACATAACTTCTCCCCCAGTGTATGCTGCCGCTTCTTTATCTTTCAGAAAGCACTATAAGATGTTGCCTTAAATCGGAGGTTAGATCACATACTCAAGTGCGATGCCATATTCACTACAATCGACAATAATAACAAATGATAAGCAAGTCCTAACATCAAGTAGACACAATAAAGTCAATAGACAATTAGCTACGATAATATTTGTAATTTGGTAGGAACGATGTAGAAGAATTTTTACCGACAAGCGCATGCCAGTACTTGAAATAGTAAGGGAAATACTGCAGGAGAGGAGACTCTGATTTGGGAATCTGGTAACATAAATGTAAAACACATATTCCTCATTATCGCTCTTTAATCTTTTTTTGTACAGTCTTGATCACGGTTATGTGATCACTTTAATGATTTTGGGGCTTTGACCTCTATTTTCTCCTCAAAAAAATGTTGCCTTAAATCAATTTTACTGATTTGAATTATGTCCGCTCTCTTTTTTCTTTCAAGTTGTGTTAGATTTTGTCACAACTTTACTATTTCACATCAATAAATTTTGGACAGCCCGATAATATTTTTACCACTAGATTCCACGTGTGATGTACATAATTTTAATAACTTAACATGCATCTTTATATCTTATCAAGTTATCATATAGTTCTGAAAACAGAACGTCACTGTCCTAAAAGCTTTGGCAAGCGTATAGGCTAGTGAAGGTCATCTTTGAAATCGGAAGGTCCACATGCTAGGCAAGCTCCTATTATAGGAATAAAATAATTAGTGGAAGGGCCTAAATGTTGGACCCCAACGCTTTCGGTTAACGATAAGATATTACTCTGTCTTCTTGTTATTTTTCGTTTTCTTTGATTTAAGTTTTAAAAGGCCCGTAACCATAAGCAAGATGGATCTCTTTTTATTGTAACAAGCGCAAATAAGACTTGCAGTTGAGAGTCTGCACAGTCAGTAGTTGCTGACATCGTAACAAATGATTGATTTGAAAAATATTCGGCGAATATAATTTAAATATAATTCGAAAATAATTTATTTTTAATTATATAAAAATATATATTTCATTTGTATTTTTTTTTCCGCAAAGTATATATTATGAACTCATGAAAATATGTAGATAATAGCTTAATAAGAATATAAAAGGAAAGTCATACTTATTTTAGTTAATTTAATCATTTAACTTATTTTTTGGTTAATAATCACAGTAGATCTGAGTGAAAAAAAAATAAAAGGATGGGGATCCTTAACAATGGGTTGTTTTGAAAATAAATATAAAAAATTTTAAATTTTTTTACTTGTAGATTGATAGTATTTTAAATTTTAAGCAATTTTATTATTGTTTGATTGTCCATCACAATTGTTAAATTGTAACCGTTGTAAATTATATAAAATTTTGATGGTGTTTGATGGACTATCAAACGATAATAAAATTACATAAAATTTAAAACACTATCAATATACAAATAAGGAAACATGTCTATATTTTTTTTTCTATTTTTATGAACTTTTTGAATTTAACTAAGAGTCCGTTGTCAAAATAACCTGTCAAGTGATCTCCGCCCAAAATAAAATACAATATTTTTAAAAAGAATAATATGAATGACCGTTCGATTGATGAAGGAACATTTTTAACCAATGTAAAAATTTTAAAAGTTATTTTTTTCTCCTGCCAAAGCAATGAGAGAGAAGAGAGGTGGATTCTTTAGGCACACCATTAAGTAACAAGCTGTATTGGAAAACTCAAACAAAATGTTTTTAAGTTAAATATACGGAAAATAAGTGCATATTATTCGTAAAATTCGTGAATTATTCGCTAATGAAACGAATAATTTGCGAATTGACGAATTACGCCATACTATTCGTTGGAGTGTTAAAAAAGAATTAAATAATTCGCGATATGGTTGCTGATACTGCTGATTCCCAAATCTGAACATCTGTTTTAAAATGGAACAGCTGAGCAGGAAATAAGACAAATCCTAAGGAATAAAGTAGAAAAAAATAAGACTCCGTCTATTCAAGAGAGCACTAGTAGCTAATACAAAAGGAAAAATTGAATAATTGGGACTTTAAAGTTGGTCATTTTGAAAAATAACACTCTAAAAATTCACTTTAGAAATTTGTCAATCTAAACTTCTTTAGTTTTTAATTTTTCCACTAGTGTTATATAAATGTATAATTATCAAATTAAAAATTTAATAAATTAAACCAAAACTAAAATACCTCTGAGTCCATCGTATATGATTAAATCCTCCTCCCTATTTCGTTCAGAGAATTTTATTTTCATCATTTTCCCAAAACACAAACCTGTCGAGCCAAAGCCTCCACTGTTTTCTTCCGTTTCCTTCCTCAGCCAGGATCGAACCAAATGTGAAAACTACCTAATTATGAGATTGGAACTAATTTTTCAATTTTATCCAATTTTCTCATTTATAATTGATTTTTCTGATTTTTGAAGGAATTGGAACATTTCATTCATTTTTGGTACCAAATTGAAAATTTCAGTCACTTTAGTACCAAATTGTAACTTTTCACATCAGTTGCACAAATACGGGTACCAAATTTTCTTTTTTGATGTGCAAAATTTGATATGTTTTTGCCCTGGATCATTTTTCTTTGGAATATTAATAATACTTCAAATCAGCATTGTGCTATCCATGCTGGTGTTTGAATTCTATTTCTGTTGTATTATTTTTCTTAGCAAAGTTTCAAGCAACCTGATCCGACCTCAACTACATAAAAGCAATATGTTTTTATTTGTGCCAATACTGGTAACTAGCTACACCAGTATGTTTTTATTTGTGCAAAATTAGAAATTTCATTGTATTATATATTGAATTTCATTGTACACTCTAGCGCATAAGAAAAAGGATTAAAGGAGGTACACTCCAGTTTATAAAATGCATAAAGAGAAACCTATTTCTAAACTGACAAAATAAGATGCATATTATGCACATAATTCAAAATAAAATACTGGATTGTTGTCAAATTCCAAAATAATCCACTCCAACGCTTAATCTAAAATAAGATACATACTGAATTGTTGTCATAATCCAAAATAAGATACAATTCCAACTAGCAAAACAATACACATATACCACTCCAATGCATAATCCAATTCCAGGTTTTAATATGATTTGAATTATTAATTATTACACATTAGAACCAATGCCAGGCTTTAATATGATTAGTGGTATCATCATGCACTGTTTGAGTAGCTGGGAGAAAAAAAATAGAACTGCTATTATTAGAAGAGAAGGGATTCAATTACTACCATTTTGGTGCCACATTGGTGCCATTAAAATTAAATATCAAATTATTATTATTTAAATTCTTAAATAACAAAATTAATTGAAGGAATATTTTTTAAATATCATCTTATATATGTACACAAAAAATTATATCATTTCGATATTATTTATATAGGCATCAAGCGTTAATAAAATCAACGGACCAAATTTTATAATTTAGACACGTTACTTAATGGATATTCAAATGAAGTTAAAATTTTATGATTTTTCATATACATACAATTGAGATGATATATAATAAATCTAACGGTTCATATTTTTAAATTTATACATAAATAAATAAATAGACACTATGGGCACCAAAAAAATGATAATTAGATCTCTTCTCTTATTAGAATGGCTCCAGTACTAACTGATTTGTGCTGACTGGCATGTATCAGTATTAATCGGTAATAACAGTAAGGATTCGTAGCAGTAAGGAGAAAATGACGGACTAGACTGGAGGTGCGGCGGAGATGCGACTGAAGAGGAGGCGGCGGACTGAAGGAGCCAACTCTAATTGAGGCGATGGAAGAGGAGGCGGCAGAAGACGAGAACTAAACAATTTGGACTAGCTAGGTCAAATAGGTAGGAAAGGTATCAGAACTTCATTGTTCAAATAAGGAGAGGCAATTAAGGAAATACAAAATTATTTTTTATTTATATGTATTTTCTAAATAAAAATATATATTAGATAAGTTGTAATGACAAAATTAAAGACTAATGAAGTTTAGAGTGGCAAATTTTTAAAGTGAATTTTTTGAGTGGCATTTTTCAAAATGGCCAACTTTAAAGTGGCAATTATCTAATTTTTCCAATACAAAATCGTGGTGCTCCAACAATTACACGTCGTGAACGGGTTATTCACAGCATTTTTTTCCTGATCATTATGATTTCTTTTATCCTAATTAGCAAAAAAAAAAAAAGCAAAAGAGGAAAAGAAAATATATGTGCAAAGAAAATTGAGCTCAATGGCGCAATTGATCTCCGGAAAATCTAAAATCTATGATCCATGTTCAGTGCGGCAGGCAAATGGCAATACGCTCTTCTTCCCCTCCATCACCTTGGCTGGGCATCCTACAGCTGTCGCACCATCTGGCACTGATTTGACCACCACCGCACCAGCCCCAATCTTTGCCCCGTTACCAATTCTCACGTTACCAAGCACATTTGCACCTGCTCCAATCAATACCCCATCTCCTACTTTGGGATGACGGTCTCCGGCTTCTTTCCCTGTGCCACCCAATGTAACCCCGTGTAAAATTGACACGTCATTACCAATCACAGCTGTCTCGCCTATTACCACGCCTGTCGCATGGTCCAACAAAATTCCCTTCCCAATTCTTGCTCCTGGATGAATATCCACAGCAAATACCTCTGAAGATCGGCTCTGCAATAGAAGAGCTGCAGCATGGCGGCCTTCCCGGGCCCATAGTCGATGTGCGACACGGTAGACTTGTAAGGCCAGAAAACCTTTGTAGTAGAGAAAACAGTGGACCATCTTTTCACATGCCGGGTCACGGTCACGCACTGCACAGAGGTCTGCACGGACCGCGCACCCTAGTTCCGGGTCAGCTATTAATGCATCATGAAGGATGTGGTCGAGGGTGTCCTGGGGGATGATGTTGGGGATGGATAGCTTTGAAGCGAGGTGTGCAGCAAGTGCTGATTCAAGGGAGGGGCGCGACAGGATTAGTTGGAAGTAGTAATTGTGGAGGATCGGTTCATTCGTTATGTCTGATTGCGCCTCTTCTCGGATTTGAGTCCATGTTTCATCTATTGGCGCAGTGGTTTTCGTGGGCAAGGAACAGAACTCAAAGAAGGGGTTTGAGATGTGCTTGAGTGACATCTTTTCACGGCATTTCTGAACACTACAGGCAGCCATGGTGAAGAGAGACGGGGAGAGTGACGATTGGATTTGTGCTTTGAGACTAATAACATGACAGATATATATATGTGTTTCAATGGGAAAGGGGGAGAACTGTAAACGGCAAGTACTGGAAAGATGGAAGATTCAGAGAAAGTTGTGCGACTTCTATTGCACTGATTATTCCATTAAAAAAAAAAAAAAAAATCGCCAAGAAACTGAAAATTTTACTGGTGTTTTTACAGGACACCTAATCGCGACTCTATTGGTTAGTTACATATCGGCGTCAAGAAAGAATTGTCTAACAAGTTCATGATACTAGCCAGGATCCCTTAATAATGGATTATTTTGATAATTTTGAGAATAAACTTTTAAATAAATATAAAAAATTAAAAAATTATAGATGTCATTTTACCTATAGATTGATAGTGTTTCAAATTTCATATAATTTCATTATATATTCCATCAAAAGACCATTAAATTAGAACCGTAAATTATATACAATTTTGATAGTCTTTGATAAATAATCAAATAATAATAAAATTACATAAAATTTCAAACACTATTAATTTGTAAGTAAAATATATATCTATAAACTTTTTATTTTTAAATTTTTATATCTATTTAAAAGTTGATTGTTAAAATTGTTAAAATGTCCTATTGTCAGAAATCCCTCCCCAACACTATTTCGGAAGAGCGAAAATATCATTTGGCAGTTGTTACTCGAATAGTTAAAATATGAATAATTATGATACTAATAATGATGATGATAATAATAATTAGTAAAATAATAATCATAATAGTAAGATAATAATAATAATAAAGTAATAAAAAATAATCATAATAAATAATAATATTATAATAGTAATATAATAAAAATATAAACATAATCATAATATAGTAATATAATAATAAAAAATTATAATTATAATCATAATTATAATAATATAATAATAATAAATAATCATAATTTTAATAATATAATCATAATCATAATCATGATAATAATAATTATAGTCATAATCATAATAATATAACCATAATCATAATCATTATAATATAATAATAATACCTTTAAATTAGAAAATCGATTTCTTTTTTTCATGGAATCATGGAGCTTCATAAGAGAAGATAAACACCGACTATTTTCCCCAAATATTACATAGCTGAAAACTTGTATAAAATAAGTTATGCAGTAATGTACGCAAGGAAAAGAGACATATATCTAAAATAACCCAAATTATTAGAGAATCATATTAATTTCCTAGACTTGATTGTATGAAGCAAAATATATGATTTCACCTGCAAGATGCCTCCCCCAAAAAAGAAATGCCTCCTCTCTAGCTATGGCGTCAGATCTGTAGAACAGAAATTTAAGCTGCTATACTATACCTTGAAAATTAATGACACAAAATATTCTTTTCAGTGAGGTGTATCCTTGAAAAAGTATATATTTAATTATTAGTTGTAGAATTTAAAAGAAATTATTCAAATTACAAAAATCCTTATATATCCATTATATGAATGAAGACGACCAAATGTTCTCATTGTTATTTAAGATGTGAACCACTGATGAGAATACGACTAATGGCTTTTCATTTTTATTTTGTAGTCAGTTATGATAAACTGCTATTATCATACCTTGAAATTATTAAAAGGATATTAGTACTCTAGATAATCAAAACGTCAGTAGAGACAATTTCTTTCTGAATAGATCAGTTTCAGAAGAGACTTCTAGTAGGGTAATGTATATGGGGAGGGATTTGTGATAATGGATTATTTTGACAATGAATTTTAAATAAATATAATAAATATTAAACATAAAAAATTATAAATATATATTTTTTTACTTATAGATTGATAGTGTTTTATATTTAATATAATTTTATTATCATTTAATAGTTTATCAAAGACTATAAAAATTTTATGTAATTTACAACCGTTCCAATTTAATTGTCATGTAGAATTAGCACTTTTCCATAAAAAAAGTGCTAATTAAACTCTCATGTTTGTGCCATTCACTTTGCATTAAATCTGTGTACTTTTTTTTGTTCTTTCTAATTGATGGTATATATATAGAGAGGGTAAAGATACCGTGAGCTTAACTCAAAAAGTACATCAAATCATTTCAAAATTTTAATTTATCATGTTCATTAAATTCTTTATATGAAAATCTTATAGGATGCAAAAATTTGGAGTGTTTTTAGTTTTTTAATTCACCATTTTTAATTTTTTAAAATGATGTTCAAGTATTGAATATATTATTTATATATATAGAGAGAGAGAGAGAGAGAGAGAGTTGGGCTATGTTGATATGTATAGCACGGATCATTTTCGTTTATGGATTGATTATTCGTTATCAAAATATAAATGATCAATCTAACTATAAAAAATAATTTTCATATGAATATCTAAATGTAGTTAAAATTTTATATTTTTTAAAATAGTTAGAAAATTACTTTTTTTTTTGAATGTCGCATAATAACTAAATCAAGTGATTTTCTAACTATCTTATAAAATGGTAAAATATTCTAAAAAATATAAAATTTAATCTACATTGAGATATTCATATGAAAATTATTTTGTACAGTTGGATCGGTCATTTGAACTTTAAAATAAAAAAAATGATTTATAGTACAAGGGTGATCTATTGTTATGCATAATACTATAGCCAACTCTCTCTATATATATGTGTTATGTTATTATAAAATAAAAAATTATGAAATTTGTATATTTATCTTTACTCACTAAAGTTTTTAGAAAACTTACCATAATTTAAAATTTCAAATACCTTTATGAGATATAAATTTTGTGAATATATATATAAATACCCCGTATGCTAAATATACATATTTTCAAAATGCATTTAAGGGTACAAAATATGGGCGGTAAGAATAATTCCTCAATAAAATAACTGTTATTTGAGAAATGCACGGCGTAGGCAACATGAGGCCCATTAAGAAATGGTAACAGAAATACCAGCAAGGAGAAATGCGTGACGATCGGGGTGACGCTCCCCAGGTAATTACCGCACATGGATCATTTGGATCTCCAAAAGAAGTTTGACTCAGGTCTTAGTCAGGCCGAAGTAGGCGTGTGCGGTAAATTTGAATCAAACGAATTAATTATATTTTTTTTTATTTATCAAATTATGGATTGAATTAAAATTTTAAAAATATCAACGAAAAAATTGAAAACCCAATAAACCAAAAAAAATCAATTTATTCAGTTAAATTGAAATTATATTATTAAAGAAGAATAAAAATATCAAAAGTTATAAAAATTAATACAATAAATAAATAGTTTAAAAAATAAAAGATATAACTAAATAAAATTTATAGAAAATAAATATAATTGGATTATCTTTGATATAATTTTAATTTATATCAAGTAAAATAAAATTATTTGATAAATTTTGAACTATTCGGTTTATCTGATTTAGAAAAATCAAAACCGAATCAAAAAATAAAAATTGAATTAATTAAAATTTTCGAGTTTTTAAACTGATGACACCTGGGTCGATTACTAGGTGGGGCTGAGTTCACTTATCACCTGGGCGCTGCAAGACTTATCCGCTGCAATTCACGCTCCATATAACGCGGTCCTGTCTTTTATAGTGTTGCCGTCTGATCTAAATAGACGGGCTAAATTGATCATTTCTAGTTTCAGGGCAATAGTAAATATTTACTGGTAGAATCAAACATCAATTATTTACTCACAGAATCAAACGTCTTTATCTTTATTATAGTAAGTATTATTTTCAGATAGATTTTTAGCAGATTCGCAATACTGTGGTAACATTATATAGTGTCAAGTTACTTTGAGCCAATATTATTTGAGAAGGGATCAGTTGACAATGGGTTATTTTGATAATTTTGACAATAAACCTTTAAATAAATATATCAAAAATCTTAAAAATAGAAAAAGTTTATAGATGTGTTTTTCTACTTATGGATTGATGGTCATTCAAATTTCATGCAATTTCATTATCGTTTGATAGTCCATCAAAGATCATCAAATTTTCATATAATTTACAACGGTTTCAATTCCACGGTCTTTGATGCACTATCAAACGATAATGAAATTGTATAAAATTTGAATGAGTGTCAATCTATAGGTAGAAAAACACATCTATAAACTTTTTTCTATTTTTAAATTTTTTTAATTTTATTTAGAGGTCCATTATCAAAATTGTCAAAATAACCCATTGTTAACCGGTCCCCTCTTTATTTATAATGCTAGCAAATTACCAATAAAAATGGATTTATATCGTTTGTTACGCATCATGAGATCAACACGCACGCAGACCTTTGGATTCACAGGGGTTATTGTGAGATGAATGATGCACAGATCTCCACATGATCAAACGGTCTTTAAGTCACGCTGCACGGTGCAGTGCGGTAGACGATCAGGAGTGGACCCAGTAACAGCCAGGGGGTTATTGACCCCACTAGATTTTCAAAAGTAATATTTTTAAGCTAATATTTTTAATCTGACCACATCTTAATTTAATTTTTCACCCCATCTGAATTGTCTGATTATTTTGATTGAGAAAAAAAATTTAATATTGCAAATAATGAAGTAATTATGTAAATGTTCTAAAATTTTAAGTTTTGTGGAGAAATTTTTCATAATTAACATGATTATCTATTATTATTGTGAGTTTTATTTTTATTATTTTTAATATATAAAAAGATATTATTTTGATAATTTTTATTAGATAAAAATATATGTTGAATTATTAATTTTTTATTTAGTATCCGTTAAATTAATGAATTTAAACATGATAAATTATTATAATCCATTAATTAACTCCGTCTAATCGAAATTCTGCATCCGCCACTACAGATGATATGAATTCCAACAAAAATGCTCTTCAGATTTAAAAATTCTCATAACCGATTGCACATATAAACTTTTTAACGAGAATAGTTATCTTCGAAAGTTATCTAAAAGAAAATTTATTTCCTTCGAAAGTTATCTAAAAGCTTCATGCGATATTTATCTTTTTTTTTATAACTGTATATATCTTTATATGCACATTGTTCGATAATTGAGTAAAACATCTCACAATCCATACAATTGGAAACGGTAGCAGAGATATGTATGAGACAGTGGGTTGAATTGATACCACTGAATTCTCCGAATCTCTTACATATTTATTAAAATATATTATATTTATGTTAATATTTGCTATCTTTTTATCAATTTGAATCCATTAATATTTTCTTATTTTTTTTACTATTGGCCCACTAATATTTTGAAAAAAAACAAGAAAATAACCTTTTAATTTAATGGGAGATTATCATTATCATATCCTGCACTATGAAAATATTTAAAGAATGGTGTTATTTTTTATGCAATTTGACAAAATTCTGGAATCATAGGGTGCTTGGGAGTTTAAATGCTAGTTCGATTCGTAAAATGAAGCTTCCGTGAAAAATTGAAAGGTGTTTTATCTTTTATGTATTCCTCCTATCAGCAGATATAAAATTGGAATTTGAATTTCAATCATGAAATTTTAATATTTTAGATAAAGACAGACAAGTACAAAATTAATTTTCTTAATTGGTCATTAAGTAGATTATCTTACTATTCACCGGTAGAAATGCCTTTACAGTTCAGCAACAACAATTAGAAGTTAAAAATAATTGTTTGATAAATTCTAACATTAGTTCTGTAATTTCTGTAGTTTGCTTTGTCAGACTAATTACAAATTACATATCTTATAGGTTAGGTTAGGCAAATACTTCACAGTTAAATGTGATCAGTGATAAAGAAGCTTCTTTGAAGGATTAGCTTAATGTTAAACATGATAAATTGACGATAATTGCTCACAAATAAATATCATTTATTAGTCCCGTGCTAATTCAATTTTCTATTTTGTTATTAAAACAAGTATAACTCTTTTATTTTTTAATTATATAGTTTAATTTAATTAA
The DNA here is from genome assembly GCA_037127355.1 of Schoenoplectus tabernaemontani. Classification (NCBI taxonomy): domain Eukaryota; kingdom Viridiplantae; phylum Streptophyta; class Magnoliopsida; order Poales; family Cyperaceae; genus Schoenoplectus; species Schoenoplectus tabernaemontani. The sequence goes on from CM073742.1 coordinate 8,917,676, forward strand.
AATTTAGGGTTACAAAAAAAATTATAGTTCGGAATTCATATTTTTATTCGATTTGAAAAAGGTTCATAATAAGCTCATTTGATTTTAGCTTGAAACTATTTCAAATCAAATAAGTTCAATCCCAATTGGATATGAATCAAACTCAAGCTTTTAATAGTTCGATCGAAATTGGTTAGTGAATTAATGAAGTTTGAATATTGATGATTTTTGGACCGTCCGATATCTGAAAAAATATTTAGATTCTAGATCTCTGTTGATAAATTATAGTTCTATTCGATAACATATATCTTCAATTAGTTAGGACAAAGTTTACAAGCCTCCAAATAAAATTTTAATATATGTATAATTTGGAACGATGAAGAAATTGATTCCATAATTTAAAAATCAGACGTAGATTATAAAATAGGAATCCAATATTAATGAAAGATGAATATGTTCTAATATCAAACTCCACACATTGAAAGAATCACGCTGTTCTATTGTATTTATTATGTATTGAGACAGTCCAAGTAAGCTTCTACCTTTTCCCCTTATAATCGAACACATTATGGTTTCCGTGGGACGCTATTTTTCCCATTTCTTTCTTAGCTCATAGCTTTCATGACTTTCTATCTCAATCTTAAATTAACAGATTAATTAATTAATTAATTACTCAATTGCTTGACGCGTTTTTCTTTGTTCTTTTCTTCTCTGCACTCATGGAGAGTTCTCTGTCACTCATGAAAAGTCTTCAAATACTTTCCCTCTTCTTGTCCTAGGGAATCTATTAACCACTTGCAAAACCATTATAAAATAATATTTAAATTACATAAAATTCAAAAGTTACATCACAAATATGAGAACTGAAATAAAAATATTTCAAAATTGAAAATTAAAATCATAATTTCATCTCAGATTAATGAATGATAAGCCTCAGATTGAAGAACTATGCTTCGGATGCTTGGGGAGATTTATTGTATGATACACATGCTGGTGTTTAGATATTTAATGTTGTTATAAATACGTGCTGAGGAAATACTGTAATTCAGTGAGGCAGCAGCAATTTTGAACCTAGTAGGTAAGGAGATGGGACTAAACTAATTGGATTCGATAAAAGTAGCTTTATTTTTTTACTTTTGTTTATATTGATGTGCTTGTTTATGTTAATGAAAATTAGAGGTGGTAGAACCCGACCCGACTCGAGAAACTCGTCCGACTCGTTTGGATTCGGATCGAATTCGAATCTATTTTTTAAGAAAATCAATCTGATCTGATTTGATCCAAACCCGACCTGACCCGATCCGATCCGAGATCAAATTGCCTTCAATCCAATCAAAATCTATCAACGATCTGAAAAATATAACATATAAATTGACCCGACCCGACCTGACCCGATTTCTTCCAAAAAGTCAAACTAACCCGACCCGCCCGATCCGGCCGATTGCCACCTCTAATAAAAGTGGAATAGATGAACTCATTTTCATACCTGCTTCTTATACAAGTCACAAAACCAACATTTCTGCAAGTTCGCAACCCTTTTCTTACATTATAAAAGTAATGAAACATGACAGTAGAACGGAAAATGTGCAAATAACACCCTGAATTTCACAATATTTTACTTTCTTTTAATTTTTATTTCTTACTTCAGCCATATTATCCCTTATTTGATAGCTATTTGAGAGCAATTTCACGTAAAAGATCTAAAATTTACAATTTTATCAAAAAACCCCATAAACTTATACATATTGCAAATAAATCAAACAACTACTGATAATGTGCAAGTAGATCAACACAAAAAAATCATAAATATGTTTTAAAAACCAGTTTCTCTTCACGTTGAATAACAAAATACATGTTGAAATGAAGACAAGCGCTTTCCTTTGCTAACATCCATTATTTAATCCAACTGTATAATGTGAACTTCATAACAAACAAGCTAATATGCACAAACTTACAAAAATACCGTACAAACTTATCAAATAGCAAAAAACATGCAAACTTCATTAATTTGCTGGATTTTCAACGCTCTTGTCACTCTGTCATGCTGCTTCACATTTCTACCACTACAGACTGTAGTCCATGCCACCTATCCTTTAATGGAGCCCTTCTACTAGGGTCGTTGCTGAACTTGCTTTATTGCGTTGAAGTTGGCAAAAAATGTACTCGTATCATAAAAGCAAAGTAACAAGAAGAAGATCAGAACCTGGAATCTAGTCTTGACAATCCGTAAAGGGTTAGTTACAGCTACAGATGAAGTTCGCATCAACGACAGCAAGTTCATTTATGATTGAGAGTTGGCCATTTGTACTAGATGCAAATTCATGCTTCAGCTTATCATATACAACGAAGTACATCTACCAATTTGATAACAAAATATCAGTTGGTAAGTACTGCATTTCTGTAGTACTATTATGCCTCATACCAGAAGTCTATAATCAACCTATACAAGCGAAGCCCCATTTTGTCAATTGTCCTTAATCATATGAGAACCTGAAATAAATTGCAAAAGTATTGCCAATAATATAAACCAACCAGGAAAGGTATATTTCTAATTTTTGTAAGATTCATAAGTCAAAATAAGGTAAAAATAGATTCACTATTCTTTCTGATGTGTAATTTGCAACCACGCTCACTTCTCTTTTAATCATACACAATTTGCACTCGTGTTTTGATGATATGTAAGTCAATATGAAATATATTTTCCTTGATTAATTTGATGTTGAATTTTGCAAGTAATTCTGCTTTATAGAAGGGGTAATGATATCGATCACATAGAAAGTGGACATCAACCAAGCACTGAGAGACGGATACTGATTTCAACGAACAATAAAGTTAGCTGATTTCAATGTGGTACAAGTTGTCTTTGATATTGAAATTTTCTTAAATGAATTGAGATAATGGATGTTGTACAACATACCAGTGTATGATTCGTCCAACAACTTTCTGGCAACACTAACACAATTCGAACAATTTTCTTTGTAGAACAAATGCCACACAAATTAATGAAGTATCCCCCTAAAAGAACAAATCGTTTCTTTGTAGAACAAATGCCAAAAACAATCAATTATGAGAAAGGAATTTCTCCAAAACTGCCGAATTTGCAAGAGAGCTGAGGAAGTATATCTGTTTTTTGTAGTTTTGATAGCATGTGATGTGTATTGATCATCAGTCATTGTAATTGGTTAATTGATTAACCTGTTGGAAAATAGAAAAAGAAAACCCAAAATTAAGATGTAAATTTTCGTTAATCGTTATTACAAACCTTCATTTTTTATGCCTCAGTAGGAAATTTTAACCAAATCTTCTTCCGACTGGTTGAGACAGCATGATTTCTTTCAAAGATTTGCATCTCCTTTTTACTTCGCAATAGTAACAAAAAGGGAGGCATGAGAGGGAGGTCAAGTGAGAACAGGTCAAGAAGGCACTAGATCGATCTAACATAGAGGTTCAACCAGTTCAGTCGGCTCATTTTCCAAGCCACCCATAGGTTCTATCACTTCAGCAGTGTCTTCCTCCAAGCCCCACCCTCCTCCCCCAAATTCGTTTTGGACAAACTCATGATTTCCAAACATAACATCACGCAACAACCCTCCAAGACTATTGTTAATGTTCAGGTCTGTGTTGGGATTTGGTTGTGATTTCCTCACACCATGGCAGATCCAATTGGTATAATGAGAAATAAATATAGTTCGAATCAAATGGAACTTGCAAATTTCATGTTTATGCCACTTACTGTTCACACACCTCTTACAAGGATATTTGATATCTCCATTAACAGATGTTCTTTCAAATGCAAAATCAAGGAATGCTTCAAAACCTGCACGATACTCGTTACCATCACACGACAATTCCATCAAGACTTATCCATAGTAATACGCTGCAAGTTAAAAAAAATAAAGCAGATTTAAGGTATCCAATATGATATATTGTACTGAGTTCGTATAATATAACATAGAACTTTTATTTTATTTATTGTGTCATTCAATGTAAAAGAAATAAATCGTAAGTGTGCATTTTTCTTGTCTTTATGTTAATTCACTCATTCTGATAAAATAAACACCAATTTGGAGTTGAGACTAGATCTCCAATAAATTTGATAATCTAACCTCCCTCCCGGAAAAGGAAATGAATTAAATATGAGAAGGATTTTAACTTTATTTGGATAGCCATCAAGTAACGTGTCTAAATTGTACAATTTGGTCCGTTGATTTTATTAACGCTTGATGCCTATATAAATAATATCGAAATGATATAATTTTTTGTATACATATATAAGATTATATTTACAAAATATTCGTTCAATTAGTTTTGTTATTTAAGAATTTAAATAATAGTTATTTGATATTTAATTTTAATGACACCGATGTGACACCAAAATGATGGTAATTGGATCCCTTCTCATTAAATATTAGCAACTATACTAGAAAGAAGGGAAAGGATAGATTTACCGATATGAACATCAGATTTATTGGAGTGGCCTAGCGTGGAGGGGAAATGATATCGGGTAGTTTCAAATTTCGGGTTATTTTGGGTCGGGTCTGGTTGGATCATGTCGAGTTTTTTTTTATGATATTTTATTTTGGATCGGGTCGAATTTCGGGTTCAGTTTGATTTTGGATTGTCAGACTTAAATTTTTTTTTTTTAGAAATTCATTTTAGACAATGTTAGATTTAAATTATCAATTATGTTATAATCAATTTGACTTTTTAAATAATATGGATATGATTAATTAATTTGAATCTAATCAGATCAGCCTAGGTTGATATATTTTATTCATTTTATTAACAAACATAAGACATACTATTTATCATAATTTTAATTTATGTCATATAAATTTTAATTAATAGACATTATTATTATGATTCGAAATATAATTTTTTATTTCGATATAAATTTTGAATATATATATATATGCATGTAGATAATTTCTTAATTAAAATTATCAAAATTATAAATGCAATTGTTTGTACATGCTATATTGATAATAAATATTTATTAATTTGTGTTAAAATAAACTGATAGTCCATCGTTATTTTATGAAACTCGTGCTTAGTCTAGTCCTCCTCTAAATCCATGCTTAACGTGTCCTCCCTCAAAATAAACTGACAGTTAAATACAAGTTGAATTTATAAAGAGAAATGTAATATTTATACGGTATAATTTTAAAATAATTAGATACATATATGCAGTATGAGTCGGGTAGAGTCGGGTTTCAGGTTGTTTAATTTCGGGTCATCTCAGGTTTCGGATCATTCGGGTTCGGATCGGGTCATTTGATCTCGGGTCATCTCGGGTTTCAGGTCGTTCGGGTTCGGACCGGGTCGGGTTTCAGATTGTCTGATCTCGAGTCATCTCGGGTTTTCGAGTCGTTCAGGTTCGGGTTCGGATCGATCGGGTTTTGAGTTGTCTAATCTCGGTCACTCGGGCTTCGAATTTTTCAAGTCCGAGTCGGATCAGGTTCGATTAATTTGACTTTATGAAAAAAAATCAGATCAATCAAATTCAGATCCGGACGGATCGGACAGATTTATCTGATCGAATCGGATTTTACCACCTCATTGGAATGACATGTTGAATTTAGAATGGAGCAAGTCAGGATCAATTAATTTAGTGTGAGTTATTCCAATGTTGAATTTAGAATGGAGCAAGTCAGGATCAAGCAATTTAGTGTGAGTTCGATTATCTCAAAATTTGGTTTTAGGGTTGTTTTTGCTTGTAATTTTATTGATTTTCGTACTTGTACAGTAGAGACCCCGATTTTCCATTTTAACACTGAACACTCCAAAGTCAAAAGAGACCGAAGCCATAGTTTGCTGAACTCAAACCAAGAAATAAACTGGGGCCAGGACACCAATACAACTTACGGCTAATGTGGCTACCTTGCTGAACACTTAGCACAACAGCAGCCCTCTTAAGCGTTGTTGTTCAGTATCTCCGATGAAATCTCTCAAATATTTTTCTACGCATCATATACTGACGAATCATATGCAAACCGTATCACAAAGTACTTGTTTTAAGGAACATTATTGCCACAATGCAGATTTCAAATTGAGATTGAACCTGTTGCTGTTTCCTGACAGTCAGGGTGATGATTCGACCAAATATTGCATAATACACGTGATACACTATTTCCATATCAAAATTTTAACTTCCTGTTTACCTGAAAAATAGAGATGCTTTCGTACCAGGGGGCAAGGGCCCTAAAAATATACCCAAATCAATTAGGGGCAAAAGATTATCATGCACAAAAAGCAATTCCTAACTTAACCTTACAAAAACAACAAAAAAACAGGTGAAACATTCACAGAAACAAAGGTTTTGGTCCGTATCATATGCACACTCTATTCTGACATGCATATAATAACAAAAAGCTGAAAAGAACACCAAAATATGGTAGCAGAATCTAATCAAACTTTAACTTTCACATCTACACCGGCAGGAAAATCAATCTGCATCAGCGAGTCAACAGTGTCAGCAGTCGGCTGTACGATATCGATCAGCCTCTGGTGGGTCCGGATCTCAAAGTGTTCACGGGCATCCTTGTGCTTGTGCGGGGATTTAAGAACACAATAAACCCTTCTTTTTGTCGGCAGTGGCACAGGCCCAACGGTCTTGGCATTGGTGGTACGGGCTGCTTCAAGTATCTGCTTGCATGAATCCTCGATCAGGGGGACCCAGTATGATTTCAACTTGATTCTTATCTTATGGTTTGATGGCGTCTGGAGCAAGACAGAGCAAACAGTATTAAGTACAACAATTATTCTAAGTTTTTGATAAGCCATAACACAATTTCAAAGTAAAATATAAGCATATTATAAGGTCTAATCAACTCTTATATGTGAAGCACATGTGCTTAGTGTGATTAATGTTTTTAGTTATGGTCAGTACACTTCAAATTTAATTGTCATATGTGCAGAAATTTAATTGTCACGTGTTGTACAGTAATATAATGGCGAGTCCCAATAATTTGGAAATTTGACCTGGTTCCATACTAGCCATATAGACATACTGGAAATATTAGTAATTGTTTTGATATGAAATCAATGGTTAAAGCTTGAACTAACACTGCCTAAATACTACAGGCAATGCCGAAATGATGACAGCAAACAAACAATTTGCAACAATGATGACAACATGGAAACAATTTGCAACCAAAACATATCAACAATTATGTTAAATACCAAAATGTCAGTTGGTACATACCCAATCCCATATCTAACTAGTATCATTGGACTCAAACCTAAAATTTAACTTCTTTTTTTGGAAAGGATGCTTTTATTATAATATAAAATACAAGCAAGCATATTCAGCTATACATAAGCCCATTTATCAAACATCTGGAATGTTTAAACAACATTAATACGAAATGCTAGCATCCTTCAAACCTAATCTGACAAACTCAACAACAATGTCAGACATATCGACCAGATGAGCCGAGAATCTATGATCAGCCCCCTCTATAATCTCCAGCCTATGATTTTTTATGACTTTAGAGAACTCCATAGCATCGCTTGGAGGTACGGTGCTATCTTTTGAACCATGAACTGTCAAGACCCTACAACTTTGGTCAAGTGACAGGCATGTAGCCCGCATGTCAATGCCAATTCTTTCCATCAGGCTTGCTTCAGTAACTCGATACACTTTTCCAAACTTATCTTTCACATCAAGAAAACCACCTCCCCTGATCCTTTCCATGTAATCCTCTCCTAAACGTTCTTTTATCCCACCTTTCGAATCAAAACGACCAGCTAAGTTCACAACTGAATATATATCTCGGTACTTCAAAGCGTATAAAAGGACAACATTACCCCCTTTGCTGTGCCCGAGAATAGCAGTCACATCCCGATTTTGCTCTTTAAAAAAATGCACCATCGTGCGTAAGTCCTCAACCTCCTTATAATAATTCCCATATTCAAAATTGCCTTCACTTTCGCCATTTCCCGAAAAATCAAAACGAAAGCTAGAAATTCCTTTAGATGCCAGTGCATCTCCTAGGTGAGAAATAGTTTTACTTTCTTTTGATGAACGAAACCCATGGCACAAAATAACGAGTTCATTTGAGCCAGCATCTTGTAAAATACCAGAAAGTTTTTCCCCTGAATTGTTTTCAAGTATTATCTTCTCAGGATATGTTGAAGGTGAATCCTTGAGGGAGGAACATAGCCTTGTAAGGGGTCTTTTGTAAGAGGGATGTGAATCAGCCCCAAATAGTAACTGCATGTCAATGCATCGGGATGTAAGCGAGAGATAGCAACATGATACTAATTTGGGAAGGTCTGATTTTTTGGCACTCAGTAGTTTGTGGATCTGACATGCACCTCTACTGGGTTATGCATAAAAGTTAGCAGTTTTAGCGTGTTAACAAGACTATGTTTAAATGTGCAGACTATGAAGCAGCGTTGATGAAGTTCGCTTTTAGCTTTAAGTATTTTAAGCATCACTCCAAATTTTTTTTTGGAGTAGCAGGCGAATAGCCTACTATTTAAAATTCAAAGACATTATATGAGCACTGCTAAATGAAATCGATGTATACTCTGAATTCCAAAGGCTCCATTTGGAAGCATGACAAGTCAGGGATAATTCATGCCCTACAGTGGAGCCCTAAAGTATAGACACATAAGAGAAGTCCAAACTGAACTTAAGAGTAAAGTCATGCCATGTAATTTAATGTTCACAAGAGAGAGAAGTAAGATTGAAGTACCTTTCCTCCCTTCCTAGCTGACGAAGAAGGCTCTCTACGAGGTATATCGGTTGTGACCTGAGGCTTAATGTCAATCTGTAAAAATGACACACCAAAGCAACGATTCAAATTTTGTTGACGTACCGTGCACCTAGTGTTTGGTATCTGCTGTTTAGTTTATGTAGTATCAATTGATGTAATGTAAAATGATGAATTCAAATTTAACTAAAAAGCTGGCTATTTATATTCTCAAGAATGTCAATGCAAGCAATTGCATATTAGGAGGGAACAAATTCAATATAATAGAGAGAATAAAAAAACAAAAATCCAACAAAAAAATCAAGAAAGAACATACTTCCATTGTTGTTGATTCAGCTTCAGTAACCTCATCGCCCTCCTCATAGTCTTCCTCATCATCTTCTACACCATCCCCTTCAAAACCTGTCAATGCGTCAAATCCACCTGGAGGTGGCACTGCAAAATCGTCTTCATCCTCTTCATCTACTTCCTCCTCGGGCTCGTACTCGTCGGAATCAGGCGGAGTGGCGTATAAGCGGGGAGACGGCGCACGAGAGGCGCGGAGGGAGAGGTTGGGGAAAAGGAGAGAAAATGAGAGAAAGGAGGGTTTGGGTGAGTAAGAGAAAGAGGCTTGGCAAAGAGGGACGAGAGAGAGGGTGGTGGCGAGGGAAGAAGCAACGGCCATTGGCGAATTGCAAGAGTCTGGCAAAGAATGGCAGGAGCTCTCTGCTTCACTCTGGTTTGTGTTATGTTATCCGGTCAGTCGGATAGGGTGGAAATTACAAAGAGATCCTCATATTTTGTTTTATTTTGAATAATCATTTTTTTCAGTAAGATTTTGGGCTAGCTAGCTTACGGGTTTTGGTCTTTAACTTTTGGACCTTTGGTGGAGGTCCTTACGTTATCCCACCCTTTTCGATTAATGTTAACCGGCCCTGTCAAGGATACCTTGCACCTGTGACCACTGCCCAATGAATTTACAGACATATTTGATATATGACCATATACGTGTAAATAGAGATGGATGTAGGATTTTGATCGGAAGCAATAATTGAATTATGATATTTTATTGGATTCAAATTCATTAAATAATTGAATACTAAATAAATAAAAATAATAATTCAATATTTTACATATATTCTTACTTAATTAAAAATTATCAAAATAATATCCTTTTTACATATTAAAGAATATAAAAAATAAAATTTAAATTAACAAATAGAGACTAACTAACTGTACTTCATATCTATATCCCAACTAAAAAAGTCATTGACCACGTTCTCAAACATCAACATACCGTCTATCTACAGACGATCATCGAAGTCTTAAAATTGGAAGTCTTAAGTCTTAATACTGGAGAAATAAAGTCTTAATATCTAATATATCAAGTAATATTTTAAACTTAAAATTTATATTTAGACGACAATCAAGATATGAGCAAGTATTTATATATGGACCGTAATGTTTTAAAACTGAATGTCTCAAGTCTTAACAAGAGAAATACGATGTCTTAATATATAATATTACAAATTTATTTTGAACTTAAAATTTATATTTGAGTGACAATCAAGATATTTATAAGTATTTATATTTGAACCTTATTATCTTAAAACTAAGTGTACCGAATCTTAACACGAGAAATACAATGTCTTAATATTTAATATTATAAATAATATTTTAAACTTAAAATTAATATTTGAGCGTCCACCAGGATATAGATAAATCTATATACCTAAACTTTAATGTGCTAAAATCGAATGTTCCAAGTCTTAACACACACAAAATAATGTCTTAATATTCAATATTATAAGTCATAATTTTAAACTTAAAATTTTTATTTGAACAGTCATTAGGATATGAAAAAATTAAATGTTCTAAGTCTTAACACACAAAAAAATGACGTCTTAATATTCAATATTATAAGCCATAATTTTGAACTTGAAATTTATATTTGAATGGTCATCAGAATATGAACAAATCTATATATCTAAACTATAATGTCTTAAAACATAAGTCAACAATAATTATTTACTTTCTTGTTTAAATATCGAAAAGAGTTGTACAATTAAATTTCTATTTTGGATAAGTCAACAACAATAAAGATCTAATAACTATTTTTACACAAAGGCAGAAACAACTACCTGACGAAGTCAAACTGCTCACTAAACAATAACGGTTCTTCTAAAACTCTCTAGATTGTTCTAAAGATGATATTTGAAGTCTTAATACCTAAAATTTAAAGTCTTAAGAACTATCAAATGATATTCTAATACATAATGTTATAAGTCATTTTCGTTTTTAAATGATATAAAAAACTCAAATATTTGCTGAATATTATTTAAACTAAATCTTTATATTTAATATAACAATTAAAAAATTAAGTCTTAATAAAATTTACCAAAAATAATATTTTTTATGTAATTTATATTCGATATAAAATTTCATAAATAAAATCTTAAAAATTTAGTATTAGAAGTTTTAAAATCATTCATCTAATGTCTTAATATATATTTACATAAGTCTTTCTTTTAACTCTGAATAATATATAATTTAAAAAATATTTATTGAACACTCCTTAAATCAAATCTATATACCTAATTGTTCTCATCTTAAGACTTAACAATTAAATTCTTAATACTAATTAATAAGTCATATTTAACTTTAAATGATATAAAAATTCATCATATTTTGTTAAATACAGATATTCTTATTATTTTAACTAAAACCTTATAATTGATAAATATATATTTAGTATTTTTCTTAGTATCTTAAGACGTTATAATTTATATTTATATAAAAAAATAACCTCAATAAAAAATATCTTTATATCTCATATCATTAAGTCATAATATTATCAATAATATGTAATAGATATGAAATATAAAATAATATTTTTAAAATGATTATGATAAAAATAGGTTTAATATTTAATACAAATAAGTCTTACTATTTACCATAACACATCTTAATATATCATTCAAAATATAATTTTTAGTTTAGTCTTAATTTTCATTACTATAAATAAATCTAAATATATACTACATACACGTTTTAATATGTACTATAAATAACTCTTTATATTTACTGATTAAAATATATATCAATATATCATTCAAAATATAATTTATAGTTTAATCTTAATTTCTATTAGTACAAATAATATAGTATTTGTTAGTTTTGTATTGAAATTCTTTCTATCTCAATTCTCAATATTACGATCCAAGCCTTTTATATCTAGTAAATTAAGTCTTCATACCTATTATACTAAATCTAACGCGCATTTATTTAGTGTAATAAAATATCCTTCTTGTGTTATCTCTAATCTCTCAACCAATTATTTCGAATGAATACTCAAATTTTATCTTCTTACTCCCAAATTGGTCTAGCTCCACTTCTTGATCAACCGAGCTTCAAAATGTGAGTTTCAACACATTATATTTGTGCATGAGAAGTGAAATGGTGATCCGAACACTTAAAAAATTAGAACACTTGCTTAAAACTTCACGTATCATCTCCTCGGCCTAGAGAAAATATGTAATCAATCGATTGAGACTCACCCGCACTAGATTGTTCCAATTAAATTTCTAATTGAGATACTTTCTCCATTGATTTCTCTCAAATCGTTGATCAATTTCATGTATAATTTATCTCATTGTGTTCTCCTCGCCGCTAGCTTTCCAACGATATATAGCATGAAATATAACTCTCAAATATGAGGAAGATATCATAGGGTTTTGGTTTAAACAGGTCAAATACGTGACCCGCATTTTTTTATTTTTCTTTCAAATCTAATTGAATAATAGTTAGAAAGTAGTTAGATTAGTTAAGATAGTTGGGGTACAAGAAACTTTTCTCTAATGAACAATCAAGTTAAAGAAAAAAGTTTTTTCCTCTACGAGACTTCGTATTTTGAAAAAATTGCATAATCCTTTCATTATCCACGTATTGAATATTTTTCTCAATGAAAATAATCAAATAATCATTCGTTCATTTATCTCTCATTCTACTTATGTCGGTTTTCACCAAATTCATTACAGAAAATATCTATTCAACACTTATAGTTGCTACCGAACATAAGAAGCCTATTTTTTTATCAACTTGTAAACCAAGATATAAACATTATGTTTATTCGTTTTCATCAATTTTTTAGAAAGTTCAACCAAGTTGTTTACCTTCAAAAAGCCTTTATCACCTTGTACATCCATAATATAATTCTCCAATTGACTTGCAAGGATAGGAAACTCAAATTGATTGAAATTTGATGAATAAAGTTGAGCTAATTGAAGCAATATATCTTTGTTAAAAGATGAAAAAAAAATGAATCCAAACACGACACACAAATGAGAAGTTTGATATTTATTTTCGTCAATCTGTTATTAAACTCTTACAATTGCATATGAATAATCGTGTAAAAACATATTAATATGATAATAAAATAAATTAGTTATGCTTGTTTGATTTTATGGATTATCGACATATAAATCATCCATATTTAGAATTTGAATATTGTGTTTCTCATAAAATTCACATATTTCTTGGAGCAACTCTTTCCAACCACTATCTCTTTATTTTCTGCAACCTAATTTTAGTGCTTTTATTAAACACATAACATTCATTATATCTTGATCCTTTTTTAAAAAAAATTATTATAGATCATGCGTGATTAGTAATTATTTTCTCATAAGATACAATAAAAATACAAAACATATGCATAGCTCTTTGATGTCCATGTGCCTATGCTCTTTGCAATTGTTTTGACCCTTTTTTTTTTCTCAAGTACATCTAATGTGGCTGAAAATAGTGTAATCATACAATTTAAGATGGCTACATAAAAACTCCATCAAATAGGATCGGCACATGTAAGACTTGTTTCTTGATTCAAACCTCTTCCAATTATATTTTTTTCACTTAAAATAACTTTCACAACTTTCGCTTTCGGATTCTTACATAATTGATCACGTCTTTTATAAGATCCACCAACAACATTGAGAATAATATCAACCATTTAAAAAAATAAATAAACCTTATTATGATCACTAGCTACCGCAATAAGAATTAGTTGCAATTGATGAGCAAAGTAAAGCACGTAGTATGTTCAATTATTCTCACTCATAATCAATACTTTAAGACCATTGAACTTTCCGCTTATGTTACTAGTTTCATCGTAACCTTGATTAATAAATCTAGACAAAGTTAGACCATGCTTTCTGAATAAATCCTCAAGTGTCATCTTCAAATTCATTATCATCGTTCAAAAATATAAATGATACCTAAAAACCGCTCAACAATACAACATCGTTTGTTCACATACCGAATCACAACTGCCATTCTTGCCTCATCAACCATTAGAGAAAATAATTCAACACCAAACTCCACCAATATCTCTTGAATTGTCTCTTTTGCAGAAGTATTGATAATATCTTTTTGAATTTTTGGTAAAACCAACTTCATATTTTGAGAAGCATTGTCGAGAATAATCTCATCTATTTCTTTCTTATGATCTTTTAAAAAATCTCATTTGTCCAAAAAAATTCTTTACTATCAGAACTTTCAGACTCATCTTGTCCACGAAATGATAAACATTACCTCAATAAAAATCGAATTGTATTTAAAGTGACATTTAGTTTTATGCAATACTATATCCCTTTGTCTAACATTTTATCTCTCTGTCACGGTTTGAATGCTCTGGCTTTGATTTATTAAAGCAACATATTTTCTTTCAGCTTCATTGTACCGTGAATTTAAAGCACCAATATGTTCCTCATATGAGACAGTAGTTTTTTTTCAGCTTCTAAAGTCCTCTCCTATATAGTTGGTCCTTCCGTCGGATCTAAAATTTTTTGATCTAAATAGATAACAAGGGAGGTGGAATACCACATCCGTATACTATATTCTAAAGAAATTTTATATTTATCAAACCAAATGGTGTTAAACATTCTTATTGCACCACGACGAACTCACTTTGGGAAAAATCACAGTTGTAGGGTTGACGTGAGTCGTTTGCTAGGTATATCAACATATATGTACGATCATGCTCATTTGAATTATAATGAAACGTAGACGGCCTTAGAGTTTAATACTATTAATCTCCTGTGAAGGATTAGAACTTGAAAATGAATCAACATGATGTTTCAATGTCTTCTTAAAAAACCATTGTATTTTTACAAACCCACTAGATCACAATCCTGTCAGACAAGAAAATATGATCATAAGACTATTAACTATGGGTCCGTTTGGCAAATCAAGGAATAGCTTTGGAAGAGTGGTAATTTTGGAAGAGTGATAGAATAGTATTTTTTTTGGAAGAGTGGTAGAAGAGTGGTATTCTTGACTATTCGGAAGAGCGAAAATATCGTTTGGCGAAATGTTACTCGAATAGTTAAAATATGAATAATTATGATACTAATAATGATGATGATAATAATAATAGTAAAATAATAATCATAATAGTAAGATAATAATAATAAAGTAATAAAAAATAATCATAATAAATAATAATATTATAATAGTAATATAATAAAAATATAAACATAATCATAATATAGTAATATAATAATAAAAAATTATAATTACCATCATAATTATAATAATATAATAATAAATAATCATAATTTTAATAATATAATAATCATAATCATAATCATAATCATGATAATAATAATTATAGTCATAATCATAATAATATAACCATAATCATAATCATAATAATATAATAATAAAAATATAATCATAATAATAAAAATAATTATAAATAATAATAATAATAATAATAATAATAAATTAATCATAACTATAATCAACATATAATAATATAATACAACATAATAAAATAATAATAAAGTATTAAAAAATAATCATAATAAATAATAATATTATAATAGTAATATAATAAAAATATAAACATAATCATAATATAGTAATATAATAAAAATATAAACATAATCATAATATAGTAATATAATAATAAAAAATATAATTACAATCATAATTATAATAATATAATAATAAGTAATCATAATTTTAATAATATAATTATAATATAATAATCATAATCATAATAATATAATAATAAATTAATCATCACTATAATAAACATATAATAATATAATACAACATAATAAAATAATAATAAATAATCATAATCATAATCATAATCATCATAATATAATAATATAATAATAAATAATCTTGATCATAATAATATAATAATAAAATAATTATATTTATATTTATAATATAATAATATAATATTAAAATTATATTTATAATAATAATAAATAATATAATAATACTAATGGTAACGATAATATAATAACAATAATGATAATAATAATTTAATAATAATAATAATATAATGCTAATAATAATAAATCATAATCATAATATTAATATAATAATAAATTATAATCATAAATATAATATAATAATATAATAATACTAAATCTTAATCATAATCATAATATAATAATATAATATAATATAATCAAACAATAATCGCTATTCCGACGAGAGCTAATCCGGTATTCCACCTATAAGTTGGTATACCGGATTAGCACTATTCCGCACTCTTCTACTTAGTCTAAAATTCGTTTGGCAAATTAATTTATCGGAATAGCTATTCTATTCCAATTTTTTGCTATTCCATTGGGTGCCAAACGGACCCTATATGAATCATAGTGTTTCTATATTTAAACTAAGTTCCTGCTAATAGCAGTCAACATTTATTTTTATTTGCAGTTGTACTTTCATTGGATATATTTGCAACTGTACTTTCATTTATTTTTATCTACAACTGTATTTTGAAAATTTTGCATAATCCTTTCATTATCCACAGTATTGAATATTTTTCTCAATGAAAGTAATCAAACAATCATTCATTCATTTATCTCTCATTCTACTTATGTCGGTTTTTACCAAATTCATTATAGGAAGTATCTATTCAACACTTATAGTTGCTACCGACAATAACAAGCCTAATTTTAGTAACTTGTAAACCAAGATATAAACATTATGTTTATTCGTTTTCATTAATTTTTGAGAAAGTTCAACCAAGTTGTTTACCTCCAAAAAGTTTTTACCACCTTGTACATTCATAATATAATTCTCCAATTGACTTGCAAGGATAGAAAACTCAAATTGATTGAAATTCGATGAATAAAGTTGATGTGTTATATGTTTAAACGTGCGTGTTCAGATTTTAATTTGACACATTAATACACGTACGTCGTAAACACAAGAACACGTATTGACATGATACATCTTGTGTTGAATATGTCACGTCCTGACATGTAACACACATGACACGCATATTTATCGATTCACTTATCACTATCATTATTATCTTTATTTGAGACGGGTTTTAAATTTTCAATACTATAAGAATGTCACTAATGGCGTTGTGAATAATAACTAATTTAACGTAAATAATAAAATAGTATTTACTATATCAATTATGGTATAAGTATATTCTAGGGGTGTCAGTGGGTTGGGTCGGGTTCGGGTCGGGTCATATTATTTTATTATTTTTCTTGATCTGATTCGATTATATTCGGGTCAAAAAATCTTCACTCATATCCGACCTGACCCGTGTAAAATAATTAAATATTTATTAATTATTTTATATTATTTTAAATAATTAAATATTTATTAATTATTTTATATTATTTTAAATAATTAAATATTAATCTTAATTAGTATAAAAGTATATAATTAATGTATATTTAAATTTTAATTAGTACTAAATTATAAAATTACTTAAAAAACACAATTAGTCGGGTCGGGTTAATCTGTACCCGACCCGATCCGATTTGGGTAAAAAAATAGACTCATACCTGATGTATTTATCCTCGGATCATGTCGGGTCGGGTTAGATCAGATCGGTTCGAATCGGATCCAGTTAACTCATCGGATTGGATCAATAATTGACACCCCTAGTGTATCCGTTCCCTAACTTTTTTTCCAAATCTTTATTTTCTTCAAGACAGATATAATATTTTATGTATAAGTTATTTTGTCGAGGATTAGAGGTTAAGTAAAAACGATTGAGAATTTAAGAAAATCAAATAGAGCCAAATATCAAAGATCACGTTGTTTTAAAATGACACGTGGTTGTATATGCGGCTCATTTTTGTTTATGACGGTGTGATGTCGTGTATCTATAATTATGCATTTATATATTTAATTATGTACAATATTTTTATATATTTTATATAAAAAATTAAAAATTATATTAATATCTTATTATATTTTTTATTTTATATTAAATAATTTTAAAAATAAATGACCGACTCAAATATATTAAGAACATTTTAGAATTTATATCTACATACGTAATATGTATTGTTACACTTAACATCTTCTTTGATTTGTCGATTTGCAAAATAATCTTGAATTTTACAATTTGCTTTGTTTGAGTTTTGTGCAGGGATTAACATACAAATGGATTAGTGCACAAGAACCAAGACTAATGGGATACAAGAGCTTGATCAAGACTGCATTGGGCTTAGATTTAGTTAGACTCAATATGAGTTGAATTGGTCAAGATAAATTGAGCTTAAACAACAAAGAAAAATGTTTATGCCCAATGAATCGTTATAACGGTTCATCTCAATACTAAAAAATATTCTAAGGCAAAAAATTCTCAAAGAAACCAGATCGTATCGTTATGTAACGATTCAGTAATCGTTGCAACGGTTTATGAAACGTATAACGATTCAGTGAATCGTTATAACGTTTCAGATAAATTGATCCAACGACTATTCTTTCTAAACTGTTATAACGATTCCCAAACCGTTATAACGGTTCAAGCCGAAAAATAGTTTCTTCAGTTGTTTTAGAATATCTATTTTAAAAGGATTATCTCTCTCACTAAAATTGTACAAGATCTATCTAGCAAAATCATTACTCTAGAGAGCTTACTAGCCATATAAATAGTGAAAGAGATAATTCAAGAGATTGAAACACTCAATTAGCCAAATTCTTGTTTAAGCTCAATCTAGCTTCTCTCTATTCTCCCAACTTGATCTTTCGTGATCTTCTTGTAAATATTTTCTTGAGCTGTAGTGCTCAACCCTTGTTGAGTTGTAGTGCTCATATTTTTGAGTGTGTTGTCACTCACTTCTTGTTTTTGAGTGTGTTGTCACTCATATTTTTTTAGTGTGTTGTCACTCTTATTACTAATAGGTTTGACAGCCCATTTTTGTGTAAGAAACCAAGTTCTACAAATGTAAAATTGTTTTTAGTGTTTTGGCTCAACCTCAATTGTTGGAGGTTGAGAGTCTCGGAGACGTAGGCATTTTTAAAGCCAAACTCCGTTACATCTTGTGTTCTTGTTTGATCTTTCCTTTTCTTTTTTCAAATTTCTTTAATTGTTATATTCTTATGAGAATTGAATCGAATTAAATTGTATTCCGCTACCATTATACTTTAACATTAAGCCCCAAATCGGTTTATACATTTCTACCTTAGGTTCTTTACATTCTTGCACTATTTTTGACCTTTAATACCACCATCATAGGGCTATTAATGTGGTATTAGAGCAGGAGCTCAATTTTAATTACTTTATTTGTAGTATTTTTGGTCCAGGATGACTTCTTTAATGCATGTAAAAGAACCCCCAACTCTAGGTCTTAATTGTAAAAATTTCAGATTTTGGAAGAAATGTATGGTGAACTACCTCAACATACTAGATCTTTGGGATGTTGTCTAACATTGTTATATACCACATTATGATTCTAGCAACCTCACATTGACACAAAAGATCAAAGAACTGAAATCTCAAAATGATTATGCCGTCAATGTTATCTTAAATTTAGTTAGTGAAAAAATTGTTATACTATTTGGTACTACCGAAATTGTTAGTGAAATGTGGGAGATCCTATTGAATAGATTTGAGGGCAACTCTCAAATGAAAAGAACAAAACTAATGGGTCTAGAGTCCGAATTTGAAAATTTTTGTATACAAGAAGGAGAGTCAATTGAGAATATGTATTCAAGATTAATGCATATTCTAAATGAATTTGATGAAGTTGGAGAATCCTTGTCTAACTCTAAGTTTGTAGGTAAGATTTTTAGATCAATGATGAGAAGACCAAGATGAGAGAGCATGATAAGCACTCTAGAAGCAATGCAAGGCATTCTTGGCGAATTCACACATGAATAAATGTTCACTCATTTTCTATGATTTGAGGAGAAGCTACACAAAATGGAGAGCTCATACCAAAGCTCAAAGAAACCGCACTTCAAGCTCAAAAATCTTCATCGCGTCACTATTCGAGCAAGACATCATCTAGCTCATCTTCTATGAACGATCAAATCATCACGAAAATATTTGAAAGAATGCTAAATCTAGATAAGGAGCACAATAAGAGCGAGATGAGAATGGAATAATATGCATATGCTTCTCATGTCATAAGAAATGTCACACAACACACGATTATTCCTTGGTCTTTCCACATAAGAAGAAGCAAAACTTTGAGAGAATTGGTGCTATGCTAGCTACAAGTAACCATGTTAAGAGAAAGAAAGATGAAAGAAATTCACTCAATCTTGCCATAATTGCGGAAGTAGAGGAGAGCTCACCCGTGGTAGATGTTGATGAGATTGTAGTAAGAAACAACATCATCGACTTGTGCACATTGGAGATCCTACACGACATTATCATATCTAAGAATATGAAGATGGACTTATTTGCACCTAAGGTATAATTTTCTCAAGAATTTCAATTGCACAATCAAGTAGTACCTTGCACTACATCCACTTGGGATGATAGTGATGATGATTTTGTTGAGAATGATGATTTTTATGTTGTAAATGCAAATAATTTGAATGATGAGGATGAAATTGAATCTTTTTTTTTATCTAGTTTAGAGAGTCTTATTCATTATTCATCTTTTCAAAAAGAGATAATTGAGAGACTTAAAAATAAAATTTCAGACTTTGAGTTAAAAGTTCAATCTTATGAATCTAAATTGCAAAATCTGGAAAAAAAATTGTCAAATGCACTTAGGTGAAATTACAACATTAAAAGTGAAAGTACAAAATTTAGAAACTAAAAATATGACACTAAAATCCTCATATATTTCAACAAGCATCACTTCAATTGATTTAGATAAATCTTCTAATACTTTAAATTATCCTAAATCAAAAGAGAAACAAGGGCAAGGGTCAAATGCAAAATTGTGAAATTTACTAGTGCTAAATATTTCAATAAGAAATAAATTATGCATTTCAATATAAATAATTTGATAAAAAAGATTAACAAAGGACAAAGAAAATTTTAAAACAGCAATGCTATATTTTTCAATCCTATTTGGTCAAACAAATTGTATTTTAAAAGACCCGATGGATGATTTTATAAGTTTAAAAATTAAAATAATTTTCAAACCAAATCTCAAAGATATGAGCATAAACGGGTTGTTTTTCAAAAATATAAAAATATTTCTAAAGAAAAACTCAAGACTCAAGCTCAAGGATTAAAAGAAAACCTATCAAAATACATTTGTTAAAGGTAGTAAGAAGTCTCAAACATGTATATTTTACAATTATCGTTGTCATATTAGTCATATCTCACTTGATTGCAAATTAAAAAAGGAAAATAACATCGCAAATGTTGTTTGGGTTTCTAAGATTAAAAATTAAAGACCTCAATGCTTAATTTTCCCTTCAAACCATATATACAACACATTTAGAGGGAGTTAGCTAATTTTTGTTTAATGAATTATATTTTTTTTGTTTGAAAGTATTTTAAATTTTTTTATCTTATACGCGGTGCATACATTAAGGGGGAGCAATCAATTTAGGGGGAGCTAAATTGAAATAAATTCTTTATTCACACTTTTTTGCTCGATTTCCAAGATTTTCAAAAGGGGGAGAAGTTTTTGGGTGAAATTCACATCATATGTTATATCTATGCACTCATGTATATTTTGCAAATCGATAAAAGGGGGAGATTGTTACACTTAACATTTTCTTTGATTTGTCGATTTGCAAAATAATCTTAAATTTTATAATTTGCTTTGTTTGAGTTTTGTGCAGGGATTAACATGCAAATGGATTAGTGCACAAGAACCAAGACTAATGGGATACAAGAGCTTGATAAATACTGCATTAGGCTTAGATTTAGTTAGACTCAATTTAGGTTGAATTGGTCAAGAAAAATTAAGCTTAAACAACAAAGAAAAATATTTCTGCCAGTGAATCGTTATAACGGTTCATCTCAATACTCAAAAATATTCTAAGGCAGAAAATTCTCAAAGAAACCAGAGCGTATCGTTATGTAATGATTCAGTAATCGTTGCAACGATTTATGAAACATATAACGATTTAGTGAATCATTATAACATTTCGGCTAAATTGATCCAACGACTATTCTTTCTAAACTGTTATAACGATTCCCAAACATTATAACGGTTCAATCTGAAAAATAGTTTCTTCAGTTGTTTCAGAAGATCTATTTTAAAAGGATCACTTCTCTTACTAAAAACTGTACAAGATCTATCTAGCAAAATCATTACTCTAGAGAGCTTACTAGCCATATAAATAGTGAAAGAGATAATTCAAGAGATTGAAACACTCAATTAGCAAAATTCTTGTTTAAGCTCAATCTAGCTTCTCTCTATTCTCCCAACTTGATCTTTCATGATCTTCTTGTAAACATTTTCTTGAGCTGTAGTGCTCACATTTTTTAGTATGTTGTCACTCACTTCTTGTTTTTAAGTGTGTTATCACTCAACTTTTTTGAGTGTGTTGTCACTCTTATTACCGATAGGTTTGACAGCCCATTTTTGTGTAAGGGACCAAGTTCTACAAGTGTAAAACTATTTTTAGTGTTTCAGCTCAACCTCAATTGTTGAAAGTTGAGAGTCCCAGAGACGTAGGTATTTTTAAAACTGAACTATGTTACATTTTGTGTTCTTGTTTGATCTTTTTTTCTCACATTTCTTTAATTGTTATATTCTTGTGAGAATTGAATCGAATTAAATTGTATTTCGCTGCCATTATACTTGAATATTAAGCCCCAAATCGATTTATACATTTATACATTAGGTTTTTTACATTTTTCCACTATTTTTGACCTTTAATATCACCATCATAGAGCTATCATGTATATTAAATGATATATGCACCCGTATATCACGTATACGTTATTTAGTAGTCAATCACATATATATTGAAATTCATATTCTAAAAGCTTGATCACACTAGTATTTTATAAACAATAGAGAAGATATCTAAGTGTGTTAAATGGAGAGGAAGGAGATTTCATTTTTCTTTTCTCTCTCTATTTTAGAAATCATTGAATGTATTTGAACGTCTCGAATGAAAGAAAAGGAGGGTCTTCTTTTCCCAAGGAAAGCAGCGGATTCGGACCCCAAAGGGGTTTTCGAGTTGTGAGTTGTGACCGGTATTTCGTCGAAATTTTCGTCTGTACTTCTTCACGAACTCCTTCCAGACGAACAGATTTCAGAAACGATCTTCACAGGAATAGAAAGGGATGCACCTCCTTTCTTTCACGCTTGCCGTGCCTATTAACGGACAACCATCGCCAACGGATTAGGTATGTTAAACCGACCCCTCTCTATTTGTGCTTCAGTTTATCCTTCTAGATTGCTGTTCCCTTTACCTACTCTTCGTGTAGCATTCGCTGGTGGGATGTTATTGCTATCTAAACTTTACGAAACTGTTTCTTATTCTGATATACTTAAGTCTGTTCAGTTCACAGCTGATTTCAGTTTTTTTTTCCTGATTTGGGTTCTGATTTTTAACTTTTTCAGATATTTTTATTTGGTAGGTGGTTCCTACTGGATCATGACTTCGCGCTTTAAGGTTAGTGATAGTAGTTAATATAAGCAGTATTAAACTAATATTCAATTCATGAATTGCTTGGTACATATGAGCGGTAACAATTGTATTTGCAATTAATGAATGTTACCTTGTGGATCGTTGTTTCTTTTAATGCATGATTAAAAAGTAAGGAATGAGTGAATGGATATAAGTTACACTATTTCTTTCAAAACCTCAGATCATGTGGCTCTTATAAAATAGTTTTTGCCCTTCAGGTGTTTGTAGTAATTCCCCACTGGAAAGCTTATATACTCCTAGCTCTGCTGATCCAAGTATTGACTTGGATAACCAATTTTCTTATATCATTAGGTCTAAAATTTTAATTATACCTTCAAATTCCTTCAACATAATATAATATAATTACTAGTCGTTTATTGCAGATGATTGACATATCGCTGGTTGCGAACCCCATTCTTGGAATTTTGTTTTGTTTACTTCATGTAATAGTCAGTCTTGTTCATATATGGTCATATTTGATCTATCAAATCAAATGCTTAATCATTTCTTCTGGATTGCTACTGAAGTACCAAAATCTCACGTTAGACCGGCTGCAGCACTTGACTGTTGTTATAGACAGTGAAGAAGCTAACAACAAAAACAAAATCCAACAGCTTTTGTTCTGGTTGGCAAATCTCAGGGTGAAATATGTAATTCTCTATGACATAGAAGGTAACAAGTTATTTATTCCTCCTTTTGATTTCATCACTTTAGTTATAATCTGCTTTGCAAGGTGCGGGTGCGGGTGCGGTTATTGAATCTGATATGATACGGGTGCGGCGATATGGATGTTTAAAAAAAAATCAAGATACGGATGCGATTATCTATAATAATTTTTATTTAAAAATAAAATAATATATATGAATAAAATAAAAGAAAAAAGGTTAATTCATTTTTGGGTAGCAATAAATTAGTGGCACTTCAATGGCCCAAGCATGGCATTAAGCGTCTACTTTTTGGGCCCTCGTTTCAATGCTAATGACTTATAATATATATAATCGAAATGTGATAGTAGCACAAATCATGGTTCGGCCAAGTGGCATTTCTCTAGTGTACAAGCGCTCCAAAACGTGAGTTCGAATCTCGTCAGCGATTTTCATTTTCAGAGAGTTTGAGAGGAATTAATGAGATCTGGTGTGGTGTAGTATGTGTGATCGTTTGTGTGGTGAGTTATTTGACTAGAGATTAGACACAAAGCCGTATCCGAGGAGTATCGGAGCGTATGGGGGAATATTGGAGGCCGTATCCTTGATCGAATTTGTCACTCAAAGTTGTCAGGATACTCCAATACGCCAGCTAGAGATACGTGGGCAAAGTACCGAATCCGAGTAACTTAGGTTATAATCATTTTCTTTTTATATTCACATAGTGTTGATCAACAATTATTGATTGGAGGCATAAGATGGCTCCTAAAAAGTTTCAATAGAGCTTTTACTATACCATGTCATGCCAATAACACTTAAAAATACTGTACCAAATTCACCAAGGACCATATGGAAAGATATTTTCAGGTATTGCTCTTATTAATGTAACATTTTTTTCCTAATATATAGGTGTGCTGAAGAAATCAAACATAGGTGGTCCAGAATGTGCCGTAATTGGCAGTGATACAAAGTGCTCGGTAATTCACATATCTTTATTTTTTCATTGTATTATCTTTTTTTGAGTATATTGAAGACAAACCACTTATTTTTCATGTGTAGGATTTTGATATGAATGCGCCTTCAATTTTTTCTAAGTTTGGAATGACAGTGGAGGTTATTTCATACGCTGATGGTAAAGAAGCAGCCGCAAAAGCAGCTAACTATCTTTCTTCAAAAATTTTGAGAAACCAAGAAGGAACACTAGATGCAACAGAACCAAAATTCACTGAACCTGACATCTCGAGTGCCTTAAAGGCAGTAGGTTAGTCTTTGATAACTTGTTGGTTTTATCTTCTTTTGATTTACTAATTTTGGGCTTATACATATGTTCTCATTAATCAGATTCTTCACCCAAAATCCATTCATATATATAGATTATTTCTAGCAGTGAAAAACTTTTCATTTGAGAAGATTTTCATGATCATGTTGGCACAGCTAGAGGGGGGTTTGAAAGGGTACATGAAGGTTTTGGATATAGCGAACAAAATCAAGAGGGAGAAGATATCTTGAACTTCACTATAGTTTACGACCTTATGGTAGCGAACATCTTCTTTAGAAAGAAAATTTCTCATTTAATTACTTTCAACAGTGGCCAGCACTCGAGCCAAATCGATTTTGTCCTGATTAGAATGGAGGAGAGACCGAACTACATGGATTGTAAGGTTATATCTGACGAGTGTGTTGCCACACAACCAAATTTTTGGTGCTTGATTTTCATTTTCAGGTATGCTTCTGACGGGATAGAGTCATGAAAATCACGAGAACGAAGTGGTGGAATCTCAAAGGGGACGTTTCTCAGGTGTTTAATAATAAAGTTATTGCAGAAGGACTGTGGAACAAAGGTAACGATGTGGATAATATGTGGAAAGAGATGGCGACTCACATTCGGAAGATGACTATATAGGTGTTTGGAGTAACTAGAGGAATAAATGTGAACCTAAAGACACTTGGTGGTGGAATGATGATGTACAAAAGACAATCAATGAAAAAAAAAATGCTACAAATATTTACATCACAACAGGAGTGAGAAAATGTATAAAAGTACAAAGAAGTCAGAAGAAATACAAAAAAAGTTGTGAGCGAAACAAGGGGACATGCATATGCGGAATTGTATCGGAAATTAGATATGAAAGAGGGTGAAAATGATGTCTACAAGATGACTAAACTTCGAGAAAAGAAGATAAGAGACTTCAACCAAGTTAAATTTATTAAGGATGAGGCTGATAGACTTTTGGTGAAGGATGATGAAATTAAGAATAGATGGAAAGAATACTTCGACAAGTTATTCAACAACAACAGTGAGAAAATCACAATCGAGTTGGACGACTTAGTTGACACCAACAAGCGATTTGTTCAGAGAATTCAAGAGTCTGAGGTGAAAGAAGCTTTAAAAAATATGAAAACATGTAAGATATTACAACCTGATGGCATCCCGATTGAGGTATGGAGATGTCTTGGAGATATAGCAATAGTGTGACTCACTAAGCTATTTAATATTATTTTTCAGTCCAATAAGATGCTTGATGAGTAGAGAAGAAGTATGTTAATATCAATCTTCAAGAATGAAGGAGTTATTCAAAGTTGTACTAATTACAGAGGAATTAAGCTTATGAGTCATATCATGAAGCTTTAGGAGAGAGTGATCGAGCATCATTTAAGAAAAATGACAACTGTCTCTAAAAATCAGTTTTGTTTTATGTCTGGAAGGTCCACCATTGAGGCGATTTTCTTGATGAGACAAATTATGGAGAGACATCGGGAACAGAAGGACCTACATATGATATTTATTGATCTAGAGAGCGTATGATAAAATATCAAGAAATATCATGCCAACAAAGTACGTTACCCTTATTAAGGATATGTATAAAAATGTTGTGACTTGTGTCAGAGTATATGACGGCGAGTCTGATGCATTTCCTATTAAGATTGGATTACATCAATGGTCAGCATTGAGTTCATATATTTTCACTTTATTGATGGATGAGATCACAAATGACATATAAGGAGATATTCCTTGGTGTATGCTCTTTGCTGATGATGTGGTGTTGATTGACGAGAGCAGAATTGAGTCAATCGGAAACTAGAGTTGTGGAGACAAACTTTAGAATCGAAAGGTTTTAAACTTAGTAGGACCAAAACTGAATATATGAGATGTTGGTTCAGCGGGGAAAAAACTTAGATGATGAAGATGTTAGTTTGGATGGACGAGTAGTATCTATGAATGACACATTTTGGTATTTGTGATCGATGTTGCAGAGTGACGGAGAGATCGATGAAGATGTTAATCATAGAATAAGAGTCAGATGGGTGAAATAGAGACAATCATCTGGTATTCTCTGTGACAAGAAAGACCCAAACAAACTAAAAGACAAGTTCTACAGGACGGTGATTAGACCCGCGATGATGTATGTCGCAGAATGTTGGGCTACAAAAGGACAACACATTCAGAAGATGAGTGTAACTGAAATACGGATGTTGCGTTGGATATGTAACCACACAAGGAAAGATCGAATCAGAAATGACGATATTCGGGATAAACTTGGGGTGACACCAATTTAAGAGAAGCTAGTCCAACATCGTTTGTGATGGTTTGGTCATATCCAACGAATGCCTTCTGAAGCACCAGTACGCAGTGGTATTCTAAGTAGTCCTGAAAACACAAAAAGAGAAAGAGATCGACCGAGACTGACATAGGAGGAAACAATAAAAAGAGATTTGAAGGAATGAAATATATTCAAAGAGCTTATTTTGGATAGGAGTGCTTGGAAGATGACGATTCATGTACCTGAACCATGATTTAGGAGTTAGAGTCTAGTAGTAGAGTTATAGACTTCAAGTTTTTAGATTTTTAGGATTTTAGGATTTAGAATTTAGAAATAGGTTTTAGAAATAGAGTTTAAAAATAGATATTTAGGATTTTACAATTTAGAATTTAGAAATAGGTTTTAAAAATAGAATTTTAGGATTTAAAAATAGATTTTATGATAGAGATTTATTGTATTATTATTATTATTATTGTTATTATTATTATTATTATTAGCATATTATTTGCATTATCATTATTATATTATTATTGTTATTATTATTATTATTATTATTATTTTTATTTTTTCTCTCATCATCCTCATTATTATCATTGATATTTGATATTTTTGATCTTATGCTTTTCGATTGGGTTTCATTTCTAATCTACCCCAATTTATTTAGGATTAAAGGGTTTGTTGTTGATGATGTTGTATATATAGATGCCTTAAAAGATGATTGAATTAGGTCACCGTTTAATTGGCTCACACAGTCAAGGAAATTGTTAAGGGTGTAAATTTTCCATTTGAGCAAAATGTCACAAAAATAATTTTGTTTAAGGGCACATTTTTTGTTTTCCCCCATTTATCTGTTCTATATCTTCATATGTTTTTCTAATTTTATTCATTTTTTTTGTATTAAGGTCATGGTGGGCTTGAGCCAGATCTTCTGCTTGTATATGGACCAGCCAGATGTCACTTCGGCTTTCCAGCTTGGAGATTGCGATATACTGAAATTGTGTAAGCTCATGTGCTTCATTCTATTTATGTAGTTTGGTACCACTGTGGTTTGTTTGTGTAATTTCTGTTTATGTTATTGATATTTTCTCTAGTGTTGAATTATGACGTTACTTTAATGCAACTTTTGTCTTGTTTCAGGCATATGGGCCCACTGAGTTACATGAAACATAGTAATTTAGTAAAAGTCTTTCATGATTTCTCTAATAAGCACCAAAATTATGGTAAAATACTTTTATACATAATATTTTTTACATTTTTCATTTTCTTTGAAGCCTGGAAGAAGTATAAATTTGAAAGTGCATATGCATAATTGGTATCAGTGGGCACGTGCATCTGGTACAATGTATGCAGCATCAATCATTTATAATTTTAGCTGAAACCTTTCCCTAATCGCTGTATTTAAAAGATATTTCTTAGTATACTGAATTCTGTGTTTCAAAGAGTGCCAAGCATAGTTTACCAGTGATTTGTACCCCTCCAATTTAAGAAACATGCTGTCCTCTTTTAAGTTCTTATAAAGCATTGATCTTCTATTAATTATTTTGTGTCAGGTAAATGAATTATTGCTGCTCAAATAACTGCACTGAAGAATTTTTGGGCTTGTTACACTGCATCTTTGTCTCTATTAAATTTAGTAAACTAATTTAAATGTATCAGATTTGTACCCCTCCAATTCCCTGATAGGAAATAAAATCTGTAGTTCTCTCTTGCTCATTGGTTGTTAGTTAAAATTCTTTATACTCAAGTGTAGCAAGATGAATACGAGAATTGAGGAAAGATAAAACCATTTTTTGGGAAATTATTGCTATTCCTCATTGGGATGTTGTTTTTGTAATATTATTGATGGCTTGGAGAGTTGATTATGCAAGTCGAATAAGTTAACTCGCGAAGATGGTACCTTGTTTTACTACTTAATTTGTCGTTACTTGGTACAGTGTAGCAGTGTACTAGTAAAGTGAATGTGAGCTTCAGCTTTCACCTAGCCAAAGTTTCGGGAGTTTTAATTCAGTAGTCACAAAAAATGATAAATTATCAGCAAGATAATATTATTCTTTTGATTTTTTTTATCTATAAAAAACAAATTGAAAATATCTAAAATTTCGTAACAGATACTTGGCCCGAACGTGTCAAGATCAACTGTTCAAAGTTGTGATTGAATCCTAATCCTACTGTTTTTGTTAGATTGGGTTCACGAACATAAACATTCTTAATTTTATAAACTCATATTTAGAGATCCTCAGTACCTTTGCTCAAACAGCATATCGAATTTGTTTCTGAATTTGGCAACATTGTTTTAATTTGCTTTCAGCTGTGAAGTTTTCATCACTCAATTATGTACGAGAATGGCATCTTGATGAGAAAATGGGAGAATTTTTGTTTCGCTCGTTGCAACTTAACTTAAAAAAATATGCCAATAGCAATGAAATAAACTATAGACAAAATTATGTTTGTTTATGCAAAATACATTTAACAGTACCTTCTCTTTCTCCAAATGTAACTTATTTCTTTTGTGCTTTATTTATTTATTTTAAAAAATGACATTTAGCATGAGAAAATTCTGAAGCCCGTTGTAACAACAAGAGAAACTTTACCCTGCTTCTCTTTTTCTTCTTCAAAAACTTTATTCCAAATAAATTGATGTAGGACATTAGAAATAAAATCCATTAAATATCATTTTCATAAGATAAACTACATTTTTACGTTGACTCGCTACGTCCAACGTAACTCTCATATTTTTTCCTGAGAAACCACACGGGCAGAGTTCCAGTTTTTTTTGTATATAATAATTATAATAATTAGATTATTAATAATAAGAGTGATAAAAGCAAAATTTGAAATCTACAAATGACAGTGCTTCACTGGCAATGGCGCAGAGCAAACGCGCCACTACCAGTAGCGTCTTTGTATAAAACAATGTAAACTGGCGCGTTTGCTCTTGCTCATCCTGATCACGATCCATTATCGTTGGATTAACATTACTACTGTCGATCAACCACTAAAGAAGCCACTGGCAGTGACGTGTTTACAAAGACGCCACTGTCAGTGGCGTGTTTACTTAAAAACGTCATTGTCAGTGGCGCATTTATTTAAAGACGTCACTATCAGTGGCGCGTTTACTTAAAGACGTCACTGACAGTGGCACGTTTGTAATTTTAGATATTTAAAGACGTCACTATCAGTGGCGCGTTTACTTAAAGACGTCACTGGCAGTGACGCGTTTACTTAAAGACGTCACTATCAGTGGCGCGCAGTCATTCGTAAATTTCAAATTTTATTTTTATCACTCTTATTATTAATAATATAATTATTATATAAAAAAAAATGTGGCAGAGTTCTTACCCTGCTTCTCTTTACTGAACAAAATCACCTGTTATTCCAATGAGAAAAACAGTCATGTTATTCCAATTTTAACTGTGGGATTTTTACAAACGAATCAAATTTGTTTAAAAAGGCCTCTTAAACTCAAAACTATATGGATATGATTCCTCCGTTTTGATCTATCTGGATTAGAATACAGGTTCCTCTTTTTTCTAGATCAAAAGTCACTGCTTTCATTGCTTTCTAAAAGTGTTACATAACCAAATATTCTCCATACCAAGAGACATCCAGACATAACAATAAATCATGAAATGACATAATATGATTATTATTTTTGTAGTTAAAATTAGGGCTGCAAATGAGTTGAGTTCCAATGAGCTGAGTTTAGCTCAAATTTGTCTCGTAAAAATACTAGTCGAGTTCAGTCGAGCTCATAAAATGTCTCGTAAAATTACTAGTCGAGTTCAGTCGAGCTCATAAAAATACTAGTCAAGTTTGTCTCATCACTATTCGAGCTAGCTCGTGAGTCGACTCACGAACTAATGCATGTGTGTTGACTCGGTTTTTAACACATCTACAAACTATAAGACTGATAAATCTACAAAATTGATATGAGAATTGATACAAAATTAATATATCAATAAACTATGTTTTCAATGAAATATTTATTGCACTTATTAAATGGATGGACTGACAAAAAAAATATAAAGTCGGATATACGAGTCGAGTTAGGGTTCGATGGAAAAAATAAATATATAAACTATTATTATTTGAGCCGAGTCGAGTCATGAGTCGATCCGATTCCAACTCTAACTCAACTCATTTAACTGCGAACCAAATTAACTTGAGTCAAATTAGCTCGAGCCCAAACCTTTTTTTTACAACCCTAGTTAAAATACAGCAGTCTATGCAACTAAAAGACCATCATCATGTCAGATATTCATACGGTTATAATATTTTTGCTTTAACGAATACAATCAAATGAATCAACGGGGCATCAAGTCACATATTACGCACAGAATAAAATAATTATTTATCAATCACATACACGACAACTATAGACTAGAGCCGGAAACGAATCAAATTCGATTGAATTCATTGATGTTTGAGTTTGATTTGAAATTATTTCGAACTAAATCGAACTCGAGCTAAATTGAACTCTAAATGAACTCAATTATTCTATTTTTTATATTTATTTTTATATTATCATAAATAACTAGAACTAAAATAATTAATATTTTATTAATTTTATATTAAAATTAAAAAAAATTAACTAATATTTTTTAATTTAATAATAAATTAATAATATCTTATTAATTTTATAATAAAATAATTATTTATTACTTATATTATTGATTAAATAGTTAAAAATATATGCAAATAACTACATATCGAACTACTACGAATCGAACACGAATTAGTTCATTAAAAAAATTATCGAACCGAACTCAAATCGAACTATCAAAAAAGTCTAATCGAAAGAACCGAACTCGAACTAAAATCAAATCGAATACCGAACGAATTATGAATTACAAACTTTTCTTGCGGCTCTAGTATGGACACTCTTGCGAAGGTTTATGCACTTCGAACGTATTAGAGCATTTGCTTAATAACAATCTTATAACATACCTGTTTCGATTGTTCATTCAGAGCAAATGCACATTAAACACTAAACATTTTAGAAGAGGCTTCTTTAAGATTCGTATATGATTCGCGATGAAAAATCCACATACAGAAAAGTTGTGACCGGAGATTTGATCATATGAATTCTATATGTTGACATACTTTACATAGGCTGTCAATGACACTCTTTTGGCCGTTTATCCAATTCGTATCGTATCTGATAAGACGGGTATGAATAAAATATTATTTTCATTAGGTCATCAGATATGGGTATAAATAAAAAAAAAATTCCTTATCTACCATTACTCATTTGTTACCTAAAATTTTTAATGAATAAATATAAAGTACGGATAAATAAAATTTTAATAGATATAGATAAAATATCAGTAAAGAAAACTTTAATGAGTTTGAATTTAAAAATGTCTTCACTCATATTCTATCCTACCCATTGAACTTTACACCCTATATTGCTATATGTTCATAATCCCATTCAATTCGGATACTTCTAATTTTTCTTTTGCCGATCATCAATACATGCATAGTACACGCCAACAAGACCTGAAACTCAAAATAACAGCTTGTGCAGTTATGCCCATAGACATCTGTTTCGGTTTGGCGCAGCTCTCATCCGCAACAGCAATGAAGAATAGGATAAAAAAATTGTTTTCTAATAATAAAACACTGTTATCCGAGATTGATTTTCTTATGGACAATGCTATTTTGAGGGCTAAACTCACAAGTTTAAGAGCTGAGAAAAGTTTTAATCAAAATTTCTCCTTATTAATGCTCTGCTAGATATCATGATATAATGTTCAATCAATCCATTAGTAAGGAACGTGAAAACATATAAAAAGTGTACATTGAATTTTTTTATCAAAATATTTTGCAGATCTTGTTATAGTATAAATTATAAATTTTTCATTGCTTATACTCAGAGGTATCAATTATTTAACACAATCCGAATCTAACCTAACATGATTCAAAAATAAATAGATTAAATATAAATCTATTTTTTTTTAAATCCAAATCAAACCCAAAAAAATTAATTATATTTTTTAAAATAATTTTATAATTAAATACTAATTAAATCTTAATTATATTAATTATATACTAATTATAAATTAATTAATATTTAATTATATAAATTAATATAATAATAATTCATATATATTTAATTATTTCATACGAATCAAGTTGACCCTTATCCTAGTCAAGTTATATATGAATCAAAACTTTTTGATCCAATTAAAATTAAATCAGGTTAAAATAAAACCAATAAAATAATAAAATAATAATAATCAAATCCAAACCCAACACATTAACATCACTACTTATAATCCGATGGTCAACTAGTCATGTAGAAATGGCAATGAAATTGTATATAAATAAAAAAAATGTTGATAGTATTCACCAAAACATATAAATTTAAATAGGTAGACAAGATGGATATAAAAAAATAAATGAAGAACTCATGAACCATATATATAGTCAAATTAAATTATTCAGATTTTATTAATATAAAAAATGGAATTCTAATATAATATCACATTTAGCTAGAAAAATTGAAATGTTACTGTCCATAAACTAAATTAGAATGTTTAAATAACTTAATTTCTGAAGAAATCTTACCAGATATGCAAGGGTCATATAATTGACATCAATAATATCTGATCTCAATATCCTAAACTACGCATTCAAATTAACGCTTCCCTTTTCTTATTTACAATTTCATCTGAATCGTTTTCTATTTATAATTTCTGCTTTTTTTTCTTTTTGTCAATCCACGGTCACAGTTATGCTTCATTGACACCTCTACACTTTACCCAGCAAGACCAATTTAATACATCTGCATGCACACATAAAAGGAAATCCCCAAACACTGGAGAAACTTAAATCTGGAAGCCTGACTAATTACGAATTAGAAAACAAAAATGTAAAATATTACTGTCGCCGATTGCACGAGAATTTGACCAGATCATATGACAAGGCATCAGTAAATAAGCGGAGTATTTTGTCTACACGGTTTGATTCTGTGTGTAGGATAAGAAACTTACATCATAGCCTTCGAAAAATCGAGTCCTACTTTCAAAATGAAGATCAAAAGAAAACAATAACAATCCAACTTGGAATATCCAAAGAAATTTCGGTCGGTCCATTTGACTCCGTTGCAACAGCGATTGCTATGCAACAGGTTGGTAAGACAACGTTTACCTATATGCACCCGTTTTATCCCTCCGGATGATGTCAATAAGCATCCGAAAGGAGGGTAACAAGTGCATAAAAAGACAAGAAAATAAGAAACAAAGTTGAGTAAATAAAAATAAGAGAAACTCAGATAGATGCATATGTTAATCAGAGATAAAATCTCATACGTCCAGACATAGAAATTTAGCATCTTCATCATAGTCAATTAATCCAAAACCATAACGAATGCAAAAAGAAAATAAACACAAACTATATTTTTGTCTCAGGCGCATTCCTCGTGGAGGAAGCGAGTTGCAGACAATCAACACGGCATCAGATTCTGACCGCCCGTCTGCTTAGATCTCGTCATCGAAACATCAATTTTGAATAAAAGAGAGATCCAGTACTGTCTTTAAAATCTCAAACAAGAATAAGGAAATACCTGCCTGCGGAGGAATGAGGCGGCCGGGTTATTTCTGGCTCTCGTATATATAGTGGTTTTTTTTTAACCCTAGATTGAAGTTCTCCGTCGGCCTGTTATAGATATGCTATAATTAGATTTTTTTTTTCTCCTGACAGTCGGCCCATTAATGATTGTTTGAGATTTCCGTCTATTCCCACTAGAAATGGCCCATTAGTTCATCACAAATAAAAAGAAACGAACAGGCCTTAATGGGTTTTCTTTTTTCAATTTTCATTTTTTTAAGTTCAAAGTAGTGAACGAGTTGCGATCTATCGTCTGAATTCTAGGAACCGCAGTCTTTGCGGAGATCTCCGTAAAAATCTGAACATTTCGTTTTAATTAAGACGGATGTGAAAAAATTTAAACATAAATTGTGATGTACAAGATGTTTATTATTATTAAATTAGAACTGTTAATTGAAGATCAGATAGATCACAACAAAAAAAACCGCACAACTCGACAGAGAACTCTCTCCGGTTTATTTCCTGAATTCTATGTTGAGAGAATCAGATTACATACAACAGTTCGATTTAACAACATTCTACTGATACAATACATTATACAAATTTTATATAAAACATTATCTTAATTCGATACTGTATCGGAAGAAGTTTAATACAAACAAAATGAAATTATTTCAATTTTGATGAAATGCACTCCATGGAAGCCTTTAACAAACATA
Source organism: Schoenoplectus tabernaemontani (assembly GCA_037127355.1). Taxonomy (NCBI): domain Eukaryota; kingdom Viridiplantae; phylum Streptophyta; class Magnoliopsida; order Poales; family Cyperaceae; genus Schoenoplectus; species Schoenoplectus tabernaemontani. The sequence goes on from CM073742.1 coordinate 8,953,651, forward strand.
GGCGCTCACTGTGAAACTAGTGCTTGAATTTGACATGCCACCGCCATTATTCGTATGATTCCACCAAACCATGACTTGAAGTTGAAATGTCACCCACATATTACTGAACTACAGACCTCGTAGTTCTTATCATTGAAATCAAACAACAAATCACTTTCCACCTCCAGTAGCACGTAACTCTACCTTCCCGTCCATGTCTTCATTATTCTCCAGTCTGTTTCCTGCAATTCCTGGAACAACCTCTCCGTTTTTCCCTACTACATTCTCATCGGCAGCTTTTCCAAATAGCACTTCCATGTCTTCCAAGCTCCTTCCCCTTGTCTCTGGTAGAAAAAAGAAGATAAATAAGGCCCCGGCAGTAGCAATACCAGCATATAGATAGAAACTTCCGGCCATGGTGATCGCTTTGTACAGCGATATGAAAGTCATTGTGACTACCCCACTCGTGATCCTATTCACGGCGGTCCCCAAGCTTGCTCCTTGAGCTCTGAGCCTCAGAGGGAATATCTCCGAGCTGTAAACCCACGCGAGAGGCCCATAACCGGATGCAAAAGATGCGGTAAAAGTTAGCAATGTTGTAATGCTAAGCGCCCCTGCCCATGGGAGCTTCTTGTCTGGGTAATGGTCGATAACTGCCAGGCTGGACCCAAGTATGAGAAGTGAGATGATCATTCCAGCTGAACTGGCCAGTAAGAGGGGTCTGCGTCCAACCTGATCAACAAAGAATACAGACACGAGAACAAATGCCGTTTTGCAGAAACCTACGGCCACTGTTACGCCTAGTGAATTGGAACTAGACTTGATTCCTGCTTTCTTAAACACTCTGGGACTGTACAGGACTACTGAGTCAATGCCCGAGGCCTGTTGGAAGAACTGTAAGCCAATAGCTGCAATGAGAATCCGCCGAACTGATGGTGTTGGTCGCAACAGCAGCTCCTTCCAGACTGCTCCTCCTTTGTTATGTGTTAACATTGCAGCTGATTTATCATCAGTGCTGTCATCTGGTATTCCTAGAGTATTCTTAATGTCAACTAGCCGCTGTTCTGCCTCTTCAGCTGAATCTGAGGTTTTATGCAGCACACGCTGGGCCTCATCAAGTCGGCCTTGTGTTACAAGCCAGCGTGGCGATTCTGGCATGGCCAACACACCAGCAGCAAGAAAAATAGGTGGTATAGCACCAGCAAGAAGCATCAATCTCCAATTGAGGTTGATAGGAAGGTTAGAAAATGCAAAATTAGCAACATAACCAAGAAGTATGCCGGAATTTATGAAAACTTCCGGGAAGGAGGCAAGGCAGCCACGGACAGAAGCTGGTGACACCTCGGCAGTATAAACTGGAGCAATCATTAGGGCGTAGCCAACACCTATTCCAGCCACAAATCGACCGAGCATAAGAATGGCATAATTCAGGGCAAGGCCCATTAAAAGAGCACCGGCGAAAAAGATGGCGGCTGCAAGTACCATGGTATAGCGCCTCCCGATCCAGTCAGATGTCCGATCAGCGAGTAAAGGTTGATGATTCCAGATAGAATCTCGATCTGAGTATCGGTAATATGGAGATTCTTCTGGATGTATATCTGAGCTCCACTCATCACAGCAATATCTGGTTAACCAAAAGATGATCATGAACAGTAAAATTTGATGTCTCAATAAGAAAAATAATAATATGAAAAAGGTATATGCAAAATAGTAAATTTTAATATGTCCACATGTTGTGAACACAATTTTATCTTGGCCATCTTCGTTTAATCTAAGATTCCCGAACTTTTTTTTCTTTGATGTAGAAGATTCCCGAAGTTGAATTTGATAATTACCTAATCGTTAATTCCTAAACCTTTAATGTACGGTACTCTAATAAACTTTCGTACATGCGGTGACATGATTACTTCAAAATTACATACCCCTTGATTTATTTGGACTCCAATTACGTAATCCACTTCTGAGCAAAAGAAATAGGGAAGAGACGTTGAAAATGGGTTATTTTGAAAAAAATTATAATGAGTTTTTAAATAAATGCGAAAAAAATTTAAAAATAGAAAAAAGTTTATAAATGTGTTTTTCTACCTATCGATTGATAATCATTCAAATTGCATGTAATTTTATTTTCATTTAATAATTCATCAAAGATCATCAAATTTTCATATAATTTGTAATGGTTTCAATTTAATGATATTTGATGGACTATCAAACAATAAAGAAACTAAAAAAAATTGAATGACTATCAATCTATAGGTAGAAAAACACATCTATAATTATTTTCTATTTTTAATTTTTTTTTGTACTTATTTAGAAGTCCATTGTCAAAATAACTCATTGTCAACTGATCCCCACTCAAAGAAATATTTGGAGAAGAGATACAACAATGAATAATATGAGATTTTGTGTTCGATGAGACATTTTGTTCTATTCTGATTCAACAATTAATATGCAATTTAATTCAATTTAGAGGACCATTGTTAAAATTATCAAAATAACCCATTGTCAACCGATCCCTTCTCTTTAACTAATTTTCAAGAAACATCACAACAAAAAGTAGATATATCAAATGAGAGGGGATCGATTGTGTTAAATCATAAATTTAATTAAGCAATAATGATAATTAAAAAGAAATTAAAATAAATTAATGAATAAATTAATTTAACAATCAAGGGAATACACAAAATTAATTAAGTAAATAGACAATGGAAATAAATAGAGCTTAGAAAAAAAAACTATAACTAATTAAATTAAGTAAGAACGTCATGGTCAGATCGAAACTTGATAAATGAATCGAATGGTAAATACAAATTTTTAAAATGAATTATTAGATCTGAATGAAGAATAAGAACATAATTAAATTAACATCAAGTAAATGAAGTCTAAGATTTTGATAAATTAAAGAATTTGGATCTAATTAGTTTCGTCAGACGCTCACAGTTGAATTATGCTGAAAATGAAAATTTATTTAAATTAAAATTGAGAATTTTTCAAACGCACAAATGATCATACGATCTCAGTCACGAAATATCTGACTGACCCCAAAGTCAAAATTTGTTTCTCTCTCTTCTTGTCAATTCTTTCATTTCTTTCTTTTCCCCCTCTCTCTTCCTCTCTCTTCCCGTGACTGCTTTCCCCTTTCTTCTCTCTTTTTCCCCCTATTCCCCTCGCAACAACCCCATTCCCAATTCTCTTCCTCTCTTCTCCTTTCCGTAAATCACTCAAACCTACCCCCCACCTCTCTCTTTCCACTTTTCGCCGAAGCCTTCACTCCCTCTATTGGCCTTCCCTTTCAGCGCGATGCCGAGACTCACACTCACACTCACGAGCTAGGTCCCCTTTGAGCTCCCTTGCTCCCTAATCTCCTTAAGGCCGAAACCCATGCCACCTCTCTCCTCCTGGTACTGTCCCTCTACTCGGCCTCCCTCTCCAAATCCCGACCACCACATCAGCAAAGACAACACCAGCGACCCCTCATCGAGACCTCCTGTGCCATTTCACCTTGCTGGCAGTAGGCGTGACAGAGGTCAGCCTCGACTTTTGGGCTTGTCCTAGCTGACGATGACGAACTCGATCTTGCTTTCTATTCTCTGTCTACTAAACCGAGCAGCCCTCTGTCCCGTCCTTGCTATCTTGAGCTAAGCCGAGCCCTCTCCTTGTCCCCTTATGCCGCCTCCTTGTTGCTGCCTCTGTCCCCAAAATTGGTATTATCCTTTCTCTCTTTCTCGGTCGTGTGGGCCATGCCAGTGGGCGAGCCACGTGCTTTTGGTTTCCCTATTTGGTAATGCTGAATCACTGTCTTACTTGTGGGTTTGCTGATATCTTTTTTTTTGTTGGTTTGTGGTGACTGTGCCTTTGGTACACTGGTACCGATTGGTACCAATGATGCAAGGGCTTCGTTCAAATCACCTTGCTCCGTTCTAAAATGGTCCCTACTGACCCCTGCTGCCTTGCCTTGGTGTGATTTCTGTTGCTTAGTGATGGCTTATTTGTGACAATTGTGCTCCGGTATGAGAATTTACTTGTGTTGTTGTCACCTCTTTGCTGGGTTCTGATTCAGTCATGTCGTTAGTTACTGTCAAGTTGATTTTGTTTTGTTATTAGATGATACCAGATACTGATAATGGGGACTGATATGTGCTTAACTTGAGTGTTTCTGAATTCGGTTTTGATACTAGTAAAAGAACTTGGTATTGCTTGAATTAGCTCAATCTTTTTCACTGTTCCCTCTGGCACTGATATTGGTTTCACTGTCTGGCTCGATTGTCGAATTGTTTCTATTGTTGGTTTAATTCCGCTCTAGTTGTCTCGTTGGTTGCCTTACTCGGCGGTTTGGCTTGATTTTGAGAAGCCCCGTATTTATCTGTTGCTTGCTTCATACTGATCTGTCATGGGTTGCTTTGGTGTTAGGCTTGTTCTCATCTCGGTTTGTTGATTGTTGGCATGAGTCAATTTGGTGCTTGTGATATCTCTGGTGCTGGTTTGTGATATCCCGATCGATCTGAGTTGTGATTTGTTATGTGATGCTTTGCCATTTTACCCCTTTGTGTGATCTGTTGCCTTGGTTGGTCGCTGGTAGTAGTGCCTCATGGTACCAGTATTGTGTTGTTCTTGCTATTCTTAACTTGTCCAAACACCTATCTTATACTGGCTTTGTTGTGCTTTGTTGTTTGTACTTGCTTTTTGTATGGTGCTCCCTTATTAGGGAACTGAATTGAGAATTTAATAAATCCAGGGCCTAAATTGCATTTTGTGGTAATAACTCCTTTTAAGGGTTATATGCGCAAAAAATCACCTGGACGGATAATCATAAATGTAGAAAATAAATTGAACTTAACTAAGTGGGCCGAAAGGTATAAGCGGGCTAAAAGTGTAACTAATTAATTAATTAGCGAGTGCCGTAATCTAAAACGTGTGCAACTAATAATTAATTAATACTTAAAGATAAAAATTGGGAGATGATTACATGATCTGCCTCAATAATGAAAATCCGAACAGATACAGTGGTTTCGGAGGCAGCCTATGATCCCAAACACATTAAAACACCAACACATTTAATTAAATAAAAACATTAATTAAATTTAAGCTTAATTAAATTTCTTTTCTTTTAATTTGATTTTTATTTTTAATTCTAGTTTTATATAATATATTTTCTAATTAATGAAAATAATATTAAAATATAAAATGAGATATAATTAGAGAATATAATATAAATAACTAGGAGTTATAGAATAATAAATAAAGTATAATAATAATTTATGATATAAAATATATATTAATCAATTTCTCTATTTTAATAATTGAATAACATTAATTAATATATATAAATACCTATTAATCAATTTCTCTATTTAATAATAGAATAATATTAATAAATATATAAATATATATTAATCAATTTCTCTATTTTTAATAAGAATAATATTAATTATATAATATTATATATTAATCAATTTCTCTAATTCTAGATAATTAATTATCCTAATTATAATTAAATTAATTAAGCCAATTAAGCCAACTTAATTAATCTAAATAAATTAAGTTAGTTACGTTGATCGAAATAAATATAATCTCAAAACACCAACACAGTTTAATTAAAACAAACACGTTAAATTAAATTAAGTTTTCTTAATTTCTTTTACTTTTACTTCTATTAATATAATCTCTAAATTATAAAAATAATACTAGTATAAATAAAATAAAACATAATTAAAGAATATAGTATAAATAATTAAGAGTTATAAAATAATAATTTAAAATATAATAATAAGTTAAATTTTAAAGTATATATTAATCAATTTCTCTATTATTTATTGATAAGAATAATAATATTATAATATATATATATATATTAATTAATTTCTCTATTTTAAATTAATAAGAATAATACTAAATATATTAAATATAAAATATTATATATTAATCAAATTCTCTATTCCTAAATAATTAATTATCCTAATTATAAATTTAATTTAATTAAGTGATAATAATTAGTTAGCTTAATCAATCAAAATAAAATGTAAATCAATTATATTAAATCAAAATAAATATAATCTTAAAATACGAACTTAAATAATAATAATTTCAATTTAGGGTCTGGTATACCTTGACCAAACAAGACCTAATGTGAATATGATACTCGCCAATTTAATCTATTTCTGACTTCATAGGTTTTCAAAAAATATCTTGACGAGCCGACAAACGAATACACTCAAGATGAGACGGCTCATCTGACAAGATCGTGATGCGCCACCCGAGACTTAGCAATTTGACGTTCTGACCTAACCAAATTATTCTCAAGTACGGTTTCCTGGGATTCGATTTTCTTTCTTCAGAATTAGGAATCCAAACCAAAAATAAAACCGTTTTTAATAAATCTGAATTGCGGTATTTTTCATGACCAAACATTGACTAGAGACCCAATTTGATCTGTCATATGCATCCAGTAAATTGACCAACATATTCATGACATACCCGCATTCGCATGTCATATCATGTCATATTGCACGTAGACAGGATAAGAAGAGGATTCGGGAAATAGTCCCGAGATAGGATCAGATAGAATTAAATAATTCAAGTTGTAGATTATATTTATTAGGAAAATATTATTACTATTACTAATTATTAATTAAGTTAGGTAGTTAATCATGCATTAAATGCATGGGAGTGCTGAGAGACGGACCGGGTAATTCTCAGTCGGAGTTGCTTGCATAACCAGGATCGTTGGTTACGTACGGTGACCCATAGGCCGTGGGACCCACCGGTCTGTATATGTACTACGCATCTTTGCCTGTCGGGTTATCCACCGATCCCGTCATTTGGCGGGTTCGGCTGTGTCAGAGTGTTTTATTTTGATCAATACTATATTCTTATTATTATTCTTAATATGATTTCATTTTTAAATCTAAATTTGAGCGATTAGGATACCATGTCCTTTAGTGTTTAGTGTGGGCGGTCATATCCGAAACTGGAATCTATTTCGTGATACTACATTATTATATTTATCCGGCTTATTTAGGATCCTAGTATTGTCCGAAGGGCTTTCTTCTTTGGCCCTTAGTTGGTACTGAGAAAGTCGGATGCGGTCCGCTGACCTTAGTGGGTACAGTGTAGGCTCTCATTTGCTTATATTTCATTTTGATACTTTTACGGGATGCGGTCCTCTGACCCTTGGTTGGTACAATGTAGGCTCCCATTTGTTTCCGATTTGTTAATTCACGGGTAGTTATCTCCTTTTTACGATATGGCAACTGAAGACATATTATATCCATTTGTTTATATTTTGTAAGGTAAATTACCAGATTCAGCAGACCAGAGTACGTGCTTTATAGCCGTTCACTCTCCTAGGGCGTTATCGCCCCGGGAGCCCGAATTATCGTTTGTGCGGCGTTGTCGCTGAATAAATATAAAGTCCTAAGTTAGTAAGTTGGGCCCTGGTTGTGCCCGCTTAGGCAAGGCCCGAGTTAGTAAGTTGGGCCCTAGGTTGTGCCCGCTCGGGATGGATCTGACATATTTACAAATCTGGGTATTTATTTCGGGTGTTTGATTTTCGTACCTTATATATTATATTATATTATTATTTCCACAGAATTTTTATTTCAGGTTTCTTCACCATATCATGTCATATCATGTAGTCAAATGTGCATGATAATATTATTATATTTACTCATCAATATTATATTGCATTTCAAACATCAATATCGGTTTTTGGGTCCAGTCTAGGGAAGAAGATCAAATCTTAAGGCTGGATCTAAATCCGTACTGAGTAATTTTAAATTACTCACGTTTCCACGGTGGTTGTGGGATCCAGGTATTATCAGGTTCGGGATTTTACTGGAGTGAGTGCTAGGGACAGTCCTACGCGATGACAGGGATGCTTCGCTGCATTTGCATGTGAGCCGGGTAGTCGGATAGGATCCATCGGGTTTTGAGTCTTATTTCTTTCTTTTGGGTTTTTATTTGAGAGATTGCTGCCCATTCCGATGGAGCTAGCCCCGTCTATGTAGGCGTTGTATTCTCTTTGTTCATTCTGGACTGTATGGTCATGTATATTTATATTATTATTGTTTTGTTTATTCTGAGATTTTTCTTATTTTATTCATTTAGCCTTTCGTACGCACGTCTCATCGTGCGTACGTGGCGGATTAATCACCCCAAATCCGTTTTATTATTTCTGGGGTGTGATGGGTTATTTTGACAACCTTGACAATGAACCTCTAAATAAATACAAAAAAAAATCTTAAAAAAAAATTATAAATGTGTTCTTCTACCTATGGATTGATAATCATTCAAAATTTATTATCGTTTGATAGTCCATCAAAAAACGTTAAATTGGAACTGTTGTAAATTGCATGAAAAATTGATGATCTTTGATGGATGATCAAACGATAATTAAATTTCATGAAATTTGAATGACCATCAATCCATAGATAGAAGAACACATCTATAAACTTTTTTTTCATTTTTAAGATTTATTTTATATTTATTTAAAAATTTATTGTCAAAGTTATCAAAATAACCCATTGTCAACCGATCTCTTCTCATATCAAATAAGGACAAAGTAATAATATATTCTTTGAATCTCAGATCGCTCTGATATGAATGATAATGTGTCTTGTTTCTCTAGATGGAGCAGGTTTAAATTAAAAAATATATATATATAAGGTGTCTCGCTTCTTTACTGGTGGAGCAGGTTCAATCTCTGAAAAAAGTAATATCCCCTCAAATGCATCCCGAATTGTTAGATTTGCATGATCGCATCAGATTTATATTTTATCAAAGACGCTTAACAACGAGTCTCATCTCTTTCCTTGAAACTTTTTTTTTTTTTTTGCAAACAAATTTGTGTGACATTCTATATTGAGCTGCGTGGACTATTTAATGGGTTAATAGCACAAAAGCAAAATTTTTATTTTGTTTAAAGAAGCCTAATTAGCAATCTGTCTGAAGGATTACATTAAACTTTGTAACTATTAATTTTTGTTTCTTTGGATAATAAAATCCTAAGTAGGTGTATTCTTTTTTGCTCTTAAAATCATTATCAGCATAATAATTACAAAGAATCTGGAACTAAAAGTAGAGGCCCTGTAAGACGTTGCATACAAACCCAAGTCCAACTACTTTTCGACCCCAATAATATTTCACAACGAGCGCGTTCTAAGATTCTTCCTCCTCCACCTCTTCTGGTCCGTCTTCATGTGCGGATTCCTCTGGCCCAACGGGCATGGATAACCTTAGAACATACCTCCAGATCGTGGATGTGGCCTCAATTTTGCGTCTGGATCAGGATATCGCGGATCACGCGTTTGAATTGTTCAAGGATTGTTCGTCTACTACTTGTTTAAGGAACCGCAGTGTTGAAGCGCTCGCTACGGGCTGCACTTGTTCAGGCCATACGCGAGGCTCACGAGCCGCGGACTCTTCAGGTTCGGCTTTGCTTATCGCCTGGTTGTTAAAATACTTGATTGGGTATTTAAATTTCAGAAATTAATTTGTGCTAGAATTAATTATTAAATTGAAGTAATTTCTATCTGATAAGCGATGATTCTCCTCTGTCCACTTCGTAACCAGGAAATATCCACAGCGAGTAATCTGCCCCAGAAGGAAATTGGAAGTATATAAAGATACTAGGTGAGGCTCTAAAGCTTAGTCAACCTCTCAACAGCAATTCCATAGCTGTTCACATGCCTCGGTTTTGCAATCTCCTGCAACTTAATAAATCTGCACAGGTATTCACTTATCTTAAATTTAAGTAATTCACCTGAGCAAGTAATGATCTTTGTGCGCATTTGAAAAATTATCAGATATTGTTTTGAAGAAAAACATATTTGGATTATGCCATATTTTGGGTATTTTGTGAATCCTGGTGTTAGCATTAGCTTTGTTGTGCTGTTCTATAAAAATTAAATATTTATAAAATAAATAAATCGAATAACAGATGAGAAATATCGAACTGATATTTCGAGAATCTTGTTGGTGCATCTTACTCATAGATATCTTAAGTTGCTTTGGAAGTTCAAACATTGTGCATACTACCTCCCGGGAAGTTTATCCGGAGAGCAATAGTCGATCCTAGAATAATAGTAGCTATAGCATGGATGAGCCTAAGATATGCATGGACCTGACTTGATGGATGCTTGCTTTAAGAGAATAACATGAGCGATACCAAACAATTGATAAATGGTGTATGCAGAGGTCCAGTTAGAAAATGTGGAAGCAAGTAAAAACTAAAATTGAAGAGAGCCAATGTGGCATGGTTTTTGCATTGTTTTGTGTGCCAGTAGTCATGTTGAACTGGACCTAACTGAAAGAGCGTTTGTTATGATAGAAATTTCTATATGGCTGTGATTCTGTAGTGAAACTTTAATCATAAATTATGTTATCTTGATCTATACTGTCGATATTTTAGAGAAATACAACTCTGTTGATCACCGGACTTCTTTAGCCTTCCAGCGATCTTTTTCTAATTCGATGGAGTGATTGAGAGGACCGGTACAAACAATTTCTTCTTTTCTGAAACTCTGTTTAGAGAGAAATTGATCTCTGTTGGGAAATAAAATGGTGGTAGAAAATGAAGAAATGAGAATAGTTTCGAAAAACAACAGTATCCCTATATATAATGGACGCCCATATAACTGAGAGCAATTATATCTAAGCAGGTTCATATCGGATCCAAAACTCTTTTAACGAGTTTGCTGCTTAATCAGAAAACTATCTATAATTATGTTCTCCATGAATCAATAATATAATTGTATTATTATTAGACTTTACATAATTCAGACCATCACTAAATTATAAAGTTATTAATACACATTCTACACATTAAAGAGCTCACTTTTCATGACATATAATAAATCCGATACAAAATTTAATCACTTCATTACGGATATAATTTGACAGTCCATTATATAATATATATTTATTACATATAAACTCATACATATTGTAATTAATAATAATTATTTTCAACATGTTACACTTTTTCAGGAAGTATGTATCAATTAACTCCAGAATATGTAAATGCTCGTTTTAAACTGTTACGTTAAAGTGTGTCCATGTTTTCTAAGAAAGCATTCTGAATTCCATAGGAACTAGCAGCTCACATTGGTGAAGTTGTTGTGAACAAGTACTTCTGCACAAGACGTAACCCGATAAGCATCTCAGCAGCAGCCATCTACCTGGCATGCCAGCTGGAGGACAAGCGTAAAACCCAAGCAAATATGCAAAGTTACCGGCCTCACAGAGTTTACCATCCGTAAATTATATAAAGAACTATTGGAGAACTGGGATGATCTGCTGCCCCCAAATTATACCCCAGCTACACCCCCAGAGAAGGCCTTCCCCATGACTGCTGACTTTTACTCGGGCCACACGTCAGTTGTGAAATCTGATGCAATTGAACCCCAGTTTGGTTTTGGAAACGACCAAGGTTTTGATCTCAATAAGAGTGATAAGACTGAAAAGGAAGTGAAGATGGGCAACAACGAAGGATGGATGAACCAACTGAAAATAAATTCTACTTCAGCTTCAGGTTTGGGTTTGGCTGCACGTGCGGGTTCAGTTTTGGGTACAGGGCCTTCTAGTGGGAAGAAACTTCCTAATCCATGGCAGTTCAAGGGACAAGCAGGTGTATCAGGGTCTTCTTATAATAGATTTGGGGGACAGCAGCTGGGACTTGATCTTGATGCAGCATTTAAAGGGATTGGGAGGAAGAATAGATGCTGAGTCTGGAAGAAAATAAGATCTATGGAAGTGTATGTAGCAGCGGTCTTATTGAATAAACATTAAATGTTATTTTTAGTGGGTTTTTAATTTAGAAATTAGTGAAAAATAAATGAGATTTTTTTGGCTTCAACACTTTGGCAGAATTTTAAGGCTGATTAATTACAATATTTTAAGGGACAAATGAACGTGAAATTTAGTATATGACTTATGAATGTAAAGCTCTTGAAATCTAGTTTCCAATGGTTCAAATTCCAAATAGTTTGGAGTTTTCTACAGAGAGTTATGACGATTTTAGTGAAAATGTGTCAGCTGAAATGGTGCTGTTTAGAATTCTGTTTTTATTATATGTTTTTATTACGAATTTCTAGAGTCTTCTCAGATGTTTAGGCTATATAAAGAGTTGTATTCTATTGTTTTGTATGTAAGAAAGATATAAGAGTGTCTAATAAAAAGAAAGCTTATTTTATCCATCTCTTCTCTTATCTCAAAGTGTGATATCCACCATTCTCTTTTAACAAATTGGTATCAGAGCCAATGGCGAATGTGACTGGTCAAATGCCGCTACCACGACTAACGAAGGCGAACTACAAGAACTGGAGCATTCAAATGAAAGCTCTTCTCGGATCTCAAGATGCATGGGAGGTGGTCGAAGAAGGTTTCGAAGAACCAACAAATACCACGGGATATACGACGGTTCAAAATAAGGCGTTGAAAGAGGCGCGATCGAAGGATAAGGCGGCACTATACATGTTGTTCTGAGCCGTTGACGAGTCGGGCTTTGAGAAGATTACCGGTGCAACTACTTCAAAAGAAGCGTGAAACATTTTAGAAAAAGTGTTCAAAGGAGCCGACCGAGTCAAGCAAGTGCGTCTCCAAACTCTTCGTGGCGAGCTGGAGAGCATGAAGATGAAGGAGTCAGAAAGTGTATCTGACTACATCACGCGTGTACAAACCATGGTGAACCAACTCATTCGTAATGGAGAAGCGTTAACCAATGCGTGAGTTGTGGAGAAGATTTTGAGATCATTAACTGACAATTTTGAGAATGTTGTGTGCGCGATAGAAGAGTCAAAGGACCTTGTGAAGCTCACAGTCGACGAGCTTGCCGGTTCTCTCGAGGCACACGAACAACGCAAGAAGAAAAAAAGAGAGGAGACACTCGAGCAAGCACTTCAAACCAAGGCGTCAATCAAAAACGAAAAGGTACTCTATTCTTAAAATTTTCGAGGTAGAGGGTGTGGCCGTGGAAGTCGAGGAAATGATCACAGTGGTAGAGGTCGTGGTCAAGAAGGGTATTATGAGGAGAATGAGCAATCAAGCCAACAAAATTGGCGTGGAAGAGGACGCGGTCGTGGGAGAGGCGGCCGATCAAATTATTCCAATATTGAGTGCTACAAATGTCACAAATATGGTCACTATGCGAAGGATTATAACTCCGATAAGTGTTACAATTGTGGCAAGGTGGGACATTTCACGAAAGAATGTCGAGTTGATAAAAAAGTGGAAGAGACAACCAATCTAGCCACGGAAGATGAGGTGAAAGAAGGTTTTCTTTTGATGGCTCACAATGAAGTCGACACCGATAACAACACGGTGTGGTACCTCGACTCGGGTGCAAGCAACCACATGTGCGGGCACAAACATTTGTTCAAGGAGATGCGAAAAGTTGAAGATGGACACGTATCTTTTGAAGATGCATCGAAAGTCGAGGTCAAAGGCCAATGTATGGTTTGTTACTTACAAAAGGATGGCCTGGTAGAGTCAATCCAATATGTGTATTACGTACCAGATCTCAAGACCAATATTTTGAGTATAGGGCAAATCATGGAGAAAGGTTACTCGGTACTTATGAAAGACCGGGTACTACACTTGAAAGATAAGCAAGGGCGCTTAGTCGCTCGAGTCGAGATGGGAAGAAATCGGATGTACAAACTGAATTTGAGAAGCGCGCGAGAAAAATGTTTGCGAGTCAACGTAGAAGACAAGGCATCATTGTGGCATCTCCACTTTGGTCACCTACATCATGGTGGTCTAAAAGAGTTAGCAAAGAAGAACATGGTGCACGGGCAGCCGGACATGTACTATGAGGACAAATTTTATGAAGAATGTGTGTTTGGCAAGCAAGCGAGAACCTCGTTTCAAAAGAAGGCAGAATATCGAGCTAAACATACTCTCGAGTTGATTCATACTGATATATGTGGACCAATCACCCCTGAATCTTTCAGCGGTAAAAGGTACTTCATTTCCTTTATCGATGATTTCTCACGAAAAACTTGGGTTTATTTTCTGAAAGAAAAATCCGAGGCATTCGAGGTGTTTAAAAAGTTCAAAGTAATGGTGGAGAAAGTAACTGGTAGACACATCAAAGTTGTACGATCCGATAGAGGTGGCGGGTATACTTCGACAGCTTTTATGGAGTATTACGATGAGCAAGGCATAAGGAGATTTCTAACCGCACCATACTCTCCTCAACAAAACGGTGTGGCCGAGAGGAAGAACCGGACTATTCTCGACATGGTTCGATCAATGCTCAAGAGCAAGAAGATGCCGAAGGAATTCTGGGCAGAAGCCGTGCAATGTGTCATCTATGTACAAAATCGATGTCCACATGTGAAGTTAGATGATCAAACACCACAAGAGGCATGGAGCGGACAAAAGCCGACAGTTTCTCATCTCAAAGTGTTCGGTAGTGTGGCTTATGCACACGTACCGGATCAACGAAGAACGAAGCTCGAAGACAAAAGCAAAAGGTATATTTTTATTGGGTATGATGAGAAGACAAAAGGGTATAAGCTACTTGACCCGATAAGCAAGAAGGTGATGGTGAGTCGTGATGTGCGAGTAAATGAAGCAAGCGAGTGGGACTGGAACAATTTGATGAAGGTTATCATCGAAGTTGGAGAATCATCAGTCATTGCACCAACAAGTATACCAACAAACTCTGAAACTACCGATGATGAAGATGAACCATGACAACCCAAAATGTGAAGTTTGCAAGATTTGTATGATTCGACAAATGAGGTACACCTTGTATGTCTTTTGGCAGATGCTGAAAATATCAGCTTTGAAGAGGCGGTGCGAGACAAGAAGTGGCAAATTGCCATGAACGAGGAGATTAAGGCGATTGACTGCAACAACACATGGGAGCTAGCAGAATTGCTGAAAGGAAGTCAGCCTATTGGTGTGAAGTGGGTGTTCAAGAAAAAGATAAATGCTCAAGGTGAGATAGAACGGTACAAGGCGCGACTTATTGCGAAGGGATACAAGCAAAAGACAGGAATCAACTATGACGAGGTGTTTGCTCCTGTTGCAAGAATGAAGACAATCCGATTACTCATTTCACAAGCTACTTAATTCAAATGGCCGATATTTCAAATGGATGTCAAGTCGGCATTCTTAAATGGTGTGCTCGAAGAAGATGTCTATATCGAACAACCACCCGGGTACATGAAAGTCGGAGAAGAGAAGAATGTACTAAAATTGAAGAAAGCGCTTTATGAGTTGAAGCAAACACCACGGGCATGAAATATACGTATCGATACATATTTCAAGGAGAACGGGTTCAAGCAATGTCCCTACGAGCATGCCCTTTACGCAAAGAAGAATGGAGAGGTTAGACAAGTAGAGACGGGTATTTTTGTATCACAGGAGACATATGCAAAAGAGATTTTGAAGAAGTACAAGATGACAAATTACAACCCGGTATCAACACCAATGGAACCAGGTGCAAAACTCTCGAAGTTCGATGGGGGAGAACGTGTCGATGCGAGTAGATACCGGAGTTTGGTAGGAAGCCTTCGCTATCTCACATGCACAAGGCCAGATCTTTCATTAAGTGTCGGCATTATAAGTCGGTTCATAGAGGAGCCAGTTTATTCACATTGGAAGGCGTTGAAACGAATCCTACGGTACATCCAAGGAACGGTGTCACTCGGGTTGTTCTACTCGAAAATAGAAGATTATAAGTTGGTTGGCTACTTCAACAGCGATTGGTGCGGAGACAGACGATCGGAAAAGTACATCGGGATATGTGTTCTTTATGGGAGATACTGTGTTTACATGGCTTTCAAAGAAGCAACCGATCGTGACACTCTCGACATGTGAAGCTGAATATGTGGCAACATCTTGGTGTGTATGTCATGCGATATGGCTTAGAAATTTGTTGAGTAAGATGGAGCTAAAGCAGCTAGGTGCAACCGTGATTCAAGTTGACAACAAATCAGCAATTGAGTTGGCAAAGAACCCAGTGAATCATGAAAGAAGCAAACACATTGACGTTCGTTTTTACTTTATCCGAGATCATGTGAAGGAAAGAAGTGTGAAATTGGTGCATGTGGCAAATCAGAATCAAGTTGCAGATATCTTCACAAAACCGCTACCGAAAGTACTTCTCGACAAATGCAAGAAGATGATTGACATGACAGATGGTAGAAGCATTTAAGTTTATGGGGGAGTTTTTTTGAATAAACATTAAATGTTATTTTTAGTGAGTTTTTAATTTAGAAATTAGTGGAAAATAAATGAGACTCTTTGGCTTCAGCACTTTGGCAGAATTTTAAAGCTGATTAATTACAGCATTTGAAGGGGCAAATGGACGTGGAATTTAGTGTATGACCTATGGATGGAAAGCTCTTGAAGTCTAGTTTCCAATAGTTCAAATTCCAAGTCGTTTGGAATTCCCTACAGAGAGTTATGGCGATTTTAGTGAAATAGTGTTGTTTAGAATTCTGTTTTTATTATATGTTTTTATTACGAATTTCTAGAGTCTTCTCAGATGTTTAGGCTATATAAAGAGTTGTATTCTGTTATTTTGTATGTAAAAAAAATATAAGAGTATCCAATAGAAAGAAAACTTGTTTTATCTATCTCTTCTGTTATCTCAAAGTGTAATATCCATCATTCTCTTTTAACAGGTCTATCGTGTAATTATTACTTCTGCTTTAGTATTGACTACGTGTCTTCTTTGTGAAATAATTTGCTTAGGTTTATCATTTGATCTGATCAGATCTTATCGGGGAAATGGCGAAAATAGAAATAATTTTCTTAACTGCAGGAAAACACCCTCATTACCTCAACCTTATTTTGCATGGCATGTCACTCTAGTAAATTAAACGATTCTACATTAAAGACTGTTTGTTTCGCGTAAAGAGCCATTTGCAGATAAATTTGGTCCTTTGATGCAAGTGAAAGTGAAAAATAATACAATACCCTCGACTAGGTCCAAGCGAGGAGTTACTAATTTGCTAGGTTCCATCTATTGCAGATTCAACTAGATTTTTTTTTCATTTCATTCCCTGTAACGTTGTTGTTTACAAATTAACTTCTTTTTCTGATCATTATTTATCTGAAAGATTATAATGAGGTTTTCTTTGGATTAATTTAGATTACATATTTTATGACTTTTTGATCGATCAAAGCCCCAGCAGATTGCCATAGCAGTTGCACTAGAAACATAATCTTCTCTTACAATATTTTCTAGATTTTTGACACTTTACCTGCACAAGTTGCAAAATGCAACCGTCATACAGTACTCAAGGGTAGTGAGCAAAATATGCAAATAAACCTTATCAATCAGAAAGAATTGTGTTATGCATTCTTCCATTAATCAGAATAAAATTTTCCAAATTCCCATAGTGTGGAAACCCATATACCAAAAGGCTGGAAAATTCACGAAAAAAAAAAAAAAAAGAAAAAAGAGAAGTTGCGCCATCTCTTTAGCTCACTTCCAGAAATATACAAATTCCAAATTCTTCAAACAAATATTTTGCTATGTTTACTGATGTTTGTAAACCTTTCATAATTTACCTCTGGAACAGGTTTAGTCTCCATCTATCCTCCCCTTTTTGCTGAATAAGTCCTCCATCTCCTCGAGCGAGTGACCTTTGGTCTCGGGACAGAAGAAGAAGAAAAACAACCATGCTAACACTGCAAACCCAGCAAACAAGAAGAAAGCACCACCAATAGTTATTGCATGGTACAATGATATGAATGACATGGATATAGCTCCATTCATGACACGATTAACTGCCACACCCAAGCTGGCTCCCTGGGCTCTTAATCTCAAAGGAAAAATCTCAGAACTGTAAACCCAGGTGATGGGCCCCAGCCCAACAGAGAAGAATGCAACAAAGGTGAATACTGTTGCAATTGAGAGTGCAATTGCCCATACCAGCTTTTCAGATGTGTGCTCGATCATTGTCAGACCAACCCCTAACATAGCCAGAGAGATGAACATCCCTGCCAAGCTAGTAAGCAGGAGAGGCCTTCTCCCAACTCTATCTAAGAGAAAGGTCGCGACCAGGATGCAAATTATTTTGGTTAGGCCTACAGCCATGGTAGCGATCAGTAGGTGGTTTCGGTCTTGTATGCCAGCCTTGTTAAAAATTCTTGGGCTGTACAATACCACTGCTTCTATACCTGTTGCATGCTCAAAGAAATGGATACCAAGAGCAGCTATCAAGATACGCCTTACAGATGGCGATGGTCGTAACAGAAGCTCCTTCCATACCCCCTCTCCTCTGGACAAGTTCATTGGTTTGGATACACCATTTTCATCTTCTGTGATGCCAGCAGCTTCTTTAATTTCTTGTAACCGTAATTCGGCCTCTTGTTCTGAGTTACTCACCCGCAAAAGCACATCATGTGCTTCCTTGATTCGGCTCTGCATTACAAGCCATCGTGGTGACTCAGGCATGGCAAATATGCCAATGGTTAGTAAAATTGAGGGGAGAGCACCTAAGCCAAGCATAACTCGCCAGCCATAAACCAAAGGGAGCTTGGCAAATAAATAGTTGCAAATATAGCCAATGAAAATACCAATGCTGATGCACATCTCCGGGAGGGATGTGAGGAAGCCTCTAGTGGAGGGAGAGGAAATCTCAGCGGAGTATACCGGAGCAATCATAAGAGCATAACCCACACCTACACCGGCCACACAGCGGCCAATGAGAAGAACAGCAAATGAATAGCCAATGCCCATAAGTACTGAACCTGCAAAAAATATGGCTGAGGCCAAAACAATTGTGTACCGGCGTCCAACCCAGTCCGAGAGCCGACCAGCAGTCAGCGAACCGACGAGTGCACATATATTGAGTATTCCTGCGAGCACCTCCACCTGAGTCTCACTTATCGTGAGATCTTCTTTAATGAAGAGCATTGCACCGCTCATAACTCCAGTATCTGACATGTAAATGTTTACAACTTTGTAAAATCGGTTATGTAGATAAAGAGAAATTACATATAAACAACTGTACGGATGCTTGATTTGAATTTAATAAAATAAATAGCTGAACTTATTATGATATTTAGGATTTTGATAAGCAAGTTTACCATAACCCATGAGGATGGAGATGATGGAGGCAATAATGGCACAACCACATGCATACTTATTTCTTTTCTCATTGCTTTTGCCAGTAGTACTAACAGCAAATTCATTTGCTACTCCCATTTCTTTGTTTCAAGCTAGGGCAAGTTTGTTGATTGGGAGCATCTGGGCCTTAACCCCTCATAAGCTATTTATAGGTTTTAGAGGTTAAGTTGTTTAAACTAAGATAAGTGTTTTTGTATAATGACTTCTATAAAAAGTATTAGCCATTAAATTTCCCTGAAAGCAACGAATGAGCAACCTAAAACTTATTTTAATTCCGAGAAAAAATCTTATCTTAAAAATATGTACAATGGGTAACAATAATTGAAAAAAAATAAATAGAAAAAGGGTAACATTGGAGCATGGTAATATACCTAAATAAATTTCGGCTTGCTTTTCATAATAAATTAATAAAAGTTTCATAAACATTCTGCATTATATCAACATTAGAAGAATTTTACATCACGAGCACTGAAATTTATTTAGGTATACATATTGGACCTTTTGTGTTCTACAGAAGCATCGTCCCAAATTTAAGATAAGATTTAGGTATACATATTGGACCTCATAGCTATTTATAGGTTTTAGAGGTTAAGTTGTTTAAACTAAGATAAGTGTTTTTGTATAATGACTTCTATAAAAAGTATTAGCCATTAAATTTCCCTGAAAGCAACGAATGAGCAACCTAAAACTTATTTTAATTCCGAGAACAAATCTTATCTTAAAAATATGTACAATGGGTAACAATAATTGATAAAAAAAATAGAAAAAGTGTAACATTGGAGCATGGTAATATACCTAAATAAATTTCGGCTTGCTTTTCATAATAAATTAATAAAAGTTTCGTAAACATTCTGCATTATATCAACATTAGAAGAATTTTACATCACGAGCACTGAAATTTATTTAGGTATACATATTGGACCTTTTGTGTTGTACAGAAGCATCGTCCCAAATTTAACCTTATCTAATGACCAGTGCATAAACGACTCGCATGGTTGACGAGCTGATGCATACATATTGGACCTTTTGTGTTGTTCCCATCTGCAAGTGATGTTTATCCACTGTCGCCAAGTTAACACCCCAAGTCCAAATTCTTTCCAGATTAAGACAACTCCTCTCTTATCTTTTATTTCATTAATTCATTCCTCTTATCTTTTATTTCATTAATACATTCCGATATTGGGTTTTTTTAGAAATTTGGTAGACTAAGACCATTTTTATCTTATCTTTTATTTCATTCTGATATTGGCTTTTTCATAAATTTGACTGTTCTGATCGTAGATACTGAGATGCATCTGTCCGATTTCTTTTTGTTAACTTTTTTTGCCGCGTTCGGAAAAAGAAAATCGTTTTTTTTTTGAGGATTTTCAAAATCATTCCAACCGCTCTTGATACTGGAAATTATTTTCTCCCTATCTCGGATTTTTCAATAAAAGAACTGCTACATGTGGTGTTTGGTCTAGAATTAGACCTTAGTAGTAAAGTATGTTTGAAATTCTATTACATGCGACCACATTAATTGTGCTTCATAGCATGTAGTCGTGGCAAAATACATCTGTTTGACTGTATGTGCTATGCAGAGGCGGATAGAAAAAGGTGAATGGGGTTCAATTGACCCCATTTGATATTTAAAAAATCACCAACTTATACATAATTTTATTATATTTTTGATAAGAATTGATATTTTTTTTAATTATGTTGGTGATATTTTAATTTAGTATGTGAAATATATCTGTAATTGTATTTGTGTATTATCCGATTCATACTTGTATTCGTATCCGTTTAATATCCGATCTATATTTGTATCCGAAACTATTCATATTCATATTCATATTCGAAAAATAAAATGAATATGAATATAATTTTGATGACTATCCGACCATATCCGATCCGTTTGCACCCCTACAGATACCGTTTGGTACGTACTGTTCTTATCCCAAAAAAAAAAACTCAGGCTTGATATTTTAGTATTGATCAATTCTTAGGTTTTTTTTTTCATTTTGTGAGTTATGATTGATGAATTGATCCTGTATGGTGCTTCAGATGGATGTCTACGTCCAACCTTAACTTTTGGCCGAGAAAGAGCATGCAAAGGAAAAGGAGCCTAAATAGGAAGTGTCCAATTTGATTATAGTATTTCTGCCTAAGTGATCATTATATTCTGCGCCATGGAATTTAGCATTGCATCTGTATATCACCTATACCGAATTCAAGTCTTATTTTCAAATAGGGAAATTATAATTACGCTAAGTCTATGGACTCAATATGCATTACGCGCCTGCAAAGGTTCCTATCACTATCACTAGCTAGCATTTGTGATACTGTTTGTTCGTTCGAACATATACATACTGGTAAATTAACAGAAAGTACGTTGCTAACCATTTTGTGCAAGCGGGTGGAGAAGTCCTTTTGATTATAAACAAACACGTATGAAAAAAGGTTTCAAATATGAATGTGGAAAAACTTTTGTGCTCACTTTATAATGTTTCGTAAGAAGCTTTTACTTTTGGAAAGGGACGCAAGGAAAGCATTCGCAGTGTATTTAAAGATATTTTGGCAGCGGTCTAGAGGTATCCAGAGTTACAAATAAAATATATTTCAGGACCTAATAATTAAATTAATGACACCAGTTGTATATTTCTTTTGTATGAACCTGACACCAAACTTTGGGGGCGAGCATTCTTATACCCAACTTTTGGGTTGGGGATAGCACTGCACTCCTAAATTCTGATCAAAATAAATCATTGCAACTTTTTTTCTATATAAGGATTTCTGTTATATATTGCTTGTTGAATTTGCACTTTATATCTTTTTCATAGAAAGATAAGATTCATTATCATCTATATTACATACACGATTTACTAAAATATATTACATATACGATTCACTATAAGTAATTGTATTTTAACTTTTTGTAAATCTACTTTCTAAAGCTTTAGAAATATAAAACTCGACAATTAGATTTCCACACGTCAGAAACCATTTGCAATTAAAGTACGGATATTTGGCATATGATTTGGGAATATTTCATTCGACAGAAAAACAATTTTATAGTATATATATTCTCAATCTTGTAGATTAATAGTATTTCGAATTCCAAGCAACTTAAGTATCGTTCATAATCCATTAAAACCCATTGAAATTTATGTATTTTGCAATTGTTTCAATCTAATAGTTTTTGATGAATTATCAAATGACAATTAATTTGCATGAAATTTCATACATAATGTATCTATAAGTTCAACAATATAAATGGTTTTTTCTATTTTTTAGATTTTATAAAGATATCTTAATTTGGTATTATTTAAAATCTCAATGCAAAGATTTTTAAATATTTATCAAGTAATATCTCCCAGTTTAATTAAATCACATCGATATGTGAATATAGTTTGTAAATAATGCTAAAAAATTAATTAAATAAATTGAACAAATGACATATATTGTTCAAAATAAAAAAAATATATTAAAACTAAACAAATTAATTCATTTAGATACCCCATATGACAAGGAGGGAGATGGGAGGCCTGTAAATTACATAAAGATCGCTGGTGTAGAAGAGATCAAGCGCGGTAGCGATTGTGAGGATCAGAAGGTTTTGAATTTGATAAGGTAGTTTTAAATTGGATATCACTGTCAGAGATAATGATCCGGGCATCAGGCCTAGAAGATGTATAATTTGTAAGGGGTTCCGGCTCCTCTATGGTAGTGTATGAAAATGACTGAATTCACGATGGTTGTTAAATTTATACTGCATATGAAAATGACTAAATTCACGATGGTTGTCAAATTTATATTGCAGGTAGGACAATTACTACGATATTATTTAAATTCACGAGACAGATAACTTAAACAGTTACTTTATGCGTATAGTACTGTAGGCAATGAGAATTCCGTAAAACAGGCAAGTAGCCCAGAAGACCCAACGAAGTAAGTTGGCATGCCTCAAATAATGAACTGTCCAAATCGACATTTTTCAATGGTTATCACTGTCCAAATTGACAGTGCGTCACTTCCTTTGTATGTGGAATTAAAACAGTTGGATGCTAATTTGGATTGAACCAAAAGCGAATTCGTCATCTGTCTTGTTTTCACTTCCTCTATTGTTTCTAAACCAGACAACCAGCTCATCACTGACGGCATGGTTTCAGTTCGACGTGACTTATTAATTGTCAAGAAAACTAGCACTGTTTGTAACTTTAGAGCTGTAACAACTATTCAACGGATTTCATTGGAAATAAGTTCAAAGAAATTTGAGATCGCACGAGTTTTGCAAAAAAGAATATAATGACCGACGCGAAAATTATTAACGGGCTCATTTATCCCGTTACATCTAGCCCAGAGTGCACATTTGGAATTGGATAGTAGAATCTTTCAAGTCCGATGTGACGATGTCATTGCGAGAGGGAACCCACTACAGGCCGAACTCTCTCTTAGGCTTTACTGAGAGAGTTTATATTATCGAGTAATCTGCTCAAGCGCTTCTTCCTCTTTACAGAGTATATTAATTTCACAGACTTAAAAAAACATAGTCACAGTTTGACAAAAGCTTAAAAGCAGCAGCATGGTGAGGGAAATTTTCCGGTCAGAGAAGATAATGCGACGTCACGTCGACGCCCAATAAAACCTGCCACTGTCTATCGAGTCCTTTCATTGGAATCCAAATCTGAAACTTCTGTCTCTGATTCCTTGACACAATTATGTAAAGGTTCACCCATTCCAACCAAGCAAGGGCAAATACAACATATCATGAAGACAGGATGACTCGGTGCATTAATTTCTACAGATCAATATCCACAGAAAAGAATTTAAATCGTACGGTACAATCTGCACGCCAAGTCCCATTCACAACCGTCGACTCAAGACACGATTTAACGCCAGAGGGGGGCCCACCTTTCTCCCAGAAAGCGAAAGCAGGAGAGAGCAGACCCATAGAGACATTTTCATTCGTGCGATCGAGATCGGACGGATGGATCTCTTCATGGACCCAACCTTCTTTTCTGAAATGTGGGGCCCGCGAAACCGGGAGGGAAGGGAGGGGATTTCCTACTTTGTTTCGTCTTTGGTGGACTATTATTCTGTCATCCTGGCCCACCGGTAATCTCAAGTCTATTCTATTTCTTTCTTTTCGGATGGAAATATCAGGCATTGGGATTCGTGCAGTCGAAGACAAGAGATAACTGTGGTACACTGGAATGGAAGAGATGTTGTCCTGTTCAGCCAATTTACAGTTTTTATTATTAATAAGTATTATTAAATTAATATTGTTAAAAATAAGACTGAAAACCGTAAAATTTCAAATATACGAATAGCGTGCGCACTCACTCGCATGGCGCGATTTAAACGCGCACATCGGCAAGCGGCGCGTTTCAAAAAAGTAATGAAACACCGCGCAGCGCGCAAGTGGCCTGCGTGCATTTTGTATATATAAGAAGGAAACGCGCGCACGCCAAAGGCGCGTTTCGTAAAAAAAAAAAAAAAAAAAAAAAAAAAAAAAAAAAACGCGCCACGGCATGGCGCGTTTCGTAAAAAAAAAAAAAAAAACGGAAACACGCGACGCCAACGGTGGCGCGTTTTGTAAAAAAAAAAATATAAAAAATGAAACGCGCCATCGACAAAGGGCGCGCTTTAAGTAAATTAAAACAGCAATGGCATACATCGCCAAATGCGCGCGCGCCATTCGTATATTTGAAATTTTACGTTTCTCACTCTTATTTTTAATAATATTAATTTAATAAATCATATTATTACTAAAATCTGGCCAATTTAAGAGGATAGATAGGTCGCCTATTTTGCACAGATAATGTTATGGTCGCATGCTAATTAATGCAGGAAATCACCATAGAAAAACAAAATCAATTTCAATTCTCCTCCACTTGTAGGTTTGAATGGTGATTGATCGATCGACGTCGATGTTTATAAGCGGATTTATTATTTGTATATTTGTATAGTGTTCTTATGATTTAGTTCACTTCCCCGCCAAAAATGGGGCCTCTGTCGTCAAATTTCTGTACAAACACGCAAGAGGTACTATTAATTCCCTCGAAGTTTACGCACAAGGTACTTCTGATTCTCTACGTACCATTATTTTTGTCGACTTCTGTAGTGCTCGTGCATAATTTCTCTACACGGATTCAAATCTGCTATTATTTTTATAAATAATGGGGTTTTATTTTCAAATCTAAAAAAATCTTTAAAAAATCTTTAAAATAAAAAGTTTTGATTCTATTACTTGTAGATTGATAGTCCATAAAATTTCAGATAATTTTATTAATATTTGATAATTCAACAAAAATTATCAAATTTGGACTATCAAATATTAATGAAATTATATAAAATTTTACGGACTATTAATCTATAAATAAAAGAATATATCTATAAAAAAATAATTTTAAGTTTTTTTATATTTAGAAGTAAAACTCTACTATAATTTGAAAATAATAACAGATTTGGACATGGTGCTACACCGCTACTTGAGGTCAGGTCAGGTCAGGTGTATGTGATTATGACATTATGTATATCGTTCGTTCGTGACATTGCGTACGGTTGGTTCCAAAAGAAAACATTTTACTTAGTTTTTGTCTGATTTCTTATTAGAGAATAACAATGCTTTCCAGTGATTTGTTTTGACGGAAATGTTGGCGCGGAAGGTCGCCAATTTTTAATATATAAATACAGTCAAACTTTTAAGTTTAAAGTTTTTCAAGTATATCATAACATTATTTTTCTCTATTAATTTTATTTAAATTTCTTTATCTTTTTAAATCTAAGAATTTATATAATATAATTTCTCTTTTCTTATTTAAAATAATATATATATAAATTCTTAAAATGATTTAACCTTTTTATATAATTCTTTATATATTATTATGTGTTTAGTTATATTAATTATTATTATTTATTATTCAAAAATATTATAACTAAATTTTTTAATATGAAATTTTATTAAATATGTTAAAAAATATATATTATTAATTATTTATTAAAGAATTATATTTTCGGGCAAAACTTAATTACATTTCTAATTAAAATAAAAAGGCTTATAATAAGTGAGAAAGAAATGAGCAAAAGAATCAAACATCGACACCTGTTAGAACTTGCTAGAAGAGTAGAAGTACAGACGTGATCCTATATAGGAATTTATTTGATGGCGTGGTGATAAGTTACCAGGACCGTCGACCGAGGTTATTTATTTTCAACCACTTTCAAATGCTACACAAAATGAAATAATTTTCAAAATTACTTTTTATAATTCGGTAATCGTCATGAAAAGTTCCTAAGTGATTAAATAGCTCAATTAACTATGAACACTTTTTTCTCAAAAAAATATTCTAAAAGGAAAACTATGATAAGTTTTTAAGATATCATGAGTTAAAATCTTTATTAATACCAATTAGAATTTGCATACTAGACTCTCACCTTTCTATATAAAAAAAAAATCAGTATGTAAAACTATTATTTTTTGTGGAACTTATTTTCTTTCATAAAATTCCTAAATTATCAGACACCATATTCATTAGAAAAAAAATAATATATTTCTAACTTGTACTCGTATTGTACTCAGATTTTCAATTATAAAAGTTGCCAAATTATTTTATGTATCTCAAATTTAGCGTATGGTTAAAACTTTTTCTATGTGTCCAGTTGTATAAAATGGCACTCCATTTTTTTCGACATGAGCCTTAATTAGGCGCACGTCAACATATGATACGATACAAAACTAAAGGTCTGAATCCGGTTCGGATTATGTTTGATTCCAAATATTCGTGATGTATGAGGGACCGACTGGTATTGCATGTTATGTATTAGTATTCAGTTATGTATTGAAGTAACATAGAAAAATTAGCTGAAGAATTCTGAACTAAAACTTTTTTACTTTATTGAAAACGTATATGAATGGAAGTAAAAAATTTCTTCTTATTATTTTAAAAAAAAAAAGTTAAGTAGTTTACTAAAGCAGCCCTCGATTTGATATAAATATGCAATGACTTTGGGCTAAAATCATCATATAATTTTGATAGCTTTCAATTAAATGTCAAATGACACTCAAATTATTTGAAAATTAAATCACAATCAATTCATAAAAATATGTTTGTAAAATTTATTTCATTTTTTTTTAAATCATAAATGTATATGAAGTTGACTGTTAAAATTGTAAAGATTAAAAGTTGTCAAAAGATCTCACCATTAAAATAACAGTTAAACATATAGCTTTCATTATCATTTGCTAATATGCAAGCTGTCCCCTCTCTCTTTGGGTGGAAATTTGAAAATCATTGGGGAGCTGACTTTGACATCAATGTAGATTCCGGTGTGTCGGCTTTCTGTTTTCATAAAATCTTATTTGAAATAAAAGCAGATTATCATGTTGTTTTTCTCTCTGTTTGGCAAGCGAATAAAATGTGAAATTACCTTCAAGTAATGATTTTTGATAACGATGGAGTAAATAAATAATATAATTTGAATAAAAATATTAGAAAATAACTTAATGATTTATTTTTTAAATACCCTTCTAGATGTTTTAACTTAGTTCTTCTTAAATCACTTTTATTGATGCATTAAAACTCGTTTGGTAAATCAAGGAATAACTTTGAAAGAGTGATAGAATAATATTATTTTGGAAGAGTGGCATTATTAACTATTCGGAAGAGCGAAAATATCGTCTGACAATTTTTAATCAGAATAAGTAAAATATAAATAATTATGATAATAACAATGATGATGATGATATAATAATAATAAATAAATAATCATAATAATAATAATATAATTAAATAATAATAATAATTTTAAAAACATAAAGAGAGATAAGTTTCTAAACTTTTCAAACATATCACATCATCATTTTTTTCCACCATTGATTTCATTTAAATCTTTTCATCTTCTTGAATCCAAAAATTCATATGAAATAGTTTATCTCTTCTCATTTATAATATGTAATACATTAAAGTAAAACTTAACTCTTAAAATGATCCAACTTTTTATATGATCATTTATAGATTATTATGTGTTTAATTATATTATATTTTATTATTATTATTATTATCATCATCATCATCATTATTATTTAGCATTTAAAATTTTCGCGTCTAAATTTTCTTTAATGTGAAATTTTATTAAATATAATTAAGATTTTATATTGTTAGTTATTTATTTGAGAACTATATTATCGGGGGCGAAATCTGAATTACAGCCTAGTAAATAATAATAATCATAATCATAATTATAATAATATAATTAAGCATAATAAAAATAACATAATCATACTAAATATAATATAATAAATAATAATCACGAATCTTCGCGTAAACACGCGCTCTTAAATCCGGAGATGGATCCGATGTGCCTCCGATCCAATTGACTGAATATAACCCAATTTCCGGAAGCTACCGATTTATTCAAAGATCCCATACCAGAAGATAAGTTAATCCAATACATAATACCAGCAATACTTCTCATTATATGAGAATTCTAGAATTAAAAGAACAATAGAAAAATCCAGATTTTTCTGTCTTCTGGATTGATAGGACGTAGGTGGAACTCACCCGAAGCAATTTTTTTTGTTTGGCAAAAAATAAAAATTTCTCGTGCGTGTGTAGTCCCTCAAGTTGGCGATGCAGACCAGCCAGCTATTCCGATGAGAGCTACACTGAAATATCAACTTAGTCGATATACTGAATTAGTATTTTTTTTGCATTTTAAAATTTATTTAATAAATTAATTTATCAGAATAATAATATTATTTCTATTTTCTATTATTATTAAAATGACAATATAGTTAGAATTTTTTTAGGCCGTGATCCTCTAGTGAACCTTCTTAATTATAAATTAGATTATCTTGATTCATATTGTCGATCTTCCAAAGAGACACAATCCCGTTGATCACCAAATTTCTTTAAACCTTCTAGCGATCTTCTCTAATCCGATGGAACGATTGAGAGGACCGACGCGGACAATTTTCATCTCTATTGAAACTCTGTCTTGAGAGAAGAATTTGACTCTGTTGGAAAACGAAAAGGTGTCAGAAAATGGAGAATGAAGGAAAATTAGTTTCGAAAACCAACAGTTTCCCTGTATAGAATGGACGCCCATAACTAAGCCAACAGTTATTTCTTAGCGGGTCCATATCAAATCTAAATCCTCTCTTAACAAGTTTGTTGCTCAATCAGAAAAATATCTATAGTTGTGTTTTTCAGAGATCAATAGCATAATTGTATTATTATCAAACTTTATATAATTTAGATCATCATTAAATCATAAAATTATTAATACATTCTACACATTAAAGTTTTCACTTCTCATGACACATATTAAATCCGATTAATAATACAAAATTTGATCACTTCATAACGGCTATAATTTGACAGTCTATTATATAATATATATTTATTACATATAAGCCCATACATGTTATAATTAATAATAATTAATTTTAACAATCTTTCACTTGGGTTATATGTATCTGAAATATATATATATATATATATATTTGAATTGAGTACACTTAACTGTGCTGCCTTAACCTTTTGTGTCATCATCCAATTCCGTCCATCAATCATATTTGTAAGGACTTATGTAGTATTCGTCTCATAAAGCGAAACTAAACTAACACAAATCACGATATAAATATAACTGAATGACATGAATCATGAAGGGGATGTATAGTTTAAAAATTATATGCAATGTGATACACATGTCTATTTTCAATTTGGTCACCTTAATTAATTTGAATTTGAAGTCAATCATAAACTCACAGTGTATATAAAACTGAATAACTGCATTATACATACGAAATTACAAAATATTATATAAGAACAACTATATTATATCTGTAAAAGTATATCATATAAAACACAAAAACATGAAATATAAATACAAACTCTCACTCAACCTAATAATTCTCTGTAACATATATGTCCATATGAGCGATATGCTCATGAAAGTGTTTGTGTATCAATCACTTAGTCAGTGGATCTGCTAGCATGGAAGTTGTACCAATACGCTCAATACTTAAAAGTCCACTTTGAATTCTCTCTCTTTCACAACAAGTAACTTAATGTCGATATGTTTGAATTTCGATGAGCTCATGTTGTTGTTAGAATACAACACTGCTGAACTATTATCATAATATAAATTAAATGGTAACTTAATAGTATCCACAATACGCAGCCCTATGATAAAGTTCCTTATGTTAGTTTGTAATAATCTTGAAGTCAATAATACGATAAATTTGTTATATAAAGCTTTGTTCATGAATTGGATATTTAAACGATATTTTGTTTCCTTGAGTATTATTGAATTTATGAATCATTCCGAGTTCATGACTGGAATTGTGAAACTTCATAATATAGAATATACTCTTAAAAGTCACTAACCAAGGTAATTAGCAGGAACACTAATTAACCGTTATCAGGTTAGTATGTGGATTAAATGATGGTCAAGTTTTACAGACCATAGACAAAGAGTTGTCATTTTAATCACATAGATAGATGTTCTAGGAACATCGTATTTGATAGACCCCGAATGAAACATTAAATGGAATTGTGTTCGTGTCATTAATTTTTCGTTCAGTATTAAATTCTAAAGTATGAGGTATTCATCTTTCCTACATAAGATATGTATGTGTGTGATTTCTACCAAACGTTATCCGTAAAAGGTGGCTATAAAGGTAGCTCTTCGGTATACATAACTTATGCGGAGGAAGAGATGGTTTGCCAAAAGTACTATTGTCCCTCGTATTTCTATACGAGTTATAGCATCATCGGGCCCTTGATAGAGTAAGATTATCTCTAGCGAGCAAGATAATTACAAGAGTAATTATATTTGATAATTTACTCGGGATCAAGAAAAGATTAAGTTTGCAAGGATGACACATACCTACCTTGAAACCGATCTCGATAAATGCTATGAGACAAAAGAATTAAACACAAGTAAATAGTTTACGGATCATGATATTGTACAAGACATCATCATCTGTGTAATTGGATGGTCATAGTGCATTCTCGCCGTATGCCTCCTATGATTATAGAAGTTAAAACGGTTTTAACTCTATTTACCAACATAACACGGATCCTGTCGGTCACACCGTATAGGAGTTAATCTGAGAATCTTATTGATTAATTATGAATTGTTTATAATTAATAATAAGATGGTTATAATTAATTATATATGATATAATTATATTTGTCATAGAGATGACAAGAAGCAAAAATCAGATTGAATTTATAACGTGTTGGACACGTCGTATAAATTCGCCGAAACAACAACCGAGAAAAATATAATTGTAGATGACAATTATGTATATTTGATTTGGATTTTAAATGTTAATTATGGATTTGAATTATGGGCCAAAGCCCATTTATAATTAAAGTCTTAATTAATAATTAAAAGCCCAAAATCAGAAAAGCCCAAAATCCGAAAAGCCCAAAAAGGCCCATGAAAAGCCCATGACGACCTCCAAGGATATTTTGGTAATTTGTCCAAAAGCCCAAGGGTATTTCGGTAATTTGGCCAAAAAGCCCAATGGCGTTTTGGTAAATTGGATGAACTTTAAGGGTATTTTGGTCTTTTCACTTTGAAACCTCCCTACTATTCACGAGGGCATTTTGGTAATTTGTCAATTCCACTTTTTCTATAAATAGAGGGGTAGGGTGAGAGAAAAAGTTCCACCAAATCGCCTACTTTCTCTCTCTCGGTATACGGTTGTTTCGTAATTCACGGGATCGGTGAATAGTGTTTTTACGAAAGTTGCGGTATTTCGCACATTTGTGAAACGAATTATCATGCGAGTCGTGAATAGTACTATTTCGTCTTTTCTCGGGTGAATAGTGTTTTTGTGAGAAACCGCGGTTTAAGGTATTTCGGCAAAAGAAATAAACCGCTCTCCAGTCGATCCCCGGTGGATAACCTACAGAGGCATCAGACGTTTGGTGCTCCGAGACAAGCCGATTTTCATTCCAATTGAAATTTGGAAGCGAGGTATAACATTTTATATTAATCTATTTAATTGTTAAGTAGATTAATATTTTAGAAATCAATCATGGAGTAGATCAATAAAGGTTTAAAGAGGTGTGTATCTCTCGGTAATCATCCGACACATCACTTTAACCCTAAGCTTAAGTTAGAAGTAAAATAATATTTTACCGTCTTTTGTAAAGGATTAAATGTCTGTAACTCTCGGTTATTATCCGACATACTTTAATCCCTAACTTAAGTAGAAGTAAAATTTTTGTTCTACGGTCTTTCCGCAGCTTGAGCATTAATGGGATTTGGGCATTCCGAATTCCTACACCTTAGTCATATTTCATATTTCGATGTCTCCAAACATGCAATGAATTTGGCTGTCATGGTGAAAGAGACAATCATAGTTTGCTTTGCACTCCTTCAAGAAATAGCTCCTCCAGCCAACATAAAAATATAACCGGATGTTGACTTTAAGCTATCCACATAACACACAAAGTCAGAATCAGTATAGCCAATGATCTCAAGCTTTTCTGATCGTTGATATGTCAACATGTAATTCTTCATTCTTTGCAAGCACCTTGTACCCTTTTGGCTGCTTTTCAGTGATTCATATTAGGATTACTGAGATAGCGACTAAGCATTCCTGTGATATACGCAATATCCGAACGCGTACACACTTGAGCATACATAAGACTTCCTATTAAGGAAGTGATAGACCTTTGTGAGACCTAGGATGGTGGTATTAAAGGTAAAAAAATACAAGAATATTAAGAACCTAAGGTAGAAATGTATAAATCAATTTGGGGCTTAATGTTCAAGTGTAATGGCAACGGAATACAATTTAAATCAATTCAATTCTCACAAGAATATAGCAAATAAAGAAATGTGAGAAAAGAAAAGTAAAGATAAAATAAGAACACAAGATGTAACGGAGTTCGGCTTTAATAATGCCTACATCTCCGGGACCCTCAACCTCTAACAATTGAGGTTGAGCCAAAATATTAAAAAGGGTTTTTACACTTGTAGAACTTGGTCCCTTACAAAAATGGGTTGTCAAGCCTATCGATAACAAGAGTGACAACACACTCAAAAAGG
Organism: Schoenoplectus tabernaemontani; assembly: GCA_037127355.1. Taxonomy (NCBI): domain Eukaryota; kingdom Viridiplantae; phylum Streptophyta; class Magnoliopsida; order Poales; family Cyperaceae; genus Schoenoplectus; species Schoenoplectus tabernaemontani. The sequence continues at coordinate 8,986,775 of CM073742.1, forward strand.
GTGAGTGACAATACACTCAAAACAAGAAGTGATTGACAACACACTCAAACAAAGGTGAGTGACAACACACTCAAGAAAAGGTGAGCACTACAGCTCAAGAGAATGTTTTCTAGAAGATCACGAAGGATCAAGTTGGGAGAATATAGAGAAGCTAGATTGAGCTTGAACAAGGATTTGGCTAATTGAGTATTTCAATCTCTTGAATTATCTCTCTTATTTTGTATATAGCTAGTAAGTTCTCTAGAGTAATGATTTAGCTAGATGGATCTACTTCCTACTACGTTCAGTGAGAGAGGTGATCTTTTTAAAATAGATCTATTGAAGAAACTATTTTTCGGCCTGAACCGTTATAACGATTTACGAATCGTTATAACGGTTTAGAAAGAATAACGTTGGATCAATTGAGCTGAAACGTTATAACGATTCATCAAATCGTTATACGTTTTATGAATCGTTGTAACGATTACAAAATCGTTATACGTTTCATAAATCATTGTAATGATTACTGAATCGTTACATAACGATACGCTCTGGTTTCTTTGAGAATGTTTCTATCTTAGAACATTTTTTAGGATTGAGATGAACCGTTATAACGATTCTCTGTGCAGAAGCAATTTTCTTGTTGTTTAAGCTCAATTTATCTCGACCAATTCAACCCAGTTTGAGTCTAACTAAATTTAAGTCTAATGCAGTCTTGATTAAGCTCTTGTATTCCAGCACTAGTCTTGGTTCTTGTGCACTAGTCCATTTGTATGTTAATCTCTGTATAAAACTCAAACAAGGTAAATTATAAAATTCAAGATTGTTTTGCAAATCGACAAATCAAAGAAGATGTTAAGTGTAACAGAAAGCATATGGAATTGAGAAATATATTCATCAATATCGTCATTGAGAAATACGGTCTTAACGTCAATCTAATGTAACTCAAGGTCAAAGTGTACTACTAAAACCATGATAATTCTAAAAGAATCTTTCATTGACACATCGATAAAATTTTCGTAAAGTCAATACTTTATTTCTGTAAAAATCTCTTAGCAACTAGTCATGCTTTATATATTTTCACATTACCTTCTGAATTTTTTTTGTCTTAAATATTCATTTACAACCAATAGCTTCATACTTTCAAGTAAAGGGAACAGTATCCCAGACTTTGTTGTTATATATTTGAATTTATTTCTTCATCCATGATTTTGATTCATTTGTGAGAATTCACACTTTCTAAAACCCGACAGAGAGTGAGAGGATCATCCTCCATCATCTCAATGTGGAATTCATTTTCTTGAAGGAACACACATATAATCATTAGATATTGCGCTTCTTCTCTCTCTAGTAGGTCGTCTTAAAGACACTATTTCTTGAGGTTCTTGAGGTGGTATAGGTTCCTCTTCAACATCAACTTTATCTTATTCTGGTATTTTCTTCTATTTCTGGAGGTTCATTGACTATAGGTTCATCCATCACAGGATTCTGAACCAATGAGTCTTCAGATATCCTTATTACAATGGGTACCGATATGGGTGCCTCATGTATAGGAGAATCTTATGATTCTTCAAAGACAATTTGATTTGTATTTCCTCTCTAAATCATAACACTCTCAAAGAACTTAACTGTATTTGTCTCGAAAATTATTCTATTAGTGAGATCATAAAATTTATACCCACGGGACCTATCTGTATATCCGATAAAATAACAGTTAATAGTCATTTCATTTAACCTCTTCTCTTATGTCCTATAAGGCCGAGCTTCAGCTAGACAACTCCAAATTCTACAATGTTGGAGAATAGCTTTTTGTTCACTCCATAACTCATATGGAGTTTTGTTTGTTGTCTTAGTCGGTACCCGATTTAAAGTTTATACTACTGTCTTAAGTGCTTCTCCGTAGAGATTCAATGGAAGTGAGGTATGAGAAATCATGCTTCAAACCATATCCATTAATTTTCGATTACGCCTTTCAACCACACCATTCATTGCCGATGAACTCGGCATTGTATATTGTGGCTCAATCCCATTATCCTCAAAGAATATTACAAAAGGCCCTAGACGTTGCTCTCATGAGCCATTAGAGCGACCATAATATTCACCATCACGATCTGATCTGACACATTTAATTCTTTTGTTGAGTTGCAACTCGACTTCAAACTTGAAGGATTTAGATGTGTCCAAAACTTGAGACTTTTCTTTACTTAAATATATATAACCATGTCTTGAATAATTTTCAATGAAACTGATAAAATATACATGATCATTCTAGTTGTCATAGGGAATGGTTCGCATATGTCCGTATGTATCAGTTCAAAAACATCCGTCATACGATTAGTTGTATATCTGTGCATGCTTGTTTGTTTGCCTTTAACACATTCAATGCACGGACCAAGGTCCGACATGTTCAAGGGTCGCTGGATTTCATTTTGAACAAGATATATAATTCTCTATTGAGAAATATGACCTAAACGCTTGTGTCAAAGTACAGCTTAATCATGATGTGTTAATTTTTGTCTAACATTTCGAGTTTCATTATTCAATGCCTCATTAAAGAAAGTAATAGTATCTAAAGTATAGAGATTATTCATAACGGATAGAAAACCAGAAGCAACCATATTGGAGTGTTGATACAAACCAAAATTTTTATCTCCAAATGAATAAGAAAAACCTAATTTACCCAATGCGGAAATATAAATTAAGTTCCGTCTAAAATACGGTACAACAAAAGTATCAAATAAATCCAAATTTAGGGGACGCGCCTTGAACTCCCGCTTAAATCAATTTTCATAAGTAATCTAAAATATCATATGACTTCAACTTCTGTCTTATTGTCATCGCCTACATAGATGTATTTTTCACCATCTTTTGGCTTACGGTAACTTCAGCAACCCTGCATAGACATAGATATGTGAGTGGTTGTACCCGAATCTATCTACCATGTGTTTATTGAAACTGAAACTGAATTAACTTCTTCCCAAATAAGAGAAAAATTAAATTTCTTTGCACGCTATGCATGATAATTGGTATAATTTTTCTTCATGTGTCATTCAGATCCACAAAAGAAATACCTTTTTTTTCTTTATCCGGCTCTATTTTAATAACCGGTTTCTTATCCTTAGTGGATTTCTTCTACGAACTTGTAGTTGCAACATTTGAATTGACTTTATATTTCTATTTTCCTTTTTTCTTAGTTGTGGAAGCAATGTTTGCGGTTTCACCCTTGTCCGTCTTCAAACGTTTTTCCTCCTAAACACAGTGCGAGATGAGCTCATTGACTGTCAATGATTCCTTTTGACAGTTGTAGCTCACTTTGAACAACCAAAAAGAAGTGAGAAGAGAGTTGAGAGACAAATAGACTAATATATCTTCTGATATGTCCAGTTTATGTGCCTTCAGTTTTGAAGCGGTATTCATCATTTCAAGAATGTGCTCTCTGACATTACTTCTGTCATTGTACTTCATTGTGCAGAGTTTTTTCAACAGAATGTCTATTTTAACTTTCTCATTTTTAACAAACATCTGCTCGAGTTCCTTAAGATAGTCCAAGATAAGAGTATAATCAGAAATATGTCCCTTAAAATTTTCAGAAATGATCCTTTGCATGACATTAAGACACAAGTGATTTGACCTCATCCACCGTGCATGTGTATTTTGCATATTTTCAGAACTATCTTCAATAGGCACAGGTGGTTTAGTCTGATATAACGTTATATCCAGGTCAAGGCACCCAAGAATAATCTCTAAGGTATCTTCCCAATCCTTATAATTAGAACCCGTCAGCATCAGAATGTTATTGAAAAATACATGCAATATAACGAATCAAATGTTTGAATTATAATATTAGATCAAAACAAGGCATATTTCATTCAACTAAGTATTCTCGAATAATAAGTGTTCTTTGAAATCAATTATTATTTTAAGATAATTAGTTGTAATAATGATATATAACCGTCCATTTGATGTCAATTAGTCAATTTTCCTTTGGGCCAATCAACTAATTACACCTAAAAGTTATTGACCATTATCTATTCATTAGTACAATCTGTTTACATATAATAAGTGATTATTGTATTTCCTTTAGGCTAGTCCAAGAATTAAATATTATATGTATATCCTTCGTATACAAGTCTGAAAGATAATTAACACCGATATAAGAGCTTAATTTGGTAAGATAATATTTTTGTTAATTATTTTTCAAAAATATATTTTTATTCGAAGCCTTCATAATGATTTAACATTATCTGAATAAATATCTCAAATATGTTGGCTTAACCTAAATATCAATTTCATGAGTTCATGCAATCAATATCAAATAATCAACAACCAACATAAATCAATTCATAAGTGAGATAGTATGACCCAAGGCATGAAGATCTTCTTTGTAAGAATCCTCTTCACAATAGTCATCATCATGTCCTTCATGTAATTCTCTCATTTTTACTAAATTACTATCCTAATAATAAATAAAAAATTACACAAAGTCCTAAGAATGATACACACATATGTGACATGCAAATCACCAAAATAAAAAATAATTAATTGACACCTTAGACCGCTTACACACATCAATCATTCGTACATTATAATTTTCACACAAGACAATAGAGTCATACTATCTCATAATCCATCTGTAAAAAAAGTTAGACATCCAACATAAGACATACTTCCTAACTACGGCGGTCTCGACAATAACTTATCTTGACAGAATCATGAAATTTGGCAGTTAATTATATATAATTCGAAACCTACTTTGTTGGCCAATCAGTTTTTGGATTCTAATAAACTGATAAACTTAATTTTCAAAACCGATTGCCAATCCTGATTTTAATTTATGGAATTTCAATTCTAACAAACATATCTTCAGGTTTCCAAATTAATCATAAACTATTTGATTAAAAGAACAGATCCAATTAAAAAGTACGAATTTCTCAGAAAATTTTGAATCAGTCATCGATCTTAATAATTCAACTAGAGTAGGCTCTGATACTAATTGTTAGAATTTTTTTAGGCCGTGATCCTTTAGTGAGCCCCCTTAATCATAAATTATATTACTTTGATTCATGTTGTCGATCTTCCAAAGAGACACAACCCCGTTGATCATCAGATTCTTTTAAGTCTTCTAAAGATCTTTCTCTAATCCGAAGGAACAACTGAGAGGACCGGCGCATATAGTTTTCGCTTCTTCTTGAACTCTATATTGAGAGAATAATTGAATTCTATTGGAAAATAAAAAGGTGCCAGAAAATGAAGAATGAGGGAAAATAGTTTCAAAAACCAACAGTCTCCGTGTATATAATGGATGTCCATAACCGAGCAAGCAGTTATGTCTTAGTAGTTCCATATCAAATCCAAATTCTCTCTTAATGGGTTTGCTGCTCAATCAGAAAACTATCTATAGTTGTGTTCTTTAGGGACCAATAGCATAATTATATTATTATAAAATTTTATATAATTTAGACTATCACTAAATCATAAAATTATTAATACGAATTCTACACATTAAAAGGCTCACTTATCATGACACATATTAAATCTGATTAATAATACTGAATTTGATCACTTTATAACATATATAATTTGATAGTTTATTATATAATATATATTTATTAATTATATATAAGTCCATATATATTGTAATTAATAATAATTAATTTCAATAAATGCTACGATTATTGTTAAACCATGAAAATTAATTAGGTAATAAGAATAATTAAAATAATTTAATACAGTTAATAAATAAATTAAACTAACGGTTAAAGGAATATATATATATATAATTAAATAAATAGATAAATAAAGCTTATAATGGAAGATAATAAAAAAATTAATGTTTACCAATGACTTATGTAAATAAGTAGATGCATACCCAATTCCAAATAAAATTAAAGAATTAAATTAATAGTCAAATAAAGATAAATTTTAAATTTTAAAATAAATAATAAATCAATCAAATTAGAATTTAAATAAATTTGAATAATACAAAAACAGACATGACATAAAGAAGGTCATGAATAAGAATAACTAAATAAATAATTACGGGCGACTTAATTTTAAATGAATGAATAATCTGATATAAATAATTATGAAAATAGATAAATGAATAGATAAATAAATTAAGGTATAACTATGATTAATAAATAAGAATCAAAATTTAATAGGGCAATATACGTATAACATAAACAAATCAGTTAAATAAATTGCTAATATTAACTTATAATTGATCGAATAAATTTGAATAAAACTAGAAGAGATCATGAGGTTAATTATCAAATAACAAAATCCAAAGATCAAATTAAATTAATGAATTCAAAGATTTGAATTTATTAAAAAATATGAATTTAATAAATATCATCAAGATTTATAATCAAATTGGTATGATGATAATACTTGATCAAATAGATCTTCGAGGATCAAATTATACTAAAACGGATGTGAAATCTCAATCCGCTATACTGACAAACCGCTACACGAATATGCACGTGGGTCGCCACACTCAATCCCCGATCCCACTCCTATTTTTCTCTCTCCCTGTCTTTCACCCGTCTCCCTCACCGACCCTAACTCTCTCCCCCATCGATCAACAAAGCCCCAACTGCTCTCTCCATCTTTCGTGTGCGACATGGCCCCCTCTTCAAATACTCTTCCCCTCCCGTACTCTAGTCGGAGCCAATCGCCTCCAGTGGCAACAACGGTCACACCACTCGGCTCGCCCAGGTTATGCGCCACCTACGGCTATTGACCCGGTCGCCCCTCTTGCTACTCCTTTGGCTGCATGAACCGAGCACAACAACGGTTACAGACCACCCTCCTCCCCCTTCCTCCTATAGCCTCACCTCCCATTTGGCTTCTCCGCAAACTAGACAGAAGAACAATCTAACTCATCTTGGTGGTCGCACACCCTCAGCCAACTTCAAAATGCCATTACTGCATCTCTTCCTAACTGTCAACCCGACCCAATAAGGTGAACCCAAGCCATACTGCCCCTGCGCCGCCTTGCTACCTTGAATCAAACTGTTAACTTGCTTCCACTCTTTATCTGGTTGTGTGGGCCCTGAGCCGGTGGCTGAGCCCCGAGCTTTGTGTTATGCTGATCTGTCCCGATTTTTTTTGTTGTCATTTATTTTTGTTGGCTCGTACGTACCCATGCCAGTAGGGTGTTGTGTCTTACGGTTGTGGGTTTTACCTTGCTCGAGTTTGTCACTTGTGTGACAACCCCCTTCTCTCCTTGTTTGCTCTTGCCTCGTGTTGATATGTCATGAGTTGCCCTTTTCTATTTTTGTGCTAATGCCCTATGTGCTTTGGTACACTGGTACCATTCGGTACCAGTGAAGCAAGTCTTGAGCCCCATGATTATTGAATCCGGTTGTATGAATCTAGTTGCTTGAATATGAATTTTCGCCTTGTTGATTTAGTTGTTGCTCCTTTTTGAGCAGTTGCCGGATATACTAGTGTGGTGCTTTGGGACCAATGTTGTGCCTTGGTGTTTTTGTACGATATCTGATATGGTCTTGATTGTTTTGTCTTGGGGGTTTTGAATTTATTAAGCCGCCTTGTTTGGGTCATAGTCTTCTATGGTGCCTTGGTACATTGTACCGATTGGTACTAGTGAGGCGGGGCCTTGAGCTTGTCGCGGGTATTGGCCTACCCAAATTGATGTGCTGGTTTATCTGGTTGAGGTGTGCTGGTCCTTGTTTTTAATTGTTACCCCAACTTCATTTGGTTGTCCTCTGTTGAGATTCTGATATGTGCCTTACTATTTGGCTTAGTGCGGTCATATTCTGGGTTTTTTCATGTGACATGGTGGCATTTGTGAAGTTTGATTTGAATTAGGGTATGGTTGAATTGATACGTAATTGGTTGTTCCCTATTGCGATTCTGATGAGATGTACCCCATGCTAGGGATAAATTTATGAAATATATTAAATAAAGGGCCTAAATAAATTTTATGGTAATAACATCTCTTTGGGGTTATATGCGCAAAATTTAACCTTGACGAACCACTGAAAAAGATAAATTGAGTCGGATAATAATCTGATCGAAGTTAAATGGGTCGAAAGGTTAAGTGGCGTAAAAGTATGATTAATTAATTGGTAAGTGTCGTAAATTAAAATGGACGCAACTAATAATTAATTAATACTTAAAACTAAATATGGAAGATGATTATATGATCTGCCTCAATAATGAAAATTCGAAAAGATATAGTGATTTCAGAGGTGGCCTATGATCCCAAACACATTAAAATACCAACACTAGTTAATAAAATAACAATGTTTAATTTAAATTTAAGTTCACTAAATTTTTTTCTTTTATTTATTTTATTTTTATTTTATTTTAATTCTAATTTTATATAACATATTTCCTAATTAATAAAAATAATATTGACATATGAAATGAAATGTAATAAAAATATATGTAAAATAAATAATTAAGAATTATAAAATAATTAAAGTATAATAATAATTTATAATATAAAATATATATTAATCAATTTTTCTATTTTTAATAAGAATAATATTAATTATATAATATTATATATTAATCAATTTCTCTATATCTAAATAATTAATTATCCTAATCATAATCAAAATAATTAAGTGATAATAATTAATTAACTTAATTAATCAAAATAAAATTTAAATCAATTATATTAAATAAAAATAATTATAATCTTAAAACACGAACTTAAATAATAATAATTTCAATTGAGGGTCCTGTATATCCTGACCTAACCAGACTAAGCGTAAATAGGACACTCGTGAATTTTAATTATTTTTGGACTACGTAGGCTCTCAGAAGTGTCCGACGAGTCGTCAAATTGAGTGCGCTCAAGACGTGATAACTGATGAGATCGTGAGCATCACCGGAGACTAAGCAATTTGACGCTACCGACTTGATCGAATTATTCTCAGGTACGGTTTCTTGGGATTTGATTTCCTTTCTTCAGAATTAGAACCCAAACCGTAAATAAAAATATTTTTAAATAAAACTGAACTGTGATATTTTCTAACCAAACATTGTTTAGAGACCCGAATTGAACTGCCATAGCATCCGATAAATTGACCAGCATTTTTTGGGCCTACCCGCATTCGCATGTCATAACATGTCATATTGCATGTAGACATGATAGGAGTAGGACTCGAGAAATAGTCCCGAGATAGGATTATGTTAGAATTAAATAAATAAAATTATAGATTATAATTAGTAGGTTAATATTATTAACATCACTAATTATTAATTAAGTTAGGCAATTAATCATGCAAAATGCATGGGAGTGTTGAGAGGCGGGCCGAGTGATCTCAGTCTGAGGTTGCCTTGTATAACTAGACCAACGAGTTACATTTCATTTGGTCTGTATATAAACTGCGCACCTTTGCTTGTCGTTTATCCATCAACCCCGTCATTTGACGGGTTCGGCCGTGCCAGAGTGTTTTTTCTTTTGAACAATATTATATTTTTACTATTCTTAATATGATTAAGATTTTTGAGCGATTAGGATACCATATCTTTCATTGTTTAGTGTGGGCGGCCATATCCGTGTCTAGATTCTACTCTGTTTTGTTATTTCTCGGGATGCGGTCCTCTGACCCCTAGTTGGTACAGTGTAGGCTCTCATTTGTATCATATGTCATTTTATCATTTCTCGGGATGCGGTCCTCTGACCCCTGATTGGTACAATGTAGGCTCCCATTTGGGATGCGGTTCTCTGGCCCCAGGTTGGTACAGTGTAGGCTCCCATCTGTATTATATTTTATTTTGTCATTTCTCGAAATACGGTCCTCTGGCCCCTGGTTGGTACAGTGTAGGTTTTCATTTGTATTAGTTTCCGATTTATTATTTCCTGGGTAGTTATATCCTTTTGACGATATGACAATTGAAGACATACTATTTCCGTTTGCTTCTATTTTATAAGGTAAATTACCAGATTCAGCAGACCAGAGTACGTGCTTTATAGTCGTTCACTCTCCTAGGGCGTTATCATCTCGGGAGCCCGAATTGTCATTTGGGCGGCGTTGTCACTGCTCAAACATAAAAGTCCTAAGTTAGTAAGTTGGGCCCTGGTAGTGCCCGCTTAGGCAAGACCCGAGTTAGTAAGTTGGGCCCTGGTAGTGCCCGCTCGGGATGGGTTTGGTAAATTTACAATATGGGTATTTATTTCGGGTGTTTGATTTTCGTACCTTATATCTTATATTATATTATTATTTTCATAGATTTTCTATTTTGGTTTCTTTGGCATTTCATGTCATAGCATTTAGACAAGCTTCTCAAAATGTGTATAAAATATTATTTTATTTTTACATGAATATAATATTACCTTTTGAACACCAGTATAGGCATTTGAGTCCAGTCTAGAAAAAAGATCAAATATTAAGGCTGAATCTAAATCCGTACTGAGTAATTTTTAAATTACTCACGTTTCCACGGTGGTTGTGGGATCCAGGTACAAAGGTGCGGGATGATTTTTGATGAGAGAGTGCTAGATGCAGTCTTCGTGGTGACAGAGATGTTTCGCCGCATCCGCATTTGAGCAGGGTAGTGAATTAGGATATATCGGGTTTCGAGTTTTATTTCTTTTTTTGGGGTTTTGTTTGAGAGATTTTGTTGCCCATTCCAATGGAGCTAGCCCCGCCGATGTCGGCGTTGTATTATGTTCTTGTTACTCTGGACTGTTATTGTTTTATTTATTTTGAGATTTATCTTATTTTATTCGCTTAGCCTTCCGTACGCACGTCTTGTCGTGCGTACGTGGTGATTAATCACTCCTAATCCGATTCATTATTTCTGGGGTGTGAAAGTTATCAAGCGAAGTTTTCATTTTCATTCTTCATGAAAGAAAAAATAAATTACTTTTGTTAACCGTTGCTGGTTAAATTGTTGACTTTGTCGGATGACTTAGAGCTCAGCTTTACTTCAAGAAAAAAAGGAAGAAATCGTTGGTTGTGTCATGGGATGGGAGGAGGGTTGCAAACGAATTAGTTTATTTTCGAGTTTGATTTGAAATCTATTTCGAACTAGTTTGATTCGAAATAGATAGGTAGTTTCAAACTCAAACCATAGTTCAAAATTTGATTCGTTAAAAGTTTGAAATGTTCGGTTTGATTTTTAAATAGCGAAATTAAATTACAAAATGATTAAATTTCGTAGTTCTTACCAGAACGATGGAATCAAATACAAAATGTCATATAGTTCTTACTTCATACCATACAAACAAACTTTGATACAAATTCATACTACTCAAATAATTAAATAATTAATAGTTTAATATCACTCAAACATACAACATAATAAAACATCCAACATAACTAATATAAATTCAAACAACCAACACAATTAATATAAGTTCAAACCACCGAAACAACCACTCAAACAGTTTAATACAAGTTTATACTACTCAAATAGCCAACATAATAAAAAAATCATACAACAATAAATAAGCAACAAAATTAATACTTTAATACAAGTTTAAGTGTTAAACTAGAAATGCCATATGATGACTCACAAATACTCAAGATTCAAACTATAATAGTTCGCGAATACCATTCGAACGAACTTACCACAGTTTGAGTTTGATTCGACATAATTTTGAATTGAACCAGTTTAATTCGAAATTAATTTCAAACTGAAATCAAATAAAATATTTTTAAAATTTTTTCAATTTAAACACAAACGAATTATGAACTTGAAATATTTCTTACATCCCTACATGAGAGTACTAAGAAAAGCGGAAATGTGCAGTGATAGGAGGCACTGGAGAGGAGCTGGTCATAACTGAAAACAGTCATAGGAAGCGCAACTGCGCAAGCAAGCAGAGAGAGAGAGGGAGAGACGTCAGCATGAAATGCATGAATTAATGAACATCAATGAGGCCTTAATATTTGCAGACCTTTTGCTCCCAGTCAAACAATCTAACATTGACGATTCCCCTTCTCTTTTCTTCTCCTCTCTTTAAACGTCGCTTCTTTCCATCCAATATACGCTATACACCTCCATCAATCTTTCATCTCTCATGGCTAAGCTGCGCTTTCGTCTCCGTGTCTCGCGCGTCATCCCCTCCTTCAACTGCCGCTCCAAGCACTCCACGGCCACTGCCACGTCAAATCCCAGCTCTTATACACCCACCTCCTCCAATATTCTCTCCCCCTTTCACCACCGTCGCCGTCGACAGCCTCCGGTCGTGTCCAATTCCGGCAGCTTCTGCTCCAACCTCCACCATCACCACATTCCCCGACCTCCGTCCTCCTCCGGTGGCGAGGCTGATGCAGAGGCGGATGATATCCCACTCGCTAGAGGCATCCGCACCAGTTATCTCTGGACTAAAAGTGAAAAATGGCACATCGTATGTTGTGCAAGCTCTGAGACTGAGAACTCGCCTTCCTCCTCACCCCCTCGTAGCAAGATAGACTCCAATCTGTTCGCTTGGAGACAGCCCCGGTGCATGAGAGAAAGCGACTCGTCGGGGGACGACAGCGGCTGGTTCACCACTGACGAGGAGTACGGCTATGAAAACAATGACACATACGAAAGCTTGTCCACATCTAAAGGGACAATAGAAAGGAACTGTTTTGCTGTGTCGAAGGTGTCGGCCGACCCGAGAGGAGATTTCAGGAAGTCAATGGCTGAGATGGTGGCGGAGAGGAGGATTTATGATGTGGAGGGGCTGAGGAGGCTGTTGCACTGCTTTCTGTCGTTGAATGATCAGCGCCACCGGCAAGCGATCTTAGCTGCTTTTGCTGATGTCTGGTATGCGATCTTTCCCTCGGTGGCTCTGGCTGCTACTTTTCCAAAGATGTTTTACCAATGTTGAAGCGTGCAATGGTTGCTTGGACTGGAATTCTGTAAATTTTTTAGTGTCGTTATATTGTGAATGCTTCTTTTTTTTGTGCTCTTTTCTCCCTTGGAACTTTCGTATTATGGCGATGTGGATGTTCATCAGGAATGTCAATCCTAATGCAATTGAATGTGTAAAAAGGAGTGAAATTAAAATGTAGTTGACAACAACGTGCTTCACAGTTCACAAACAGGGGAAAATCTTGAAGCAGGACGCCAGTGATTGATTTGTTTATCTTGTGCTTGTACTGTTGTTTTGTGGTTCGAGTACAGTCTTCTCGTTTGATGTGTGAAAAATAAGTGACTGCACTGGTAAACTAAAATAGGATGTAGCGTGCACGGAATTTCAATTGTGAAAAAATGATCCAAAAGAATAATATAAAAAATGCATGAGAAGGATTGTTCAATGACGCTAATGGTATAATTACAGAAAATCTTACAATTTGGATTTGTTTTTCATTTCTTATCTTTATTTTATTTTACTTTTGGTATATAGATAATTCTTGTCCGTCATAATAGTTTCTTATTGAGGCTCTTAGTAAGATCTTTTCATCACACATCATAGATTTGTACCTTTCGCATAGTCTGATTTCAGTGATTTTAAATGTGCAAGTTTTCATTATGCATCTAATATGTTATACAGAAAATAGTTAAAGGGAGTTTGTATGAGATTATATATTATGAGTGGGATTCATTGACAATGGATTATTTTGACAATCTTGACAATGAATATCTAAATAAATACAAAAAAAACTTAAAAATGAAAAAAAAATTCTAGATGAGTTTTTCCACTTTTAGATTGATGGTTATTGAAATTTCATACAATTTCATTATCATTTGATAGTCCATTAAAGATCATTAAATTTTCATACAATTTGAAACGGTTTTAATTTAACGGTGTTTGATGGACTATCAAATGATAATGAAATTACATAAATTTGAATGATCATCAATCTAAAGGTAGAAAAATATATTTATAATTTTTTTTTCATTTTTTTCATTTTTTTTGTATTTAATTTAGAAATTTATTATCAAGATTGTTAAAATAAACCATTGTCAACTAATCCGTTATTATATATTATATACATGTAGCTTGGAGGAAAAAAAGAAAAACAGGAGTTGGTCTCTTGATTTTCCAAGAATTTTCGAGTGGTATTAAAAAAATATAATTTTTAAGATTTAAGTTTTGCGTATAGAACGAACAGTTTGAGATTTAATCGCTCGACTCGCAGGTAGAAATGCAAAGCTTAGGGCTTTCTCTTGGTTTTATTTTTATCTTATTTTAACTTTTTCTTTTAGGATTTTAGGAATGTGCTTATGTTTTATTTTGTTTTTATTTCTTTTTTTTTAAATCTGTATCAACTCTTTTTTAATTTTATTCAATAAATGTTCATAATAGCCTACTACTAAAAAATAATTTCATGTAGGATCTTTTCCACCTAACAAGAGCAAGGGTTTTCATTTGGAACTGTGACCTGCTTAGTGCGCCACTGAATAGACGTAGTAATTTTATATTGGGCTCAAAGCAAGTTTGCTGACCATACTACTATAGGACCATAAACAAGGATACTACCTACATGACTTCCTGAATTTTGGGCTTCTTGGACAACTATTTGTCTATTTGACATGGGTCTATGGGTCTGTAACTTTTTTCTAATAAACACACACCTCATTTGTAAAAGAATAAACGCCGGTTAATGACAGCTCCATTAAATAAAATAATAATAATAAAAAGAAAATACACGTCATTCGAACTTGTTGAGAGTCCACTTTTCACATTTTTTATTTTTGCGGAAAGAGAACATCCGCGCCTCAGGACCTAAAAGCCGTGTCGGGGATAAAGCAAGCATATAATAGGGTTTGTTTGTTTGGCAAATTAAGAAATAGTTGTATATTTGTTTGGCAAATTAAAAATAGTTTTAAAAGAGTGGTAATTTTAGAAGAGTGATAGAATAGTGTATTTTTGGAAGAGTGGTATTCTAGATTATTCGGAAGAGCAAAAATATCGTTTAGCAGTTGTTAATCAGAATAGTAAAATATGAATAATTATGATACTAACAATGATGATAATGATAATAATAATAGTAATAATAATAATGATAATATAATAATAACAATAATAATAAAATAATGATCATAATTCATAATCATGATCATAATAAATAATAATATTCATAGTTATAATCTTAATAATATAATGGAAATATAAACATAATAATATAATAATAAATTATAATTATAATCATAATAATATAATTATAATATAATTATAATCATAATCATAATATAATAATAATAATAAATTACTGTAATGATAATAATATAATAATATAAAAATAAAATTATAATCATAATTATAATAATATAATATAAGAATAATAAATAATCATAATTATAATTATATAATAATATAAAATAATCATGATCATAATTATATAATAATAATATAATAATATCATACTAAAATCATAATTATTATAATATAATAATACAAAATAATGATAAATTAATTATATAATAATAATAATACTAAAATGATGTTAATATAATAATAACAATAATTATTATAATAATATAATAGTATAATAATAATAAATAATCATCATATATTAATATAATAATAAATCATAATCATAATAATAATATAATAATAAATCATAATCATAATCATAATTATAATATAATAATATAATACAACATAATCAAATAATTATAGGTGGTATACCGGATTAGCACTATTCCGCACTCTTCTACTTAGTCTAAAATTCGTTTGGCAAATTAATTATTCGGAATAGCTATTTTATTCTTACTTTTTACTATTCTACCATGTGCCAAACAAACCCATAATAGATATCAATAATGAATTCTCTTCCGAAATAATGATTATTATGTATTCACTATTATATATTCATCATGAATTACAGTTGTCTGTGTCATAAAGTTCGCTATATTTTTATGTTATAAATTACCAAAGTAATTGCTAGTTGTTTTAAATGATAGCAGAAATAATGACTAAAACTTCCTCCCAAGTAAATATTTATGTCATTAAATATCATCATTAGCGGTTTGTTACAATTAGTGTATTAAAATATAGTTTTCAATATGCATGTGGATGATACTATTGGTCGTATATTCTGCATGCTGTCATATGTATGGGTTTTCATGTGGATTTTTTTATGCAGTATAAATATAATTTTTTTCACTATATGCTAATTATTGAATATTGACTAGATATAATAAGTGAGAGTTGAACAGCACAAAGAGCTGAAAATTACAAAACCCTGCTGAAACTGACAATTCTGAGGATAAAATTGTTGCGGAATAGAAGAGAAATTCAACTAAAGCAGATGCATAAAGACAGCCAAATTTGTAGAGAATGGTCAGGAGGCGACAGCTAGGTTTCGGGTAAAAGCTGGATTTAGCCCCTTAATTGCTTTATTAATGATTGTTTAGTGAGGAGATTTTAAACTGAATTGTTCTGCTAATAAATTGACTTGTAAGTAGAGTATATAATCAGGTAAGAATCTGCTGCTTGTTTGAGAAATGAATAACACTCTGCTCGTAAATCCAACAATAAAAAATAACTCAAAGAGCACGTGCACAAATCTCGAAAAGATTAAATTACTTGTGTCGTCTGATCTCGACGAGTAGGGCCCTGCTCGTTTCTTTTACGAGTAACGGATCTCTTTCGTATAATCAGAGAGGAGGATATATGGCTGCTCAAGAGATTATCGAGTTGTTCGGTGACCTCATTACTGTTTGTCTTCCTATAATCGAAACTGACAGAAGTAATATTTCACGTTTCATTTCTTCCTCCTATATATAGCATATATTTATTTATTTATTTTTAATTTTTGATCATTGATGATGTTCCATTCTCACATGACCGTTTTATCTTCAGAAAAATAAATTATTTTTTAGTTATATGATGTGTTAATAAAGTTTAAAAAATTGACCTTCTCATATTACAGGTCTCTTGACCTCAAAGAATTTGCTTTGCAGCTCCAAGATGTGCTGACTTGCTGGAGCTGATGCAAATTCAAATGTTGTTTGCAGGCAAATATGGTAAGGAGTTTGTTGTCGTTGTGATTGAGTTCTTGCCTGACCGTGAGTTTAGTATACAATTTTTCTGAATTTTTTTTTGCAAATTACAATAATGTAATTCAAAAGAACATCTTGCCACTTATGTTTTCACCTGATATCCAAGATTTTCGTGATGGCAAATGTATATCACATAACTGTTGGCAATTTATTCGTTGTTCTGATGATTTGTTTCATGGCATTCTAAAATATAGTTGTGTATATGACTAAAATGTTTTCTAATTCATAAAAGACAGCCAAAATATAGGGAATGAAGAGGACTGCATTGTAAGTTACTTTTTCTTTCTTTTTATTTAACTAGCATAGTGCTCACACGTTGTAGTGAAAATATAATATATTAATTTTAATATTTATTATAAAAAAATAAGATAGTAATAATAATAAGAACAATAATAATAACAAGAGAAAAAAATTATTTACCACTCCAAAACTTAAAATTTAAGAAATTATCATCCTAAAACTTTAAATTAGCTAATTATCACTTCAAACTCATTAAATTTAGTAAACTATCATAATTATACACTTAATCTATATATTTGATTAAAAAAACTTTGAAAATAAAATAGATTTAGGTATGAACTAAAATATCCTTGGATTGAATCCACATTGGACTCTTCTCATGCGTTTGCTCGGTAATTTAAAGGAGTCCTTCCGAGTTTCGGACCGTTCCGCCCCAACTCCTCCACCAGTTCACCTTCCCCCCCTCCAAAAAAAAAATAATGCAATTTATTTTCTAGTATATAAGGTGCTGCAACTTTATATTACATAATAACAAAAAAAATGATATTGCAGAATATTACCTCACTTTTTTTCTAGACAAACATGTTGTCCATGGAGTGATTTAGCAAAAATGAAACCCACCACAATGTCAACTTGAGATCCATGCTTTGTGCTCCCCAGAAGTAGCTTAGGTGGCTTATATTTTGCTCCTTACTCCTTACTGAGTCACTCCTTACAAAAGAAGCTTGAGTGAGATAATCTGAAAGTGTTATCTGTCTTTAAAATTAAATATAAACCGTTAGATTAAAAATCGGAAAAGCTAAAAAACTCACGCCCGTCCATTTTATCCCAACTTTTAATGTAACTCGTTCCGGTCTCCGAAGCGCACGACTCTCTTTTTTCATTTCCAAAGAAAAAAGTCACGACTAGCGCTCCTTGTCGATCTGAGAACCCTAGCTTAGTTTTTTCTTCGCATCCCCCTTTGGTTTTCATTTCCTCTTAGTTTTTTCTTCGCATCCCCCTCTGGTTCGATCCGAGAACCCTAGCTATCCTTGTCGCTGTCTCCGCCTTGATCACTACATCAGCGAGTGCCCAGAGCACCAGTGGCTTGCCCCTGTGCGTGTCGAGTCTCACTACTTGCGTCAGCTATTTGAACTCGACAACGACGCCGCTGGAGACTTGTTGCGAGCCGTTGAGAAGCGCGACGGTCAATCATACCGAATGCCTGTGCAATCTCTTAAACAACGAGGAATTGCTTAAGAGCTTCAACGTGGACCTAACACAAGGGCTTCGCTTGGCCAAGAACTGTAATGCCTCCGCTCCTATCTCCAATAATTTTTCTTTCTATATTCAGGTTCAATTTCATTATGTTATTTATGTACCAGATAGAACAGTTGGATAATGATTCTTTAATAGCTACGGCATGATCAAAAGAAATCACTGAAGATTGGAAGATTGTTCAATTACATAAACTGGTTGATTATTAATCAAGTGTGGCTACATGGAGATTGGTACGAGAAAAGATCATGGGAATATATGGTCTCTCTTTAGAAAAGCTTGAAAATAAAGAAATGACAATCCTTAATTCATATATCATACATTTTCTTGACTCCATTTTGTTTTTAAATATTAGATGCTTTCAGAGCTGGCATCTGAGAAGCTTGCTCGATTGCCAGTATAATGGTATCTGATGGGGGGGGTGTGTGAAATCAGTGCAGGTGGCCTACACATCTGCACGGGCGCCGCCTTGATATATGTGTCCTACGTGCCATGATCACCAAGGGTCTCATTGAGCCCATCTCCAGCTCTTTTCTGAACTTGGTGAATGCTGACTTCACCGCGAAGCTGCATGGTGTTCGCATCACTGAGGAGGGGGTCCATATTAACGGTGCTCCTGAGAGCCTCATAGAGTCCATTAAGGTATATTCTTGGTACTCTTGATGGGTTTCAATCAATTTTGTACACTAACTGTGCCACTTGATAACATCAGTGGATTCAGTGCCTAATAGGTAGTGTATTGTGCCATTACATTCCTGGTTTCTGTTTTTAATGTATATTCTTGGTACTCTTGATGGGTTTCAATTAATTTTGTACACTAATTGTGCCACTTGATAACATCAGTGGATTCAGCGCCTAATAGGTAGTGTATTGTGCCATTACATTCCTGGTTTCTCGTTTTTGTTCTTCCTTTCATACCGGTTTCTGTTTTTATTATTCCTTTTTTACTGCTTTTGTGCACATTTGCATGTTATTTGGGTAACTTTATCACACTGACAGGTGCCTGAAGGTTTAGAAATGGTTGTACGGCTACTGGTTCCTGGTGAATTATGTTCAGTCACTTGCTCTCCAGGTCATGCATATGACAAATTTAAGCCAAGGTTTAATCTTTTGTTGTCATTTTTATTTTTCTCCATGTGTTGAAAATGATTGACTTGTGTTTGCTTAAATGCATACCAAATTATATTCCAGAAAGGGTCAGTTCGGTGGGATATTGATCTCCTTGGCTTTGAGAAGTCAAAAGTATGTATTTCCTTCTTTATCATAATATCCAAAATTAGGTATTTAGTTCTGGGACTTGAGATAAAATTCATTTTTGCAATTAAATACTTGTCCAATGTGCAGTATTGGACATGCTTGACATTTAAAGAGATCATGGATGAGGCCGATAATATCAAGAACACTGTATTTCTTCATTAATTTGGTAATTGTTTGTTTGCTTTTGCATTATTTTTAAGTGGATGTTCTCATGTTAATTCAAGAAAACATAATTAGTAATGTTTATAATGAGATAGTGATTGTCAACTTTGTTGTTTTTTCTCAGGGAAATAGATTGTTCAAAGAGGGAGAATTTGAACTTGCCAAGGCCAAGTATTAGGAGGCATGTTTCTTTCTAGTTTTCACTTTTACAAGTAGAGTATTACTAATTTTGACCACATTAACCATTTGTCATTGTTAGTCATTCTGTTCAGTTTAACCATCTGATCCTTTGGTATATCACCCCAAAAGAATTTAGCAAATATGTAAATAGTGTTCATCACCAAAAGTACACTTCTACATCCCTATGTGCTTTTTTTTAAATGATTTAAATCTATTACCAATTCTAATTCGATTTTAAAAGGAAAGATATAAATTTCCAAAATTACTGAAAATTATTTTAGTTTGGCTATTGCAACTGTCAGCACACAGCCGAGTGAGGATGGGAACCGTTGGGAACTTGCATTCAAATTTAGAGGGAAGTGTTGGCGCGCACCCGCTGGGCCGGAAGGGGTATTGGGCCTGAAGGAAATGAAGTAATGTGTTGTTAAGAATTAATGGAGGGCTGCAGTGTGGTGATAATGGAGAGCTTGGCAAAGGCAGTTGCTGTGCAGTTGTTATGCTAAATTGTCGTTATTCATTTTTATAGGTAGATAATTGCTGATTTTTAATGCCCAGAGCTTTACTCAAATAAGCTATAGGTTTATGGTCTTGCATCAAAACTGCACCAATTCCCTTGTCCGAAGCATCAGTTTCCAGTACAAATGGTTTGGAAAAATCGGGTAGAGCTAAAACCGGGGTTGTTGACATTGCCAGTTTGAGTGTTTCAAAGG
This sequence comes from Schoenoplectus tabernaemontani, assembly GCA_037127355.1. NCBI lineage: Eukaryota > Viridiplantae > Streptophyta > Magnoliopsida > Poales > Cyperaceae > Schoenoplectus > Schoenoplectus tabernaemontani. Next base: position 9,007,489 of record CM073742.1, read on the forward strand.
CACTCTGTGACTCCTCATCCCATTTAAACGAATTCTGTCTCAAGAGATTAGTTAATGGCCTGCTAATAGTTCCATACCCTTTTATGAACTTACGGTAATAACCAGTCAAACCTAAGAACCCTCTTAACTGCTTCACTGTTTTAGGTATTGGCTAAGAGGTCATGGCTTCAATTTTACCAGGGTCTGTAGCTACCCCTTGAGAGAGATGATGTGACCGAGATATTCAACCTTCGCCACCCCAAACTCACATTTCAACAGTTTAGCAAATAGTTGGTTCTCTCTCAGCTTCTGAAGGACCAAGTTGAGATGTTGTACATGTGATACCATATCCTTGCTGTAGATAAGTATATCATCAAAGAAAACAAGAACAAATCGTCTCAAATATGGCTTAAAAATGGTGTTCATGAGAGCTTGAAACGTAGCCGGAGCGTTCGTAAGGCCGAAAGGCATGACTAAATATTCGTAGTGCCCTTCATGGGTCCAAAAAGCGTTTTGACAATATCATCGTCAAACATTCGGATTTGATGGTATCCCGAACGTAAATCAACCTTTGAGAACACATGTGCTCCATATAACTCATCCAGTAAATCATCTATAACAGGTATGGGATATTTGTTTTTGACCGTTATATTATTCAATTGTTGGTAATCCACACATAATCTCCATGTCTCGTCTTTTTTCTTAACCAATAGAGCCGGGGAAGCAAAAGGACTAGTGGATGGTCTAATCACAGAAGTTTGCAATAATTCTTCAATTATTTTCTCCAATTCCAATTTTTAAAAATAGGAATAACGGTATGGCCTAAGGTTAATCGGCTTTGCCAAGGGTAATAAGGGAACTTTGTGATCAATGGTACGGTTTGGAGGCAATTCTTTTGGGTGCTGGAACACATCACTAAATTCATTTAACACCTGTTGAATAACCGGTACAATGGAGACTATGGTGGATGAAAGGGAACCAACCATACCGGCACAAAGCCACACTTGCGCTACCAGCACATCTGACTCAGCTTTAATCTCTTTTTTTAGATTAATTTCTTCACACATCTTAACTGTGGCTATCTCTTCTACAACTTGGAGTTTGATCTCTTGATCTTCCCTTTGAAATTTAAGCCATTTATCATGTCAATTAATTTGCATATCACCCCATTGGGATAGCCAATCTAACCCAAGAATGACATCATACCCTTGAATAGAGAGCAATCTTAAATCACTATTAAATTCGGTTCCTTGAATGGAAAATAAAAGGGTTGAATCTGTAACCATCTTCTTCCCATTAGCAACCATTACTACCATAGGGTGTGTTTCCACAATTTGATAATTTTGCCCTTTTAATACCACTGGGTTCACAAAACTGTGAGTGGAACCACTATCGACCAAGGCAGTAACAAGAATTTTACCAATATAACCTTTGAATTTCATAGTGCTGGACTTAGGATTGCTAGTAGTGGCATGCATGGAAACAATTGCTTCTTCATCCTTGGTGTCTTCCTCTAATGTTATCCACCCTTCTTCTTCTGGCATTGGCATTTCCTCTTCATTCCCGATTAGCATTTGAACCTTAATTTTACATTGATGCCCAGGAAAATACTTATCTCCACATTTGAAACATTGGCCTAATGCTCTACGTTGTTCAATGAGGTTTTTGTTAATCATTGGTGCTGGTTGCTTTCCCAATATAGCAGGAAACTTTTCAGTATTTTGCTTCAATGGTACTGAATTGACTGTAAAAGATACTCTTGGAACATATTTGAATTTCTTGAACTGACATTCATTTGCCTCCTCCACATATAAAGCATATTCCAAAGCCTCTTCCACTGTAACTGGTTTAAACATTTTCACAAATGGTTTAAGTTCCCTTTTAACCCACAAATGAAAGCATCCACATAGTCAGTAGGAGAAAACTACCTTCCTTCCAATACTAAACGAGTTCTAAGTTTCTCAAATTGCTCAAAGTAATCCCTAACCGAAGTCAATTGATGCATCAATTTCCAATCTTCTAGCGTAGTACGAAGCAGTAGGCATTCTAAATCTTTTCAGGACCAATTGCACTAAAATGCTCCAATCAAGAGGATCATGTTCTAATAAATAGCCATCATACCACTCACTGGCCACTCCATGGAATTGAATGGTTGATAATTGTGTTTTGTAAACATTAGGGATCTGGTGCAAAGCAAAATAAGTGTTACACTTACGTAACCATTCGGTAGGATTCTCTCCATTAAAAATTGGACAATCATGACGAGGAAACTGAAACCTTGTTTCACGTCTGATAAGATCCGGATCATCTACCCTCTCTTGAGAAGTATTACCTTTTTCAGATCTGAAATTTTTATGAAAAGTAGACAAAACTTGTTCGCCATCCGGAGATTTATCTGAGGCTGCCTCTGGAATGAGAGTTTTTGGCATTCTAGCATCGACATCTAAAATCGACTATCCATGTCCTGAAGGAACATGTTGATCAACTGAGTGTTATTAAGCTGGAATTGCTCATTTATGGAAGCCACGAGTAACTGACGTGTTACCATAGCTTCTTCTGCGAATCTCTTGTCAGTGCTCACTTGATATTGTTCCAGCTGATTACGGAGAACTTCCACAGAACGTTGAAGCTCATTGTTCGATACCATGGCTATCAGGCTATCAGGCTCCACGCGATATTGAAATAGAGATTCAACGACGCAAGTATCAAATCTCACAATCAATACGGCGATTAGATCGGTGCTCTGATACCAATTGTTAGATCAATGGATCTAACCAGCAAAAGATTTTTGCTAGACAGTATAGTGCAAATAAACTGAGATAAAAGAGAAGTAGAATATATTTTGGTATTAATATTTTTGATTCATCAACAAAACAACAGTAGGCACACTCGCCTATTTATATTTAGTCTTGCGTAATACAAGTTTACACACATTAAAAATAATTATTCTTAACAACCTAACATAATGAAAATAAATAACGATAATTTAGCATAACAACTGCACAGCAACTGCCTTTGCCAAGCTCTTCATTATCACCACATTGCATCCCTCCATTAATTCTTAACAACACATTACTTCATTTCCTTCAGGTCCAATATCCCTTCCGGCCCAGCAGGTGCGCGCCAACACTTCCCTCTAAATTTGAATGCAAGTTCCCAATGGTTCCCAGCCTCACTCAGCTGTGTGCTGACAGCAACTCTCAAACAACTCCTTTTTTGGCCTGAATGAATTTCTTGTTTACACAATTTTTTGCCATTTATATTTTAGAAAAGGAAAATTAGCAACAACATTAAAAAAACAAAAAAAGGAAGTGAAGTTGTCAAAACCGAACTTTTTTAAAACAGAATTGGTGGCTCCTAATTAAAAATGAATGTAATTGCAATTTAAAAGTGATAATAATGTAATTACAATTTTCCATAAAAATAAAAAGACAATAAAAGTGAGAAGAAAATGAGAAACATAAATCACTTGTTATATCATCTATTACCCCCTTGATCCAAGAAAATCCAATAATAGTATTTTAGGATTGTTGTTGCCCTGTACCAACTGTCATATACTTGTAATGAACTTGACTGCCGCAGGGCAAATGGTTTTGACCTGTCATCTCATCTGATTCTTCTAGAGCTTATGATTACTAAAAAGTGTATCAAATGGTTTTGATTGTTTCTTTTCCCGTGGGACGGTGTCAATTTTTTCAACTTTATGTTCTATTGGTGCTGAGTGTAATGTGTTGCCTATCAGGAGAAAAAAGCATAGTCAAATTAAAGTACTTTGCATTATTATAACATCTTTAGAATGAAAAAAAACAAATGTTCACCAATGCATGTAAGAAGCAAGACTGCTCAGTACAACTGAGAATATCTCGTGTTTTAATTACATAACAAAAGAAAAAAAAATCAATTTGACATAAAGAAAAATCTAAATTAGTTGATAAAAGAGAAATTCCAACAATAATCTCCTTCTCATAAGTAAATTTTGAATGACATTTTTTTAGGTTGAGCTTTTGTTGTTGTAGATGCCATGAAAACAACAACAATGTCATTACCTGTAGAAATAACATGATATGATTTAGCACCACTTGAGCTTTGAAATTCCTCACTGCAGGGACATTGCATCAATTGGTATATAGTAACAACTCAAGAAATTAACACATCAGTTCCATTAGATTCCTTCCCATATCAAACAATCATACTCTCCTCATTATCAAGTGTACCAATCGGACAATTTCAAATAATAGGCTTCCTTGTTGTTTCTTTTGCTAATGACATCTTCTGTGAAGTGACATAAAAATAATGAGGCGATGAGTTTTTTGTATCTTTGTGTAATATGTTTTGAATCAAATTAAACCAATAAATGGACATAATTTCATATTCTCGATTTAAAATTCTAGTAGCATTTTTTTTGCATCAACAGTTCCAGATCATAATGCTTTCTTTTCTGTGCACAAGAATACCAGCATAAACAAAAAACTCATTGACGCTCCAAAATAGCTCCACCGAGAGGATTCGATAGGCACGTGGCCGGATAATCATGAATCCTTTATGATGGATGCTTCTTCAGTCCTGGAGATAGAGGGTTCTCTTCAACGTGTAACAGACAAACAGACTTCGATGCATAAACACCCTCCGAACCAAGGTATACAAGGACACAGTACACTTGTGAACCCCACCATCAGAAATCCAAGAACATCATCACAACCATCGAGAAAAGGGGTCTACGCATCAATATCCAAGAACATTCGATCTTTTGCAGAGAAATTGACAGAGCCGTTTGTGAATTCAACTCAAGTCTCAAGATAATGCTCACTCGCTTCACAATAGGCCATACCATTAGCGTCGGCGCCTATCCAAAACTCGTGATCGACAATCCCAATAATACTATTCCTAATCCTCATTCGAACCATTCTTCTCATCAGTCCACACCACCAAATCGCTCAAGAGCCTATACCAAAACCTCTCAAATTCATACAGATAGAGCTAAAGAGGTGATCACTTGCTATCGTTGTGGAGAGAAGAACCACACCTCCAGAGAATGCGGAAATGCATTAGTTTGTTTCGAATGCGGCGATTAGATCACAAATTAGCTAACTCTAGAGCAATAACCCTTCTCCTCAAACAAAATACAACCTCAACCAAAGCTATCTCTCACCACATACAAACACAAACCATTTCTCCTTCCCAAAATATCAATCTCTAGAGAATGCAGAAATGCATTAGTTTGTTTCGAATGCGGCGGATTAGGTCACAAATTGGCTAACTCTAGAGCAATAACCTTTCTCCTCAAACAAAATACAACCTCAACCAAAGCTATCTCCCACCACATACAAACACAAACTATTTCTCCTTCCCAAAATATCAGTATGGAAAACTATAGTAAGGCCGATGAGTATGCTCTCCTCCGCTTCTACCCGAATGAGGAAAACTATAGTAAGGCCGATGAGTACGCTCTCCTCCGCTTCTACCCGAATGAGGAAAACACTAATCTACAAAACATCACTACCAAAAGCATCATTCTGACAGATGAGAGGAAGTTAGGAGCCCTCTACATTTAGGTGCATCTTCATCAGCGATTCTCGATTTCTGGTTTTGCATGAATAGCTCGCACAATTCCACACAACCTTACAGACTCACTAAATCCTCTTTGGAGAGCTATTGCTATTGAATTTGGCGCATTGGAGTTAGGAGGAATACGTTTCCCGGTAGAAGCGTACAACAGAGAACGTCATGATATTCAAGGCCATCCACCTTTTCCAACATGGATTAAAATTCGAGGTCTCCCATACAGATTCTTCAACAAACACGAGTTCGAAATAATTACATATGATCTAGGAGGAGGCATTCTTTTGGAAGTCGATCCTCGCTCAAATAACCATTATGATTTCTCCGTGTTGAGATGAAGGTAGGAATTTGTGAAGGATGTGGTTCCACCATTCCGAAAATAAAATTTATAGAAATTAATAGTGTGATAACTTTCTATAAAATTTTAATTAATGGAGAAGATATAGATCCAGACATAAGAGGAGCCTACTAGCAAGAAAAACCAAAAGATCAAAAAAACAAAAAGATCCTGGCTCTGATTAAAATCCACCTAATTCTCAAGGGGACTCAACCAAGAATGAACCTTAGAAAGAAAGATTTGGGGAAAATCAATCTAATTACAAAAACAAACAACATAATACTTCCTCAGAGAACTAATACCCCGAAGAGGATACAACCCTAATTTGGTAGAACAAATGAATAACCCTAATTTGGAAGAGCAAATTGATAATCCTTTACCAAAAAAATAAGTCCCAATTCAGAACCAATTGAAGAAGAACATGTAGTAGAGGATCATGTACCTTCTAAGAATCAGGAAGAGACCAAGAAGAACAGAGAGAAAACCATTGAAATTGAGGAACTCCCATCTCCCACCCATCAAAGAGAAAGGTAAACAACAAACTGTTAAATATAACAGTTCTTAAAACATAGCCATAGTGACATTTAGTAACGACTCATATAAGAAGATACCTAACAAAAAAGAAGAGGTCCTGAAAGTTGAAACCACTTAGTAAAATAACTCCTACCTCCCAACCAATACTAAAATACCTAGACAGAGCTGAAGGCTCAAATTCAAACTTCATGTGAACTATGGGATTGGTTCACCTATCCCAGTTCCACATCAAAATAGGCTACCACTCTTGAGGGCAGGTATAGACTTTTTAGTCGATCAATTTCCATATCACATTATTCTGATAGTGAAATAGTAATAATGTTCACTTAAAGTGGTTTTTCTCGACAAAACTAAAATGAAAGTTGTCAAACACTTTAGATCTTTAAATAGATAATAATTATCTACATTTCTAAATAATATATTAGATATAATTGATAATAATAGTTCAAAAGTAGACTTAAGTACAAAGTTACTTCCTTTGGATAATTTAATTTATCCATGAATATATTAAGTTAGAATATTAAAAGTCTAGGAAAATCTAAAAGAAGACAATTAGTTAAAGACACTTTACGTGAACATAAAATTGATATTGTAAGTTTATAAGAAATAAAAAAGAACGAATTTAAGGATAGAACTCTTAAAAATTTAAGTTCAAATATAAAAAATGGTTTATATTACCTTTTGATGGTAGATCAGAGAAATTTAGTAGGATTAAATTAAATTAAATTTAAAATCTTAGATTTTGGATCTTCACATTTTTCATTAGCATAGAAATTAAAAATAAAAAACTCATTTATAGTCGCTAATACATTAATAGATCTTAAAACTAAGGATAAATTATTTACTTGGTCTAATTTAAGAATTAGGCCATATTTTGTATGTTTAGATAAATTTCTTTGTTCAGTGTCATGGGAAAAAGAATTCCCAATATGTATCAGTAAGTCTCTTCCTAGATATCAGTCTGATCATAATGCACTTATAATTAAAATTCAATGTAATATTAAAATAAATAACAATACAATAATAAAATTTGATAAAAATTGGTCAGCTTAGGAACGATTTCCTAATTTACTTAAAAAATAGTGGCAAAAATATCCCTTAGATATATATGATATAGGTAATAGCTGGAAGGTGAAATTGCAAATCTCAAGAGAAAATTTAGAGGATGAAATTATAATTATAAAGGGAAAAAAGAAAAATAAATACTTAAATAAAATTAATTACATGGAACTCATATAAAAAATTAGAGATTTAGATGATACATAATTCACAATCTAGATTGAACACATTAATAAATTAGATCAAATATACAATGAGGAAGATTTATTTTGACAGTAGAGAGCAAAAATTAATTGTTATTAAAAGGTGATTTAAACACTAATTTTTTTCATACAATAGTAAATAATAGATTTAGAAAAGAATATATATTCTCTTTAGAAATAAATGGATAAATTTCTTTTGATCAGAATCAAATAAGAGAATATATCACAAAATATTACAAGACTCTTTTAGGTACAGAAACACAAAGACTAGTAACTATTAACCCTAACTTATGGAATACTTTAGAACAATTATCCTTGAAAAATAGAAATGAATTAGAAAAATAATTCACTTTAGATGAAATAAAGTTCGCTATTTTTGAAGCCAATGAAAATAAGTCTCCAAGCCTAGATGTGCCAACTTTTCATTTATCAAAAAATATTGAGAAATAATCAAAGATGATATAGTGTTAATGATTAATGTATTTTATAATCACAACCTTAACTTATCCAAAATTAATCTAGCTATAATAGTTCTGATACTTAAGAATTCTAAAAACACTAATATTAAACATTACAAGTCTATTAATTTAATTAATTACAGCTGTAAAATTATCTCAAAAATATTAACCAATAAATTCACTTTAGATGAAATAAAGTTCGCTATTTTTGAAGCCAATGAAAATAAGTCTCCAAGCCTAGATGAGCCAACTTTTCATTTATCAAAAAATATTGATAAATAATCAAAGATGATATAGTGTTAATGATTAATGTATTTTATAATTACAACCTTAACTTATCCAAAATCAATCTAGCTATAATAGTTCTGATACTTAAGAATTCTAAAAACACTAATATTAAACATTACAAGCCTATTAATTTAATTAATTACAGCTATAAAATTATCTCAAAAATATTAGCCAATAGAATATCAACAGTAATAGATAGTCTAGTTGATTATTCCCAAACAACTTTCATAAAAGATAGAAATATTCATGGTAATATAATTAGTGCCCAAGAAATCCTTCATCAAGTTAAACAAACAAAAACTAAAAATATATTATTGAAATTAGATTATGAAAAAATATTTGATAATATCAATTGAGAATTTCTATTAGAAGTTTTAAGGGTTAAAGGATTTGGGGGAAATGAATATTATGGATAAAAGAGTTATCATAGAGTGGTCAAATTAGTATAATAATCAATGGTGATCCAACTCCATATTTTAAATGCAAAAAAAAAAAAATATTAAGGCGGGGAGATCCTCTCTCACCTTTTTTTTTTCAACTTAGTAGTAGATGTACAATCTAAAATATTAAGAAATGTCAAAATTTTAGATTACATTAAAAGATTAGGAAAATTTAATAAATGGTAATTTGCTTAAATTAAACTTTATAGATGACACATTAATGTTTGTAACTGCTAGCACTAGGATAATAGATGCTCTAAACTATTACTTATAAGTTTTGAAAATCTTTCAAATCTTAAAATTAACTTTACAAAGAGTGAAATAGTTCTCTTAAATTTATCTGATCAGGAAGCTTTACAATATACTAACATATTTGGCTGTAAACTAACATCATTTTCAATCACTTATTTAGATGTTCTCCTTCATTGAAAAAATTAAGAAAGCGAGATTGAGAGTTCTTAATTACTAAAATAGAAAAAAATTGAAAACTGAAAAGGAAAACTATTATCTTTAGGAGAAAGATTAACATTAATAAAAGCAATTTTAAGTGCAATATCAATATATTGGATGTTTATATTTAGAATCCTAGTTAATATAAGGAATAGAATAGATTATGTAAGAAATTTTTATGGTTTGGAGGTAATACAACCGAAAAAAAAATTACATAGCTGCATGAAAATAAATATGTAATAGTTTTGAATAAGGAGGGTTAGATATTACAAATTTAAAGACTATAAATAAAGCACTTTTATGCAAATAATTATGGAGATTTAATGATCCAAATAAGAAAGAATTATGGAAAAGAATAATTAGAAGTAGATATAATAACAAAAGAACATTGATATATGCATCTTCTTTTTGGAAAGAAGTAAACAAAGAATTAGTGATATTCAAAATAAGTATTAATAAAAAAAATTGGAAATAGCCAAAATACACTTTTTCAGAAAGATAGGTGGCTATCAGTACAATATAATCTCAGTACCCTTTACTTTTTGAGTTAACTTCAGATCAGAATATTATTGTTGCCCATGCTATAAGATATAATAGATTTATTTGTCTTTTAATAGAACTTTGAATAACACACTTACTACACTTACTGATCAATGACATTCATTATATTAACCCTTAGCTAATATCCAATTAAATAATGATCATGATCTGACTATTTGGAGATGGAGTCCATCTGATACTTTTAGTACACACTCATGTTATGTTTGAATAGAATTTGGTGGTATTAGAAGAGAACTTTACAAATCTACTTGGTCATCATTTATTCCATTAAGAATTAAGATTTACAAAGGACAACCTCAAGAAAAAAAATGGTGAGGAGAAGAAAAATGTGTTTTCTGTAATGAGATAGAGATAATAAACCATATTTTTTTATCAATTATTCAATATCACAAGTATGACATTGGTTAGCTAGATATAATAATTTTATCTTTAATTACAATTCAATTACAGATTTATGAGACTAGATGCATGTATCTCATACAAAGACTCCAAACTATGTGAATTAATTAGGGGTGCTTTCTTATGGATAATTTAGAATGAAAAAATAGATTAATTTTTAGAGGAAACCGTTGCAAACCCATAAGAAGTTTAGGTGGTTCAATTATCACATTGGTCCAATATTGGTGCTTAATTAGAGGTACTGATTGTCATTACAATTTATATAATTTGCTGCCTTCTGATATTAACTCTATGTCAGTGCAGTTAACATGTGTTATTTTAGAAATAGAGCATTTAGAGACAGAGACTTAGTATGAAAGAGAATTACAGAATAATAAGTAATACTTCTCATCTGCTAGTTAATGAAAATGATATCTAGGTTAGTTTCTTTTTTGGTTTAGCTGGAATTGACAGGTTGGTAGTTAAGCGTCTATGCTGACTCAGGTTAAAAAGAAGAATGGAAGAATTCAAGAAGTTTTGGAAAGAATTTGTAGTCAAACTTATGAAACTGCTATTTTGATAATACCCATATCTATTCGGGTTGTGGATAGACAAAACTTATATTTTAGATTTGTTAGCTTTTGATTAGTATTTTGGACTTAAGTAGGATTTAGTGCAATTAAGATCTTGAAAGACCAAGTCAGTGAAGAGGAGACAACTAATGTATCAATATTAATTGCACTAAAATAGTAACATGATGTCTTTGTTAAAAACTTAGTGGTAATGTAGTCTATTCAACCTATGGTTATGGTATTGGGTTTGTGATACCACAATACTTATTATTTCTATAAGAAATAGGTGGGGAATACCCACTTTCTGTGTAAGAATACCAGCATAACAAGGGCAGCGACACTTAACCGGAGATATTACACAACAAAAATCCTTAACTCCTAATCGCACATCTTATTTAAAATTTGGTTAGCGAATTTGAGATTGGTTCAAAAGATATTACATAATAAACTTAGTCTTGCCATTAACATTAAAACTTTAACTCATCTGTCCAACCACACAATCGGTGCAGTTTGCACAAGTCTGATTTAAAACTTAGTATGCTCAATTTTCGTCATATTCTAATTTTAATCTGTTAAACGCATATAATTTGCAAATAACTCAAAATTAAATTATGAAAATGATTACTTGAAATGAGAGCAGCATCGCATCATCTACATGACCTTGGTTGAATTTTTTCTTCCAAATAAAGACCAGGAAGGACATTGATAATGGTCACAAAGTCACAATCTCAATCTTTCCTTTTAATGAGTTGCGGTCTCGATCGATCACAAATAGAGAGAGAGAATCAAAAGGCACTCTTGAGGATAGAGGAAGAGTCAGAAGGCACTCCTGAAGAGAGAGAGTCTCGCCATTGTTATGCACGCGTGTGAGGGAGAGCACACATTGTGAGGGGAAATCTGGTCAAAATTTGGTGCTGACGGCCGGAGGAGAAGCGAGTGGGAGTGGATGATATCGAGGAAAAGCATATCTCTTAAAGGGAAAAGGGAAAAGCGTATCTCATAAAAGTTTTATCGGAGGAAGGAAGATAACTGTTGGACCGGGCCTAATTCGAACACACACTCATTTCGTCCTTTCTTAAATCGTATGGTTTAGATAAAAAAAAAAAGATAATTGATCAACGGTGTATATTTTCTATGAGTTACAGATAACACTTTCATACTATATTTTTTAAGCTCTTTTTTATAAGGAGTAAGGATGAGGATAAGAAATATTGTCATGGGCGGGTGTTATTTGCTGATTTTTTATTTTGTTCTGTGAGTTGTGGTAGATAGTTTACACTGATTTTCTGTCGGTGCATGTAATTGAACTATTGTCTGTTCGAGCACCGTCTACAGAAATAAACAGGGGCAGATTCAATGTTGTCTGGGGCACGTGTCCCTCTGAAATTTGAAAAATAATATTTTTCGGTAATGTTTTTGATAATTTGTTCTCTCTAAAATTTTTTATGTTTCCTTCTAGATTGTCTGATTATTTTTATTGAGAAAAAAATATTTAATATAATGCATAATGAAATAATTATGCAAAAATATCAAAATATAAAGTTACGCAAACGAAAACTTTCTTCATCAACTTGATTATTTATTACTTTGAGCTTTATTTTGTTGTTATTTTTATTAGGTAAGAATATATATTAAATTATTAATTTTTATTTAGTATCCGATTAGTTAATGAATTTGAACTCGATAAATTATTATAATATGATAATTGCCCCCCTCGACCAAAACCCTGTATCCCCTATGAAAATAAATATCAAGTCGTTAAAGGAGATGGCTGAAGAGCATGAGGTTAGATTGGGATCCAAGTGCCACTGAGACGTAGTTCTCCAATCCTCATCAAGATCTGTTGGTACATTGAGCCTGCCTATGTTTGGAAAATTATTTTAGTTAAGATTTTCTATTTTAAGCAAAGTGTTCATGACAAAGTTTAAAATGCGTGTAATCTTTGAATTAATTGGCTTTTCTTGTTATAGACTGTTAAATGGGCAGTTTACAGCTGATCTTGCTTCTGGTAAGTGAGGTTAAGTCAGACTAACCAACTTTTTTCAATTAATGCTCAAAATTAATTTTGTTCATAGACACTGTGTAAGATATCCACGACTCTTTATGGTACAAAGCAGAGGATTAATAGAGGTAGCATTTGGGTCAGATCAATGTATATGTTATCTTTTTTTTTTCAGATTTTTTTGTTTGATTTCGATTGAATTGTAAACTATTTGATCTCAGAACAAATCAAATTCAGATAGATTAGATGAATTTTTCAGATCAGTCATATTCTGTCACATATAGATAAAAATGATAAAAATGAGGTTTCTACACTTGATACAAATCTATGATGTTATAATTTCAATATGGGTAGCAAGCTCACATGAATTAATCAGTTGAGGTGCATCCGTTCCATAAGTGGTAGAAGAAAGGAACATCAGGATCTTAGGTACTTTGTCTATCAAAAAAAAAATTGTACGCTTTTGTAAGATATCTAATTTAGTTGTGCATTATTACTAGAATGACCAAAATACCTCCCTGATTGGACTTCTATTCTTTCCGTAATAATATTATTTTGCATTACTTCTTTTTAATATTTTTTTATCAAAAAATTACAAAATATATATATTGTGTTTATTTAACTGATTATTTTTTCTTAATTCATGTTCAAAATAAGTTGATTTAAATGATAAGATCTTTTTTCTAATTTTTTGTTGCAGAAAAAAGAAAGCAACAACCGAAATGAAGGGAAAGATCAATTATGAAATTTCATTTTCACTAGATAATATAATAGTACGATATCATCAATCTCTCTATAATATTTGAGCATTTATCTAATTCTGCATAAATATATGTTCCAAATTAATAAGATGTATAAAAGTATATAACTACGTATTTATGAGCAAAATATTTCTTGTGCAATTCTTGCATGTGTACTTGATACGATTAAGATATTTGAGCCGTCAATTACATTTGACTTTTTCATTAGCTTGATATAATTTTACTTTGACTCTTTTGTTTTAGTTCTATATAATTAAATCATCTAATGTAACATCCCACAAATAGCCGATGCTATAATTATAGTTTTTTCGGCCAAATGTTATTAATGGATTTTCAAAGTTCAAATAATTAACTATTAAAGTATAAGATTTTATTTAATTAGTGTTGTTTTATAATTTTAAAGAGACCTCTAGTCATACCAACTAGTCAGTATGGTAATCGGAAGTAGTTTTATCATTTGTTTTATTCTACAAATACGGTAAAATACTATACTAGTAGCCAAATTCTACATACCAACTAGTCAGCTATGTTCTACGAAGGTTGTAATCGGAAGTAGTTTTATCATTTGTTTTATTCTACAAATACGGTAAAATAACTATCTAAAATCATAAAGATCATCAAATTTGGACAACAAACATAAACAATTAAATCTTCTTTTTAGATTTACCCGTATTCTTTTATGAGCATTTATGTCTATAAAGTATTTTTAGAGAATTTAAATTTCAGATGAAGAGGATTTGATTTCCAGATGGGAGATTGATAAATTCAAATTATCTAGAAAAGAATATTCTTAATTTACTCATCTCATCTAGTTTATAAATTTTTTCTATAAATATCTAAATTTTGAGTATATTCTTAATTTCACCATGCAAGGAGCAAAATCTCCTCCGTAAAAATTAATTTGTGTGAATCTTAATATTACTCGCTACAGTAAAATCTATAGTACTTACATTTAAAATTGTCCATTTCTATTACTCTAGAGCCTGCCCACCGTAGAGGAAATATTTTCTAGGCAGATGACCATCACTTTTATGCATGTTTTTCTTTCTTTTTTTTTTATGTAAAAATTGGATTGGGAACTTGGGAGGTCTATATTTGATGGACCCTGCTGGTGCAGGAATCATGAACGCGCGCAGCCCTTGAAACTCGTCAACAATTCCATATTGGATCCACTGAATTGGATTGTAGCTAGTTTTCGCAAATCAAGGACTAGATTCGGACTTCATTCCAAGTTGCTCTGATTCGGCTCTTCGAAAATAGAAACATATTTTTGTGCCATGTTTGTGGCTGGATGATTATAAAGGTGGGAGCTGACGTTATTCAATATTATATATTAAATAAATTAATATATAGGTAAAATTGGATATATATATATATATATATATATATATATATATATATATACCCATCAATATATTTTAATTTAGATATTTATTCCTTTAAATTTAAAAATTAAATATTTATCTCTCAAAATATCAAATCTTGGATATTTATCCATAACTACTATTATCCTCATAGAAATTAAATTATAATAGAACAAAAATATCATTCCTTTCATTCTTACTATTGACTTAAATCTACAACAGTCTCTTTAAATAGTTTTGCCCTTTATTTTTTCATAGATTTCACGAGCTCGAGAAGGGATAATTAACAATCTTCGACACAACCATCAGACTCCTTGAAAAGACTGATCAAGCTCCAGTAACCTCCTTGAGACACATATGATTAGATCTTCTAGATCTTGACTGTGAAGAAAAATATATGGAGGAAATTAAAGTTTAAAATTCGTATTATTCAACTTGATCATATGATACAGATAAAATTAACGTTTCTCAATCTGCTAGCTCTCAGAAAATTGAGATGGGTTATTGACTGATGGAGGGGTACATTTGTCCTTTTCTAATTTTAATTAATTATTAATTTAATTTTTACAAGGATAATAATAGTTTTGGGTAAACATTCAAAATTTTGATATTTTGAAGGATAAATATATAATTTTCAAATTAAAAAAATAAATATTCAAATTGAAATGTGTTGAGGGTATATACTCAATTTTGTTTATTATGTATATTAGCAGTATCAATTACATATTAGAATACAAAATGAATGTATAATTAAATGAGTTATTTCGCGATTTGATACAATTATTTGATACCATACAAA
Organism: Schoenoplectus tabernaemontani; assembly: GCA_037127355.1. Lineage (NCBI taxonomy): Eukaryota > Viridiplantae > Streptophyta > Magnoliopsida > Poales > Cyperaceae > Schoenoplectus > Schoenoplectus tabernaemontani. The sequence continues at coordinate 9,023,233 of CM073742.1, forward strand.
ATGGAAGCTGATATACTCATTATGCATATTAACGATATCAACTAAGTGGTATATAAAATAAATGATAACATGTATAATAACTTTATATGATGTATATAGTAATCTCGTATCGAATGACGGTATCGAATCAAATATCTGCAGAACATTTTCCTATAAAGATAACCTTTCATCAAAAATAGTAGTTTCATCTATCCCGGATAAGATTGATTGCATTGATGACATCTATCTTAAGAATTAATTCCGTTAATTGAAAATATCATATAAACATTTTAAGGACTACTACGTCTGACGAAGTTACTTTATGATATTTAAAACATTTTCAAATTCATTGAATATATTGAAAACTTAAAACAAATTTCCTCATGCGTTACTGGACATAGAAATATCATGTATTTCATATTTAATTTTATGCGATTTAAATATTATCAGATAAAGAGAAGTGTTGATTTCAAGTGGTCGTCGAGTTCACAAAAGGGGTCCATGGAAGACGAACCTACTAACGGACGGTTCAATCTTTACCGCTTCAAGAGGTAACCTTACTACGATCGATTAATCTCTTCGAAGGGGTTTGAGGTGAGTCTACTACGTAACGACTCAACCTACTTAATCCTATGGAAGACGAACCTACTACAGATCGGTTCAGTCCATACCACCTCGAGAGATAACCTTACTACAGACCAGGTTAATCTCTTCAGAGGGGTTTGAGGTGAGTCTACTATAGAACGACTCGACCTTCGTTGATCTAGAAGATAAACCTACTACAGAACGGTTCAATCTTAACTAGTCAACAACCAATCACACAAAATACAACTCGAAGCACTGAGCCGGTTGATCTTGAGGTTGGTGAATCAGGAGAAGGGTGGATATGGCCCACGTGTTTCTTCTCACCGATCTTCTAAATCATGAATTCGAAACACTAAGCCGATTCATAAACCTAGGAAACACAGTTACACACAATGTCAAACCTGAAGCGCTGAGCGAGCTTAACATTGAGGCATGTGTTAGTGAAGGAACCTACCTACAGAACGGTTCACATTCACTGTTTTGTGGATGAATCTACTACAGAACGATTCAATCTCACGATCTCGGGAGATGAACCAGAAGACAAACTTATCGACGGATGAGTTCAGTCTTGCTAGCTCAAATGGTCATGAATTACTTGTTCATGACACCGAGTCATTAAGATGTCACTTCTCTCGGACATCGTAATGTTCATATCTCTTGGAGTCGACATATCTCTTCATGTTGATGTCGCAGCCTTGGTCATTCCCCAGCGAACGTCAAGATATTCTTGTCCCGACTAATCATTCTATATGTTGTATTACTTGTGCAAAATTACTATGTTGCCCTACACCCCTTGTGTGAGCGTGTTTAGTCACGAGTTACTTGCTCATGGTAATGAGTCATTAAGATGTCACCTCTCTCGGACATCATAATGTTCTTCTTCCTCAGAGTCGACATATTTCTCCATGTTGATGTCGTAGCCTTGGTTATTCTTCAGCGAGCGTCAAGATGTTCTTGTCTTGACATATCTCCTCATATTGCTGTCTAAGCCTTAGTTATTCTACGTCAAGATGTTCTTGTCTCAACATATCTTCTCATGTTGCTGTTACAACCTCGGTTATTCTTCGTCAAGATGTTCTTGTCCTGACTAATCGTTCTAAATGTTATATCATACGTGCAAAAATCCTCATGTTGCTCCACACCCCTTGTGTGAGCATATTTGTTCATTTCCAAAATGTAAAAAAGCTTATTACATAATATCTTCCATTATTATCTCTATTATAAAGATGAATTTATTTATTATTTTTTTTATTTTTAAACTCTATTTATTTCTATAGAAAATTATTTACAAAAATAATAGGAAATGGGTTAGCTATTAACTAGAATTTTATTTATATTTTTGGGATTTTATAATAGCTAAAATAGTAGAATTTTATTTTTATTATTTCTAAGCTCTATTTACTTTGTAGAAAACCACTTACAAAAATAATAGAAAATAAAATGGCTATGATTTTTTTATTTGTATATTTATAATAGCCAAAGTAATAGGATTATTATATTATTATATTTTATTATGTTGAAACATTATTCATTATGTAAAAATTATTTACAAATCAAAAAGATGATTAGCTATATTATTTTTATTTTTATTTTTATTTCTAGGATCTATAATAGCTAAAAAGAAATCATTATTAATATTCTATCCTATTTATTATAGTTTTTCATTATATATTTTTTTATTATTTCTATTTATTATCTATAGAAAAATATAAGATTTTTATTATTATCATCATCATTTGAAATAACCACAAAGAATGGAATTCATTATATTTTCTTATTACAACTATTATTTTTATTGCATTTTATCCATCAAAATATTTTTATTGTATATTTGTATAGAAATAACAAAAGAAATGCAATTCATTTTATTATAAAACCTTATTATCATTCTTTATTATAGAAGAAAATGCATTTACTATCTATTACCATGGTTGTATATATTTTTGTATACTTTGTACTATTTATTTTTTTATTATTCTTTTTACGAGAAAATATCAACATAATATCTATTATTATTATTTATTTTTATTTATCAAAGAATGGAGCTAATATCATTATTGCATATTACTATTGTCATTATTATTTCATGAAAAATTATTTGAAAAATCAGTAAAATATATCTAGTTATTATTCATGATTTTATTTAAATTTTTGGAATTTTTATAGTATTTAATATGACAAGTCAAAGCTAAGTCAAATATATCAATATATGCAATATCTTTTGCTTTTAAATTGTTTTAACATGATTATATTTTCAAAACTGGGATATTATCATATAGAAAAATAGTATGAAAAATAAGGAAATTTTAGAAATAAATTTGAGTTAATTTGGAGTTCAGGAACATTTTCAAATCATTTATTTATTCTATATCATCACTATTCTATTATTATTTAATTAATGGACCTAATCTGGGCCGCCAGATCTATATCAAGATTGGCGCCTATCTTTTATTCAGCTTTGTTCTTATTTGGGCCGCCAGATTTGCTTCAAGATTAAATCCTATAAGATGTAAGGCCCAGATTCATTCTGTATCTTTATTTAAAAACAGTGCTTTATTTCAAACGTCCGATCTCTTCAAGATCCACACACGCGCATCAATATCCGTGCTGCCGCGATTCTCTGACTCTCCAGTCAACATAAGCTCCAAGATTCGTGCCATTGGCAGCGCCGGCGACTGCGGCCATCTCCCTCCGATCAGGCAACTGCCCTAGAGTCGTCTTGCCATGAGGAGTTATTCTACGGCGTCCGATTAATGATCTGTGCGGTGAATCACATGGTATACCAATGCCAGATGGGTCGATTTGGTACCAATCGGTACCGAATCTCAATTCTTAGAAATTCAACGGAATTGATCAATATTTGGTACAATTAAATGCCCTGTTTGCATCGTTTACGTATGCTGGTATGAATTAACATGATTATTGCAGCTTAGATTGACCCAATGAATCACACTGACAAATACTACTCGAGATGTACAGGTGGTGCGATTCGATCTGAAGGTATAGACATGAGTTATAACCAAATTTAACGATGTTTCTTGACAATTCGAATTGATAATGCATCGTTTAACGTGTCTATAGGAATCAAGTTGAGATTACATATCTAATTTGGATGATAATTACATTATGATCTAATGAAATTGACACAGTGCAGCATCGTCCAATACCGATCGTTTTTCACTCAAAATTCCGGCTATTCACTCACTTTCAATGCGACTTATGCACTTAACAGACTTCTTAATGACAATTATAACTGAGCTATATCCAATCATGCATGCAATTTTCCCTAATCTCAAGTTTGGAACCGGATTTAACTGGTACGACGCGATAACACATTGAAGATCACTAATTCCGTCGAGTTCTCAAGTTAAAACTGAGATCAATCGACTCTGAACAACACTACGACCTTGAATACATATGATACAAACACAAACTGAGATGAATTTGACGTTCAAACAAAGAATTAAAGCAAAGACCTTTGCTGGTATCGAGTTCTCAGGTTTTAACCGAGATCAATCGATTCAACCAGCTTAATTACTTGAAATCCAATCAAGAAACAAAACAAGAACTGAAATTCAGATCAAATATTAGAGGAAAGAAGTTATGAATTTGCAAACTGAAAGAAAGAAATTGAAAAATTCAACTCAAAGATACTGTTACTCTAAGATTCAAATGCGATATATCAATTACATCGAAAATTCAATACTGAAACTTCAAATCCAATTGAAATTAAGCTCAAGACTGACCTTCTAGTGAATAATTGGAGATATAACAACCGAGTTCTCAAGTTAAAACTGAGATCAATCGGTTTCTTGGCTTTCTTTCCTTCTCACCACCAATTCTTCTCTTCCAATTGTCTTTTCTATGCTATAGCTCTCTAATCTATCACTCTCTATCTCTCTCTGGTCTGTTGTATTGTGTCCCTTTTTATGTTTGTGCTGTTAATCGGGTTATATAGGCAATTGGAGTGGTGCACCAAGGGATTAGGGTCATACACCATCTAAACACCACCAGTTAATCTGCCTTGGCCTATAAACATGGTTCTTCAATTCAGTTATCCATTCTGTTGAGATGTGGGTCCCATCTAAACGAATCCAAAGCTCCAATCTTTGACTGTTGACTCGGTTCCACTATCTTCTCACTTCTCATTGTTCATAGAACCTTCTAGCATCTTCAGCATGCTATATATACTCATTTGAATGCACCCAAGGCGCCTCTCTCTTCTCTGCCATTACAACTCTCCTCCAAAGCTCAGAATCCAATCACCCGGTGGCAAGCTTTGGTCAAAAGCATATCTTTACTATTCAATTGACAATTCCATCCATTCAAGTAGTATCGTGTGGGCACATGGAGGCTATAAGCATTGCTAATTCGTCTTTATAGCATAAGGTTTCAATTATCCTCAGTTTGCCCGATTTCATCACCTTATCTCAATTGCTTTTATTTGATCCTTAATTATTGCTTCTTTCTACATTTACAACATCGTCTAAGTGAGTGGAAGAGATCTGCATCATCAATTTTGAGTTTAGATCCAAGGATCAAAGTTCTTCATTAATCACCCGAGGTGATCATCCTCTCTCACTGCTCTATTCACTTACTACTTTTTAATTTTGATCACTCACTCTTTCTCTCCTATGTACAGGCTATCTCTAACTGGAAAGAATTGGAATTGCGAGCTTTGGAGAGCTTGATTAGCGTTAATGGCGCCATCAGCCTCGTCGAGAAGAAGAAAGAAGAGAGGGAGGGGAGAAGGAGAAGAGAGGGATGGAGCTGAACTCGGCGCACCAAGTCCATCGCAAGACAGGGCCCACCATCAGAGGCATGACACGCATGGGCCGGGTACATATCTCCTTTTCTCCTTGGTTTAAATTTCTGTTTGTTCTTGCGCATGGGCTTGGCTCATGGTTATCTGTATAAGCTGTACACTCATAAACCTTACATATGGGCCCCATATGTAAGTATATAAATCTCGGCCCATTAGTCCAGCTGTGGATTGATTAACCCCCTGCTTAAATCTAATTAACCTGACTTGGCACACTCTGATAGGTCCATTTGTCTAATAACCTCATTAATCATATGCATTAGTGTTAAGCATGCTGAGGTGGCTCTGTAGTGTAGTGCCATGTGGCTTAGTCCCTGTGATGTGGCACCAATGGCCAGCTGCCATATGGCACTGGAGTATTGAGGTGTGATGCTATGGTGTTGCCATGTGGCACTGGGAGAGTGAGGTGTGTTGCTGTGGTGTTGCCATGTGGCATGTGGAGGGTGAGGTGTGTTGCTGTGGTGTTGCCATGTGGCATGTGGAGGGTGAGGTGGACCTGTCAGGTCTTGCCACGTGGCATGTTGGTGGGGCCCACATGTCAGGTCAGTATGGTGGTGGGGCCCACATGGCTGAGGTGGACAAATGGGGTGCTGACACGTGGCATGAGGTGGCCCAGTGAGATGCTGACACGTGTCACACCCTCTCTCTTCTCTGATCCTGTGTAAGCGTGCTTAGTATCCCCAGTTTGCACCTAGATGTGTCTCTGTCCCCAAGTTGCACCCAGATCTGCTTTGATCAAATCTCAGCCCTTGATCTTCCCTTTTTAATCTGTTTTATTTTCCCTGAATTTATTTTAATAGCTCCACTCATCTAAAAATCATGAAAATTTCACCAAAAATCCCTAAAATCATGATGATCACCCCTGTAATTTTTAATTCCATTTTTACCCCTGTCTCTCTGAATTAAAAATTCTTTTATCCATAAAACCCTATTTCTTCTTCAGAATTAATCCCAGATTTCAATTGTAGCTCTGTGTCTCTGCCAATTATCTCTCTCTTGCAGAAACCACCCTAACTAAATACCAATTAGACTTATATTGATATTCATTAGGGCTTGATCTGATCAACAGTTGATTACATGTCAACAGTTGATACAAATCTAGACTGGATCAGATGGTTGCTCCCGGCTTTGGCACCGATCGATCTTGTGAAATTGACTTCCAATCCCTTAACATGAGGGTGACTTGGTCAAAGAACCGACTACTTATCGATAATTGACACAAATCAAAGCATGATTAGGTGGTTGCTCACGACTTTGGCACCGTGTCGACCTTGAAAGCAAAATCACATTTGAAATTTCTCATGACTAGTTGTATCGAAATACTAGCTTGGCATTGACATCATTTCATGTGGCATAGGGATTATACTATTTCAGCTCCTCTCTAGGGTTAGCTCCAAGGGCAGATTTTTAGGGTTTAACTCTGACTCCTATAATAGGTCACTGAGGTGTGGGGTCCACCTGTCAGTGAAAATGGTCACATGGATGACTCATCAGATAGGCTAGGTTTATGTTGTTAGGTCCATCTACAAGGGACTGCCAGGTGGGTCCCACTTGTCAGAAAAGATATAATCAAATGGCTGACCCATCAGGAGATTTTCTCTCTCTGAAATCTCCCGAGGGTCAGCCACCTCGAATGAATAGGAGGTGGTGGAGTATTTATATCCTTGTCTCTCACCCTGACATTTCCTTGTGGGACTAATGGATTCATTCCGGGGTTAGGCAGCGACCTCTTCTGATCAGTGGGCCATCTCTTTCTTGCTTTCCCTTCTTCCCTCTTCTTATGATTTATCATTAATCATTGATTTTATTTTCATTCATTCGGCTACTTATCCTTGAAATTTTTCAAGGGTAAACAAAGAGCCACCCACCAAGACGAGTCTTGAACGCTCGAAAGGCTTGTCTTGGTGCATTATTCCTTATTATTTATCTCTTCATTTCTCATGACGTCTTCTCTTCTTCGGGTGTTGTAGTTTCTTCTCATGACGCCATTCCGCATCGCCCCTTGAGTCATTATCATTCTTTTTACGAGGATCCTAGTGATTGGACTCCTCTCGTCTCAGCCATCCGAGCGACTCCTGTCTACCCACGAGGCGGCGGTTTATTCTTTAGAAATGATCAGCCTCATGACATCATGCCCCTTCAGCCCTTAGGCGTCGCTTCTACAGCTCCTTTGACACATCTCCTAGGCAAGGAGATTATTGACGGGGAGGCTTACAGATGGACCACTGCTCCCTTTATCACTCCTTTAGAGTGTCATGGCTATCAGTTGGAGTGGACCCGGTACATGCTCATGCGGGAGAGGACTCTGCTCAGGCGGGCCGGGATATATGACTCGGTCTTTTTGTCGATGTTTCATTATCATATCGACACACCCTGGTTACGGGCCTTTTGTGAGAGGTGGAACTATTCCACCAATACTTTGTTCATCGATGACCGGAGCCGACTCCGACCCTCCCGGAGATACGACGGTTGGCCAGAGGCCGCCGATCTTTGGCCATTTCTATGACGAGTTCATGGTCTCACCCGCTGACTCGGGAGACTTCACTCGATTTCCGCCTTCTTTGCAGAGGACTTATGAGATTTATTATCATTTACGGAGGGGGCATACCGGAGTTCCATTCGGACATTGGATTGCCTATTTCACCGACCGGGTCCATACTCGCCCTACGGGCTTGGCTTCCACCAGAGATCCATTTGGTACAGGTCGGCTCGAGATTCATCATGATGGCCTTATCCCTTCTCAGGATACCCTGTGTTCACATGACGTGGATCGGGAGACTTATTTGACGACCTTCATCTCTTGGTGGATCTCGTTATTTCTTACTTGCCTAGCTCCCCCGCATACACCATTCGACCTTCGGTGTTCGTCATGGCGAGCCTGATCGCGCGTGGCGACAGGATTTCTTTGGCCGTGCCTGTGCTGGCCAACATTTATAGATGCCTCCGCGGTCTGACTTCATCCCGTAGTCCTTCACAGTGCCAGGAGCTGATTCCATGGCATCTGATCAGCGGATGGCTCCATTTACACTAGTCTGGCTCATATGATCCCGGCATGGCGGTTACGCTACGAGATCGCCTACCTTTACTGAGTGACTTGGGCCGGGGTGCGGCCCGCTTCATTGACTCCGGAGGTCGCTGCTCGGTATAGATTCTTCAGGAGCCGAGACCATCTGCGCTTCTCTCGAGATAGATCAGTGGCCCGTGGGACAGCTAGGGTTGCCGACAGGATGGTGATTGACAGCAGGGTCCCCTCTTCTGACCCCTCTAGCATCCGAGCCAGGCCTATCGACTTGGAGTACCTGATCAGCATTCGTCAGGGCTTCCTTCCTCTCAGATTGGGCGATTATATGTTCATCGAGCCCTATTCGCCACATCGATGCGCACATCAGTTTGGCTTGGATCAGGATATTCCAGCGCCTCTTCTCCGCCCTATATCTTTGGCAGCCGATTTGGAGGGGATCGGATGGTGTTACACTCACCTCTTCCGGCTAGGCACATGCACTCGCTATCAGATGGTATCCACCTCTAGGGCTTCCACCTTCACGAGGCGTTATCAGCAGTGGTATTATGAGGCCATTCGCTCTTATCAGTCGTATACTCCTCCGGTGGTCGTCCGGAGTACATGTCCGCGAGATGACCAGCCTCTATTAGATGGCACCGTTTCGCGTGATCGCAGCCCTTTTCCGCCATTGCCGCAGCCTGTCGATTTTCGTGGTTTAGACAAACTCTGCTTTTCTCGTGTTCCTGTTAGGACTATTCTCACAGGTACACCTCATCATCTCTTTAGGTTGTTTCTTTTTGATAAGCCTCGTCTTATCTCAACCAATTCTCTTTTGATTCAGAGTTGGCTTACGAGTATGATCATGCGGAGCCCGGTTCTCGCCCCTCGCCCACGAGTAGTTGGTGTTCACTCGCCCACCGTCGAGCCACCGGCTCCACCCCACCGTGGAGAGAGATCGAGATGGCACTTCTCAGCCACCTTCCCCATCTTCTTTCTCTTCTCTCATTCCGGGTGATTTTCTTTACTGACTCGCCTATCCTTATTCGGGCGTACTTCATTGACATCTCTAATTAAGGTTTATTTTCCACTCGCGGGACATCTCCCGTAGAGCGGCCCCGAGATGACATTATAGCGCATTCATCGGCGCGCGGCCGAGCACTCGCCCTCTCGGGATTTTGCACCGACCTTGCCGTCGCGAGTTCGTGTGCATCATTTAACACTTAGTTGCCAATATGCATCAGTATTTCCATTCTTACATGTAGATTTTACAGGCCCTGAGGCCGATGACATGGCATCTCCACACCGCTCAGAGTCTTTCTTCTATGACGGTCCTGTCTCACCGTCGATTTTGCTAGTACCCACTGGGGATGGTGACTCCTTTGATGTGGTTCTGGGGCCGGTGTTCACTCTTGTACGATCAGAGGAGGCTTCTTTCGAGCAGGGGAGTCCATTGACTGTCGAGCCCACAGGCGACGAGCCACTTTTGATCGAGGGAGGGCCATCTCATGCCTCTTCATCTCCCTATGGGCAGCCTCTCATGGCCATAGATGGCGGAGTCTCATCAGATACTCGAGTGGAGGACTCGACTGAGCGGGCTGCGGTCGATTATGACTCGGAGCCGGATGAGAGTTGGGCCGGTGGAGCAGCCTATTCGACGGCCCAGAGACGGAGGAGGTCCCGGCTAGCGAGGGTCTCACCGAGCCTCATACCTCTCCCGGTACCTTATATTTCCTTTGTTATTTGCCCGTATTTTACTTTTCGTGTACTTATGCTTTTTCATTTTATTTTGTAGCCGGGTCTGGTGCACCTGCTGGTCCTCCTGAGGCGACCGACATCCCTATCCCTGATTCAGTCCCGCCGGTCTCAGGCGATGAGGCGATAGGTTAGATCTTCTCTTCCTTTTATTTCTTCTTTGATTATAACAACTTGTCTAACCCATTTATCTTGTTTGCAGATGTTACATTGAGGGACGTGAAGCTCGCCTTGGCCGCGCTGGCGGATGCACTCCGAGACACCTTCTTCGGAGACTATCCGCTAGATTTTGAGATCCTGGATTCTCTGTCTGATGGCTTCTCCTTTGATTGGTATAGGCTGATGCGGGATACCATCGCGCCAGCTCTACTCATTGCACCTCGTCTCGAGAGTTGTTTACCCTTGAAAAATTTCAAGGATGAATAGATGAATAAATGAAATAAATTGATGATAAATCATAAGAAAGGGGAAGAAGAGAGAGAGCAAGGGAAGGATGGCCCACCGATCGAGAGTCGTCGCCTAACCCCGAACAAATCCATTAGTCCCACAATGGAATGCTCGGGCATGAAGTGAAGAGTATAAATACCCCGCTATTCTCTATCCACTCAAAGCATGAGTGACGCCCAAGAAGATCGAGGGAGAGAGAGACCTCTTGGGTGTCACCATGTGATTATATCTTTTCTCGACAAGTGGGACCCACATGGCGCCCCTTATAAGCACCTCCAATGACATGGACCTAGCCTATTTTGCTAAAGAAAGCTAACCAACCCGAACGAGGTTAAGCATTAATCCCACAATGGAATGCTTTGGGCATGAAGTGAAGAGTATAAATACCCCACCACCTCCTACTCATTCGAGGTGGTCGACCCTGGGAGATTTGGGAGAGAGAAAATCTCCCGATGGGTCGCCCATTTGATTACATTTTCTCGACAAGCGGGACCCACCTCCGCGTCCCTTGCGTATGAATCTAACAACATAGCCTATCCGATGAGTCACCATGTGACCATTTTCACCGACAGTGGACCCCACACCTCGGTGACCTATCAAGGAGTCGAATTGAACCCTAAAAATCGCTTTGGAGCTAACCCTAGAAAAGAGTCAAGCAAGATAATCCCTATGCTACATGAAATGATGTCAATGCCAAGCTAGCATTTTGATGCAAATAGCCATGAGAAATTTCAAATGTGATTTTGCTTTCAAGGTGACCCGGTGCCAAAGTCATGAGCAACCACCTAACCATGCTTTGATTTGTGTCAATTACTGATAAGTAGTCAGTTCTTTGACCAAGTCACCCTCATGTTAAGGGATTGAAAGTCAATTTCACAAGACTGATCAGATGCCAAAGCTGGGAGTAACCACCTGATCAAGTCTAGATTTGTATTAATTGCTGATAAGTAGTCAGCATTTGATCAAATCAAGCCCTAATGAATATCAATATAAGTCTAATTGGTATTTAGTTAGGGTGGTTTCTGCAAGAGGGAGATAATTGGCGAGAGACACGTAGCTACAATTGAGATCGTGGATTAATTCATAAGGAATATTAGGGTTTTATGGACAAAAGAATTTTTAATTCGAGAGAGGCAGGGGTAAAAATGGAATTAAAAATTACAGGGATGATCATCATGAATTTAGGGATTTTTGGTGAAATTTTCATGATTTTTGGATAAGTGGAGCTATTAAAATAAATTCAGGGGAAAATAAAGACAATAAATGGATTAATCAAAGGTCCGAGATTCAATCAAGGGTTCATCCGGGTGCAACTGGGACAGAGACACATCCGGGTGCAACCGGGGATCCTAAGCACACCTACACCGAATCGTGGAAGAGAGAGGGGTGACACGTGTCGCATCTCACCGGGCCACCTCATGACACGTGTCGCACCCCATCGTCCACCTCACCCATGCGGGCCCCACCACCATACCGACTCGACATGTGGGCCCCACCAAAGATGCCACGTGGCAAGATCTCGACAGTCCACCTCATACTATCCTATGCCACATGGCACCACACCGGGTCCATTACACTCCCTCTCGTGCCACACTACGGCACAACCAGAGGAGGCCACCTCACCTAACCTCAAGCCACATGGCACACCACATGAAGCCATCTCAACTCACCACCACATGGCATTGTTCTAGCAGCCACCTCACCATATTAATTACAATCGATACACATGGCAACAAAGCTATTGGACCAAGACTATACAAAGGGCCCTATCATGTGCCATGTGTCACTCATAGAATTAATGCACAGTCAGCAAAATTAAACAAGGTGATTAATATAAACATTGCCAGATCAGATGAAGCAGCCAATAGAAACACGCCACATTAGCATGATTAATCCTAAATTGCTGACATGGCTACTCCTAAGCCCATTTATATCTGACAATGGGGCCCAATAGTCAGAGATTCAGATAGAGGCGCATAGTTAAGCCATGAACCAAGCCTATATAGCCTATTCATTCAGTTCAACGTAACTGAATTTAAAAGGAAAGCGAGAGAGAGATAAACCTGGCGCATGAGCCCTATGCCGCTGCTCCGTTTCTCTTCTGCCCTTTGGATCACGTGTGCCGTGCGCATCCAAGCTAGCGGAAGGGCCTTCTCCCTCCCTCTTCTTCTCGCCATTGCCCGATTCAACCGAAGCTTGCGCCTTCCGCTTCCCTTGACGCCTCACCATGATTGAAGATGATCTGACGGATAGTGATGATTAGGCGACCGAATGATAGGTGCTATTGAATCAACGATGAAAAGGAATGAACAAAGGATGAAATCGGTTTATTACCGAGAATCGAGTTGATAAGGAAAGGTGAATTAACACTGGAGATCAAATTGCACTAAAGGTCGATCCTTTAGGGCAAGGCGACGCCAATGGAGGTGTATTGATGAGGCAATTTGAAGTATGAAGTGCTAATTGATCAAAAGAAGAAATCGGGGCAGAAATGGGCTCGTGAAATTGGAAATGGTGAATGAATGAAATGGCGTTAAGAGTGATCATGGAGTGTTTAAATAGTAAGTAATGACCTTGGGCCCGCTTGTCGCTTGAGCCGCATCGAATGGAGGAATGGAGTCAAACTAAATCGCGGACGGCCAAAGAATAACAGAAAACGGTTATTGAAGTTCCACAACAAGCACAACTTGATCTCAACCATCCAAGCGAGTGTAAAGAAGGGTGGAGATGCATCCAGTCGGCAATCCGACCCAGGCATTCAACCAATCATAATTGAGATTAGTCGCCTAATTAGCCTATATAAACTGAAAATCCAAAGAACAAGAAAAAGGAGAGAGATACATACATCCATTAGTAAAGCAATTGAGAGAGCATATACATTTACATATACACTAGCCGCCAATTATAGAGAAGAAGAGAAATTACAAAGAGATTGATTGATTACTATTCGATTGAGAGGTAACTGTTCATGCATTCAATTAGCAATTCTTTTTAATTTCTAAAATGAATTTGGAGCTTTGATATAGCTAGTTAAACAAATAATTGATTTCTTTTTGTTCTTGCTACTCGTTCTTTAAGAATTTGTTCTATTCTTTTATATTTTCTTTTCTCGCATTTTTTTGTTCTTTCTTTAAATAACCCTAATCAATAACAATTGTCCGAATCCAAAGTGAGCCACCGCCCAATCACAAAGTGATTGGTGAGCCTTTAGGCTGGCCGATCCACAATTATCAAAATTTTACAATTTGAATAGCATAGCATATATTCCTTTATGATTTTTCATTTTCAATCGATTTCTTTGCTTATATCTCATTCAACTAATGAAAGATAATGACTTGTTATCCTTTGAGTATCCTAGTTGTATGATTCTGATCGAATAGATGAACCAATTCTTACAAATTCGAAGAAATGCACCGATTCCAAAGACAAATCGATATACCGATGAAATTCCGAGGTGAATTGGCTTCAATTGACCTCTATCTCAAATGAGCCACCGGCCCTAGCAATGTCCGGGTGAGCCTTTAGGCCCGAGAGTCGTCAATTGAATATAAAAACATCTCAAACTAAGGAAGAATTGCGCTCTGGTACCAATCGGCACCGCACACCCGCCATGCATAATTGCTTCAACCCTGCTTAATAGCACACAAGAAGCTTCATACTCATCTCGATCATAGTAACATGTCAAGGCGATGCTTAATAACCGTATAATTGTCAAGAATTTCAATTGAATTCGATGAATTTGATGAAGAAAGGATCTTGGTACCGGCTTTTGATTAATGCACTAACCGACAATCGCTATAAGAGTATCAACCACCGTATGGATCCCCGATCGGACGATATAGAAAGACTCCACTCACCGAGGCGACACTAGGGCATGGGTCTCGATCGGAGAAGGAGAGCTCCGCCGCCGGAACGCCACCTAGCACGGATCTTAATACATCTGAGAGTCGAGACCGAAAGGATCCCGTCTCGCACGACTCTTGAAGCGTTCACTCGATCTTGAAGAATATCTAATGAACGAGATTTGGCGATAGTTCGAAAATTTAAACTAAGAAGATCTGGGCCTTATACATATTAAACACGCATCTTAATTAAATCAAGCGCCCGTATATGTTTAAACATTTGAATAATAACTCGCACTAATCTGGGCCGTAGATCCATTAAACACCTATCTCAAACTAATCTGCGCCCAAATGAAAAAGAGAGTTAGAAAGATGCGCACTAATCTCAATACATATCCGACGCCCCGATTAAGCCCATTAATTAAATAATAACAGAATAGTAATAATATAGAATAAATGAATGATTTGAAAATGCTATTGAACTCCAAACTGACTCAAATTTGTTTCTAAAATTTTCTTATTTTTCATACTATTTTTCTATATGATAATATTCCAGTTTTAAAAATATAATCATGATGAAACAATTTAAAAAGCAAAATACATTACATATATCGATATAGTTGACCTAGCTTTGACTTGTCATTTTAAATACTATAAAAATTCCAAAAATACAAATAAAAATCATAAATAATAACTAGATATATTTTAGTGATTTTTCAAGTGATTTTCCATGAAATAATAATGATGATAGTAATATACTATAATAAATAATGAGATTAGCTATATTCTTTGATAAATAAAAAATACAATAATAATAGATATTATATTGATATTTTCTGTAAAAAGAATAATAAAAATAAATAGCTCAAAATATATATAAATATAATACCATGGTGATAAATAGTAAAATACATTTTCTTTTATAATAAAGAATGATAATATAGTTTTATAATATGAATTGTATTTCTTTTGTTATTTCTATACAAATATATACAATAAAATACTTTGGATGAATAAAAATGCAATAAAAATAATAGTTGTAATAAAAACATAATGAATTTCATCTCTTATGACTATTTTCAACTAATAATAAAAATCTTATACTTTTCCATAGATAATAAATAGAAATAATAAAAATAGATATAATGAATAGTATAATAAATAGGATAGAATATTAGTAATGATTTCTTTTTAGCTATTATGGATATACAAAAAAAAAAATAATAATAAAAGAATATAGCTAACTATCTTTTAATTTTGTAAATGATTCTTGCATAATGAATAGTATTTCAATATAATAGAATATAATAATAAAATCCTATTACTTTGGTTATTATAAACATTTTGAAAATACAAATAAAATCATAGCCATTTTATTTTCTATTATTTTTAAGTGATTTTCTACAAAATAAATAGAGTTTAGAAATAATAAAAATAAAATTCTACTATTTTAGCTATTATGAAAATCCCAAAAATATAGATAAGATTCTAATTAATAGCTACCCCTTTTCCTATTATTTTTGTAAATAATTTTCTACATAGATAAATAGAGTTTAAGAAGTAAAAATAATAATAATAAAAAAATAATAATAATAATAATAAGAATATAATAATAATAATAATAATAATAATAATAATAATAATAAATAAATGCATCTTTATAATATAAAATAATAATGGAAGATATTATATAATAGACTTTGTGCATTTTAGAAATGAATAAATATGCTCACATAAGGAGTGTAGAGCCACATAAGAATATTTGCACACATGATATAACATTTAGAACGATTAGTCAAGACGAGAACATCTTGACAGAGAATAAATAAGGTTGCAATGACAACACGAGAAGATACGTTGAGACAAGAACATCTTGACGTGAGATGAATAAGGCTACATGAGTGAATATGTCGAGACAAGAACATCTTGACGCTTAATGAAGAATAACCAGAGCTGCGATATTAACATGGAAATATATGTCGACTCTGAAGAAGAAGAACATTATGATGTCCTAGATAGGTGACATCTTAATGACTCGCTGCCATGAGCAAGTAACTCATGATTGAATACGCTCACACAAGGGGTGTAGGGCAACATAGTAATTTTGCACAAGTAATGCAACATGTAGAATGATTAGTCGAGACGAGAACGTCTTGACGCTCGCTGAAGAATGACCAAAGCTATGACATCAGCATGGAGAGATATGTCGACTCAAAGAAGAAGAACATTACGATGTCCGAGAGAAGTGACATCTTAATGACTCCTGTCATGAACAAGTAATTCGTGACCATTTGAGCTGGCAAGACTGAACTCATCCGTCGATAAGTTCGTCTCCTGGTTCATTTCCCGAGACTGTGAGATTGAATCGGTCTGTAGGTAGATTCATCCACAAAACAGTGAATGTGAACCGTTCTGTAGGTGGGTTCCTTCACTAACACATGCCTCAATGTTGAACTAGCTCAGCGCTTCAGGTTTGACATTGTGTGCAATTGTGTTTCCTAGGTCTATGAATCGGCTTAGTGCTTCGAATTCATGATCTAGAAGATCGGTGAGAAGAAACACGTGGGCCACATCCACCCTTCTCCTGATTCACCAACCTCAAGATCAACCGCCGCGCTTCGAGTTGTATTTTGTGTGATTGGTTGTTGACTAGTTAAGATTGAACCGATCTGTTTGTAGGTTTATCTTCTAGATCAACGGAGGTCGAGTCGATCTGTATGTAGACTCACCTCAAGCCCCTCTAAAGAGATTAACCTGGTCTGTAGGTAAGGTTACATCTTGAGGTGGCATAGACTGAACCGATCTGTTTGTAGGTTCGTCTTCCATAGGACAAAACCGATCTGTTTGTAGGTTTGTCTTCCATAGATTGAACCGATCTGTTTGTAGGTTCATCTTCCGTAGACCCCTTTTTCATGAAATTAGACGATCACTTGACCATCTTTTAACTATACTATTTGCTTCTCTCTTTCAAAGATCCAGAGGTGCCTCGAGGTTCGTAGCCCAGGGTAATTAACGGTGGGGGCTTGCGCCACCGAATCTACAAGAACTCACAATCACTAAAAACCCCCGAATGTGCATCCAAATAATCTCTAAACGGCAGACCGGCCGACACCCAAACGATGCACGCTCGGGAGGGATCTCCGTGTCCTTCTTCCGCAACCCATCGCCCAGCGGCGGTGCGGAGCGCGCGAAAAAGGGTCGCACAGGATCTGGCACGCCCGGTGGGACCTAGATTCTCCTCTTATCTCTGAAAGAGAGAGGCAAATGGAATAGTTAAGAGATACAAGTGGTCTTCTATGCGCTAAAAATGACTAATAATTTTCAAGTGTTTTTGTTTTTGCAGGAAATGGCATACTTTGGAAACTTCAACCTCGCTCCCTACACCGTCATGCCTGCACAGAGCCCAGAGGGCAAGCTTTTTATGTTCTTCGGGACCATCCCGCAGAACTCACCATCTACGCCCACCTCCGGGGCCACGATCACTCCCGCAACCGTCCGGATCTCCATCCCGGACGAGGAGGAGGACTCGATCACCCCGACTCCCAAGGGGATCTCAAACAATGTCATGGCCTCTCCTACTACCTCCCCAAAGAGGAGAAGGCAACCGTCCAAGAGGACAAATTTCAAAGGCCGCAGCCCAAACTACCCGCAACTCTCAAGCGTCCAGAAGAGGGCCCCGGATGCATACCAGTAACCACCGGTGGCTAGGCCGCCTATCCCGCCCCAATAAATTCACGCCCTCCGAATAGTGGCCAAAAACTCGCCACGACCGCCACCTCCGCTGTGCATGGGAGGTGCCTAAGCCCACACCTCGCCCAACTCAAAGGCCTCAGCGCCGCCAGAACAAGTCTCAAGCCCCTGCAGAAGCCATCTACAAGGCTCACAGGGCCCTCAAACAGAGGAAGAGCGTCAAGAACGCTAGGTCGAGACAATACGTCTCCCGATCCGGTCAATCTCAAGACATGGCTCGGCCGCAAGCCATTGTCTCAACTCCGCACCCGAGAAGGTTTACACCAAAGGCAACACCTAGCACCCAGCAGGTGTGGGTCCCAAAGGGTTCCCAGCCAACAAGGTCCCAATCTCAAGCCCAGCCCAGCAAGGCCGGCAGATCTAACGCTCAGCCCGAGAGCGTGTTCAGCCGTCTAGGTCGAAGAGTGTATTCAGCCGATTAGGCTCGAGAATACCACTCAATAACCCGAAAATAACGCCCCCGACCAAACAAAGAAGAAGAGAAGAACCGCTCGTTATGAAGAGCACTTCTCGCCAACACCATCGCATAAGCTACGATACGATCCGGACACCGACGTCGAGGTGAATATGACCCAGGATGACCAAATCCCCGCCTAATCAAGCTCACGTCACCAATACCAATAAAAATAATGGTAGAAAAGGAGACCTCCCAAGAGAGTCAATCCCGAGGGCAATAGCAGGAAGGGGAAGACCACAACGAAAACCCCGACTTCTTCGACAATGAAGATGACGTTGAAACACGTCCCGAAGTGCCTATCGATGAAATTGAAATACTAAAAGGCCACATCGAGGCACGGACGAAGAACCGATTAGGCAACGGAGCTAATCGCTACCATGCTCGAAACAAAATGAAGAATTGATTAAGGCGGTCAAATCCTTGCAAGAATCACAAGACGCCAATTTCAAGGTCGGTAGCTCCCGTCAAGAAGGGGTCCACAAGACCAAAAGCAATCATAAGGGAAAACAACCTGTCGATTCTAAACCCCATCCGCACAGACAATAGAAGTGGAGGTTTGAACCAACGGGAATATCCCGAAAGAGATTCAAGCCATGATTGCCCAAAGAATGCAAATAGGCCGGAGGTGGATACGCTATCCCTCCCGTTAAAAACGTGGACATCCATACCCCCGCCATATACGACTTAGAAGAATATCCTAAAGGGTATGTGATTCCCCGCTTCAGACCTTCTCCGGGAAGGCAACAAAGACCCGAACCCCGAACAACACTGCCCACTTTGTAGCCTCACGCGGCAACACGGCGAATGATGCACCGTTGTTAAGACAATTCCCTCGAGCTTAGTGGGAACCGCCTTCCAATGGTATTATTCGCCGGAAAACAACAAAGATCGGGACTGGGACGAGATGGCGGACTCGCTCGAGCACGTTTTGTTATGGTGTCCGACAAAATAAACATAGCCGATCCGGCAAGCACTAAACCTAAGAAAGGGGAGTCAATGACAGATTTTATCAACGTATGGCGGCGGAACCTCGCATCAAATGCGACCGCACATTAACCGAAGATGAGGCCGTCAACCTAATCATGAAGAACATTGACGGGTGGATGGGCATGCTTCTTGGTGTGACAAAGGTCAACACATTCAAAGACTTGCTCGGATCGGTATCCAATATGGAAAGAATGTCACCGCACACCGTGCCGAACTTCATGAATAATAGGCCGCAACGAGGAGCCCGAGCCGAAACCAAAGTGGCATTCACCTCGTTAAAAGATAAGATGGTTGCCAACGCAGACACCCAAGGCGGCAGAAGTGGCACAAATGACAATAATTACAACAAGGGACCCGTGCCCAATCCGGAGGGAGTTCACGGAGTTTTGAGTCCCTCGCATACAAAAGAAGACTAAACCGTACTCCTTCAGAAAGATAAAGTTGCTCAAATCTTCGGGGAGCACTAAAGAATGGCCTAACCTTGCCGCCGCCAAGAACGTCCGAAGATGCCGATAAATCGGACGAACCCAACTTCTCGCCCATACCATAGAGTACTAGGGCACTCAATTGAAGATTGCCGGGTCTTCAAAGATTGGGTCGAAAAGGCGTATAAAAACGGTGAAATTACTTTACCTAAGGGGTTCTTGCAAAGCCCATCACCCCGAGCAGCCAACACGATCTCTCATGAGGAAGAGAAAGTCCCGGCCGCCATGCGAAGACCAGGGAAGAACAATGGACTACGCACCTATCGAAGAAATCGATTAAAATGCTTAAAGCTCTCAAGAAAGAACCTGGCATGAAATGGAAGGACGATATCACACCAGTGGTCCCACCGAAACCCAGGGTATATTATAAGGTGGACCAAAGCCAAGACCAGGTTCTTAAGAAGAGAAAGAAGCATAGAAGCAACAAGTCCAGAAAGAATAAGATTGAAGAATATGAGCAAGGCAGTCCCGAGGCGATCACCCTCCAACATTTCATCTCCAAAGAAGACTGGGAGAAGTTAACCCTAGGTCAAAGGAAAGAAGATGTAGATGGAGAAGTAAATAAAGAAGAAAGCGAAGAGATCTGGGGTGCTTCGTGCAACATGGTATATTCTTCTCACGACGAAGATATGCCAACATTAGAGGAGATGTTCTTCCCAAATGATGAAGGAGAAGCAAGCACCTCTGGGACCAAAAACGAAGAATGCAAAGCCGTGCTCCGGTCCGGGACTTATATACCCGAGAGACAGCTCCCAAGGATTCCGATAAAGGAAAAGATAAGGCCCCGAATAAAGGTAAAGAGGTCGAGAATCCAAGCAAGAACCCGAAAAGGACCCTACGACAGTGCGAAGAATATAATGTGTTGGCACATCCGCGTAAGATTCCAGCCGCTATTAAGCATATTTGACGCGTTGATGATGTCACAAGACCTAAGGGAGGTACTAATTCAGGCCCCGCAAGATCCCGAGAAGTATAAGTCATATTTCATCGAGCAAAATATGCAGTGAGGCCCTATTCACCGCCAAGCGGCCGCCCGTATAAACTTTACGACGATGACCTCCTAATAGGCACCGTTGACCATAACCGCCCGCTATACATCACCGGAAATCGTGGAGGGCAAAAGATTGGCCGCATCTTGGTCGACGCAGGTCTTCGATCAATATCATGCCGCTCAAAACTCGAAGACCATCACCTTAGACGTAAAGAATCTATCCGATGAAAAGGTGATTATTCATGGCTTCAATCAAAACTCCCAAAAGGCCCCGGGAGCTATAACTCGAACTCGCAATGCGGAAGCCTAAAGGCGCCTACTAAATTCTATGTCATTGACGCTGAAACCTCTTATCTGCGTTCTTTGGTCGCCCGTGGCTTCATAGTAATCGTGTCATACCTCTACTCTCGCACCAATGCCTCGAAATACATTGAGAATGGTAAGCAAAAGAGAATTGACGGAGATGTCAAACCATTCGGGGTGCATGAGATTAAATTCAATGACGCCCAATACTTTCGCCTAAGTCCGCCGTGGCACCGAGCCGCCAATGACAAAAGCAGTCGAAACCCTTCAACAAAGGCCCTAAATTTGATACCTCATCCGGAGAAGAAGAAGAGGTCAAATTTAATATTAAACCCCGAGGTGCTCGAGCCCAAAGACCCGAAGAAAGTCGGGTGAAGAAGCAACCTTCCGCTTCAAACAAAGTGGTCGCGTATAAGGCCCAAATAAAACCGAACGAAATCAATGCAAGTGATTCGAAGAGGAGGTCATTTTCAATTTTAAACCCGCCAACACCCTCAAATTCGGATCATAGAGGCAACTTCGGAGAAGACTCCGAAGATTCTAACGACTCGGGCGATATTACCTCGGGAGAAGAGTCCGCCATGATCGTCAACCCTGGGAAGAAGAATCTGACGAAGAGATCATTTATCACATCCTCAAGAAGCCATACAAAGGGCCCGAAACAGATAATGAAAGTGAGGAGTCATATATGATCAACACGGGACCCGGTAGCGGAAGGGATAACCCGGTTAGGCCAAGGCCTATAAATGAAGAACGCTCATGGCGGGAAAATTTCGAAGGACGCGTCTCTGAATGCAATTGACGAAATAAGGCACCAAAGTTGAAAATAATAGAAGAGAGGTGTCTGAACAATGGGAAGTGATGCAGGATATCAAGGTGCAACACAATGAAATCATGATAATGATTGAAAACCTGCAAACCGCGATCTATAACTCCGAGCTACTCAAGGAGGTGACGAGCGAACCCCGTTCCGGACCCCGAAAGGCAAGCACCCGATAGCGGCAAACGGGTAATTGTCATAGTAGATGAATCAAAGGGGGAAGAAACGAAAGCCAAGCAGTCGACCGTCATGCAAACCCTCAAGGTCAAGAAGAGTAAACCATACTCTTTCCTGAAAAATAAAACAAATTTCGGATATTTGAGCAGGCCTTAAAGAGCGGATTAACACTTCCCGTCTGTAAAAGACCCGCCGACATAGAAAGAGCCGGTGAAGGCGAATTTTGCCCTTATCATCGCATACTGGGCCATACAATTGAAGAGTGTTGGGTATTCAAAGACCTTATAGAAGAAGGGCAATGTAAATGGGACGATTCAACTCCCGAAGAGCTTTCAACAAGACCCGCTCCGCATAACCCGAATAACAAGGGCAAAGGGGTTGCTTATACGATCTCGCACACTCCCGTACCTAGCAAACCTAAGGTTGCGAGACGTAAGTCGATCAAAGAAATCTACCGCTCCAACTCAGTCATGAACATTGAAATAGAAGAAGAGATGGCAGCGCTAGAGATTACTGTGGTCCCCGAAAGGCATTTTAAAGACCTTATACCAAGGGAGGTGAACCACATCCAAACCCTAAAGACCTTTGTTGTGCCGGCAAAGGTGGAACGCATCAAAGGGAAAACTATCATCCACAAGGCCATAATTTTCTATCAGAGCGATTCAACCCAATCTCTGAAGAACCCTGATCACAACACTTGGAAGAAGTGGGTGATAGAACAAGAATCGGAGAATGCAACGAGCGGTGACGCTGCATCTCATCCCTTTGGAAAGGAGCTGTATAAACTGGCAAAAAGGGCAAAATGTCTGAGAGACATATCCAAGGCCGAGGCCAAGCGCTTTGATGAACTCTGGAATGGCGGCCAGAATAAAGTCCTGAGCCTGGACGGTAAAATAAAATATACCCGGGGGTTAGGGTATGACTGCGATGACGCAGCATGTTTTGAAGGGTCTCTCAACGAATACCGTATGGAAGAGAGCTGCTGCATGACTTCTGTTGAAATGCCGGACAATGAAACAGAAGAGGACAATGCCCCGGTCCTGAAAAATGCTTTAAAGCAAATGGAAAAGGAACCTAACACGGTCGATGAGTTAGCTGAAATTAATCTGGGACGTAAGAAGACCCACGACCAACTTTCATAAGCGCGTCTTTGCCGAAGAGGTGGTCGACAGTTGAAGACATTCCTTAAAAGCTACATGGATCGCTTTCGCTTGGAGTTATAAAGAAATGCCTCGGATTAGATCCCAACGTGGCGGTCCATTACTTAAAAATTGATCCAACCTTCAAGCCGATTAAACAAGCGCCGAGGCGAATGAGAATAGAACTCGAAGAGAAGGTCGTGGAGGAGACAAAGAAACTCATCGACGCAGTTTTCATACGGGAAGAAGAGACACCGTAATGGGTGGCTAGCATTGTCCCGGTTAAAAAGAAAAATGGGCGATCCGCATTTGCGTGGACTTTCGGGACCTAAACAAGGCGTGCCCTAAAGATGATTTTCCGCTCCCGAAGAATCGAAATCATAATTGACCATACCTCCTCCTATGAAGTCTTCTCCTTCATGGACGGTTATGCGGGCTATAATCAAATTAAGATGGCGCCAGAAGATGAGAGGCACACGGCATTCCGCACGCCGATTGGCATATATTGTTATAAAGTCATGCCGTTTGGGCTCAAAAATGCGGGAGCCACCTACCAACGGGCAATGACGAAAATATTCGACGATCTGATCCACAAGATAGTAGAGTGCTATGTGGACGACCTAGTCATCAAAGCCATGTCATATGAAGAACACCTCCAATATCTTGAGGTCGTTTTCAACCGCCTGAGAGAACATGCGCTCAAATTAAACCCGTTGAAATGCGCATTCATGGTATCATCCGGTAAATTTCGGGATTTGTAGTACGCCATAGGGAATTGAGATAGACCGGGCAAGATCAAAGCAATAACCGAACTATCCCCGCCAAAGAATTTAAAACAATTACGATCTTTGCAAGGACAATTGGCGTACATCAGGCGGTTCATAGCCAACCTATCGGGGAAAATCCAACCCTTTACCCGGCTAACTAAGAAGAATATCTCGTTTAAATGGGATGGCGAGTGCCAGCGAGCCTTTGAAGAAATCAAGGCATATCTACTCAACCCTCCAAATGTTAGCGGCGCCCATACCCGGAAGGAACTTATCCTATACACGACCGCCTCTAGATGGATCCTTGGGAGCCCTATTGGCCCAAGAAAACCAGGATGGTAATCAAAATGCGCTATATTACCTAAGTCGCATGATGGTAGGGGCAGAACACGGGTATTCACCGATTGAGAAGCATTGTTTAGCCCTAATCTTCGCGGTGAAGAAATTGAGGCATTACATGCTAGCCCACAAAATCATATTAATATCCAAGGTGGACCCTCTCAAATATCTGATGACTCGGCCAATGCTAACGGGGAGACTGGCCAAGTGGGCTATCATTCTTACCGAGTTCGACATCACCTATACACCGCAAAAGGCGATAAAGGGGCAAAGCGCTAGCGATTTCCCGGTCGCACACCCGATCCAAGATGACTCCCCATTAAAATGTGACTTTCCAGATGAGGAAACTCTACATGTTGAAGAAGGAAGTCCTATATGGGAGATGTACTTTGATGGTGCCTCGTCAATCAAGCCGATCGCGGGCCCGGGAGTCCCAACTGTGCGAGCTGGCGCAGGACTAGTCTTCGTAACCCCGGAAGGCGGGATAATACGACATTCTCTGGCTTTAACCGAACCATGTACAAATAATGAAGCAGAGTATGAGGCACTCATCGCCGGACTAGAGCTATCACTGGAGCTAGAGATCAAGGCTGTGCGCATCTTTGGGGATTCACAGTTGATTATAAATCAAATAATTGGCGAATACAAGGTCTTGAAGCCGGAACTAATACAATATCACCAGAAGGCCATGGAATTAATGAAGAAAATCCCGTACGTGTCCATCGAGAAGGTCACGAGGGCTATGAATGGTGAAGCAGATGCGTTGGCCAAACTCGCCAAGGAGCTGGGTGAACCAACAGAGCCGGAAATCCACATCATCGTCCGCAATAGAAGGCCGTTATCATTGTGTCAAACAACAGATGAGGCGAATAATGAAAATGCTGGGCCAGAAAAAGTAGAATGCCAAGAAACAATGATAACTGAAGAAGACGATGATTGGAGACAACCGTTCATCGAATATTTCCGGCATGGCACCCTCCCCAAGGATAAAAGGATAGCTGATCAACTAAGAAAACGGGTACTACGGTATGCATATGTGGGCAATACGCTATACCGTAGGTCTTATGATCAGTTGTGGCTGAGATGTGTATCAGGGCCTGAAGCCGGGCAGGTTATGAAAGAAGTTCATTCCGGACTATGCGGAGCACATCAGTCTGGGCCAAAAATGAAGTTGAAGATCAAGCGAATGGGGTATTATTGGCCCACGATGGTGGCTGATTGTGAAGAGCACGCAAAGAAGTGCCGCATGTGCCAGATACATGGCCCTTTTATACATCAAGCGCCAAACCCGTTACACCCCACGGTAGCATCCTGGCGCATTTAATATGTGGGGCACGACATAGTGGGGCCCATAGACCCTCCGACGTCGAGAGGTCACCGGTTCATCCCGCGGCGACGATTACTTTACAAAATGGGCCGAAGCCGTCCCACTTAAAGAAGTTAAAGCATCCGATGTGGTTAAGTTTTTCAAGACGCACATCCTCTACCGATTCGGCACCCCATAGCGGATAATATCGATAATGGAACGGCCTTCAAGAACTCCAAAGTTTATGCCCAGAGCGGTTTAACATTGATTGGAGATTCTCGTCCATTTATAACCCGAGAGCCAACGGCCTGGCGAAGCCTTTAATAAAACCCTAATAAATATCATGAAGAAGACCGTGGACGGCAACCAACGAGACCGGGACAATCGTCTACGGGAGGCATTATGGGCTTATCGGACCACATACCGAACGCCTACGCAAGCTACCCCGTATTCTCTGGCTTTTGGGGTTGAAGCCGTTCTCCCTCTCGAGGTGGAACTACCGTCATTGCGGGTGGCTATGCAAAATGATATGACCATGGATGAATGCCAACAACTCAGATTGGACGAGTTGGATGCCATGGACGAGAAGAGATTAATAGCCCAGCAGAATCTCGAAATATATCAGGCAAAAATGGCAAGGGCATATGATAAAATGGCGCGAGTCAGGGCATTTCAACAAGGGAGCTTGTTCTTGTCCTCAAGAGGCCGATCATTGGCGGCACATCGGCCCAAAATTCTCTCCGAATGGGAAGGGCCATACGTAATTGAGAAGGTATACGGGGGCGGCGCATACCAACTCATAGACCATGAAGGTGAAAGGCCCATGCCACCGATTAATGGGCGATATCTGAAGAAGTACTACACCTAGCCCAGAGAGGGGCCAACCGAGTAGTATCTATTGTAAATAAATAAGGAGGGAATAAGTGTTCGTTTACACACACGTGCACGAAACACAAACCCATGTCTAACCTCCACTTTTGCATAAAAATCCCAAAAAAACCCTACTTGTGCATCTGTAAATAGAATGCATCCAAAAATCCAAAACCACACAAACACATATAGCCCTATAAAAATAAAAATATTGAATAAGAGAATTCAACGCCAAAACCACGCGAGAATGTAAGGCGAGAGCTTTGGTGTTTGGGCTCACAATACAAATACCACTGGGTTTGTCCATTTGATACAGAATAAACACAAAAATGGGCGGGGTTTGCGGTTTGTCCCTCAAACTATCTTTGCCCAATGACGAAAGTTGCTCATATTGGTCGCCCGCGGCGCAAGTCAAGGGATAGGTCGAGCAAATTGGTGGCTAGTAAATAGTCGCTTCTGAGGGCATGTAAATAAATAACTCTCGTATTATTAGTAACATGTATCACTAATGACCAAAAATCTGCCCTCTTCTAATAAAATGAAAGAATATATAAATAAAACAATAAAAACCTATTTTCCCTACTAATAAAAAAAAATGATAATAAAAAATAATAAAATCTTTTCAATAAGGGGTTGCCACCTTTGTCCCCGACACCATGAGTGTTATACAAAGCCAGGTTGGGTGCATTCATCCGTAAAAGCACCACACGCCCGAAGAAATGGTGTGTCATAATCCCACGACATATCATGGAGGGGTCAGACTAAGGGTTTACGCTTGTACCCGACATTTCATGTTAAACAAAGCGGCTCGCTTAAAGAAGTGACTTAGGTCATGGAAAGCGGACCTACCCGATGAAAGCCTGTCTCGCAGGGATGCGTGATGGATGTTTGAGGGTAGCTAAAATATAAAAAACTAGGTTAGGTACATTCATCCGCAAAAGTACCACACGCCCAAGGAGGTGATCTGTTTCTAATCCCAAAATAGATCATGGAGGGGTCAGACTAAGGGTTTATGCTTTTGCCCGACATTCAGTGTCAAATAAAGTAATTCGCTTAAAGAAGTGACTCAGGTCATGGAGAGCGGACCTACCCGATGAAAGCCTGTCTCGCAGGGATGCGTAATGGATGTTTGAGGGTAGTACCCCCACAAAATAAATTGAGTGGAGATGAGTGAAGGTGAGTTTCCACTTCTGCACGCAACGGTGCACAAATGAGGGGAGAGTGGGTGAGCTTCCACAACTAAATGTCAACTAAATATACAAGGAGCATCCACAAAATGGTGTTATCAGTTGCATCCATAATCCAATTGATACTGGTAAGTTTATCCATCAGTAATAAAGGGATAAACGGGTTTATTCTGTACCCGGCCTAGAGGTCAATACAGACAGGTTCGGTATCCGTAAAATACCACGGTTACTTGAGTTTTGTATTGCCATAAATAAAGAGAAACATGTATAGAATGAATGTAATAGGATGTTGTAAGATTTTTCTTTATTATGTTTTAGACGCTGCGAAAGAATGAAGTAGTTGTAATAGGGCGCTTTTGCAAATAAGATTGGAGGTGCATAGCATGAAATCAATAAAATATTTTCTCGCGCTGCAGAGGAAGCGATGAAAGAATAATAATAGAGGCAAGCATCATCCACAACAAGAGATCAAAATGATAAGTGTCAAGGCATCCTATATCAAGTATAGTAAAAGAAAAGGAGAAAAGAAGAAATGAAAAGTACAGTCTATGGGCCCAAAAAGCGGGACTCCAACTCTAATAGCACGGTACTAATAGTCTCCGATAATCATGGAGGGAGTGCTGTCCTCCTCCGGCCGTCTCAAAATCCAAAAGCGAGCGAAGGCACTATCCCGGACGCTCGTGTGAATCTGCGGCTACGGGAGACGTCCCGCTAGATGTCGGGAGAAGCCCTCCACCGATGATCCGTGGTCCTCTAGCTCTGCACGAGCAGTCGAGCGGGCCCACCACTAACTCCCATGGAGCGGAGAGTGGCACAAGAAGAGAGCCGCTGAAGATAGCGAAGTCGAGCGGCCTCCAAATGCCTGCGTAGCTCATGAATCTCCAACTCGTGCTGGTATACGAGAGAGCTCGCATCCTGGTAAGCCCTGAGCAGCTCCTCACACCTCACGGAAATGAAAGTGCTCTCGAGACGAGGTGCAATGAGTAGAGGCGGCGCGATGGTATCCCGCATCGGCCTATACCAATCGAAAGAGAATCCACCGGGCGAGAGAGTCCGGGATGTCGAAATCTAGTGGATAGCCCCCGAAGAAGGTATCTCGGAGTGCATCCGCCGCGCGCCAAGGCGAGCGCACATCCCTCGATGAAACATCTCGGGTAAAATAAATGGGTTAGACAAATTGTTATAACCAAAGAAGAAATAGAAGGAAGGGAAGATCTAACCTATCGCCTCGTCGCTTTGAGACGGGGGGAGAGTCGAATCGGGGGCGGGGATGTCGGTCGCCTCGGGAGGACCGCAGTGTACCGGACCCGCTACAAAATAAAATGGAAAGCATAAATACATGAAAAATAAAATACGGGCAAATGATAAAGGAAATATAAGGTACCGGGAGAAGCATGAGGCTCGGCGAGACCCTCGCTAGCCGGAAACCCCGTCTGCAGGGTCGTGGAATAGGCAAGCTCCACCGGCCCAACTCTCATCCAACTCGAGTCGTAATCGGCGCAACCCGCTCGGTCGAGACTCGCCATCTGTGGCCATGAGAGGCTGCCGTCGGGAGATGAAGAAGCATGAGATGGCCCTCCCTCGATCGGTAATGGCTCGTCGCTGCGGGCTCGACGGCCCAATGGACTCCCCGCTCTAAAGAAGCCTCCTACGATCGTACAAGAGTGAGCACGGTCCCGAACCACATCAAATGAGTCACCATCCCCGGTGGGTACCAACAAGATCGACGGAGAAGCGGGGCCGTCATGAAAGAAAGGCTCCGAGCGGTGTGGAGATGCCATGTCATCGGCCTCAGGGTCTGTAAAATATACATGTAAGAATGAAAATACTAGTGCATGCTGGCAACTAGGTATTAAATGAAGCACATGAACCTGCGACGGCAAGGTCGGTGCAAAACCCTGGAATGGTAGTGCTCGCAGGCGCCGATAAATCTACTATGATGTCATCTCGGGCGGCCTCCACAGGAGATGTCCCACGAGCTGAAAAATAAACCCTAATCGAGAGATGTAAATGAAGTGCGCTGAATAAGGATAGGCGAGTCGAAAAGAAAATCACCGGAGTGGGAGAAGGAAAAGAAGATGGGGAAGACGGGCGAGAGGCGCCGTCTCGATCTCTCCCCATGGTAGGCGGAGCCGGTGGCTCGACATGTGGGCGAGAATGAACGCCAACTACTCGTGGGCGAGGGACCGAGAACCCGGGCTCGCGTGATCATACTCGTAAGCCAACTACGAATCAAAAGAGAATTGGTCGAAATGAGATAGGGCTTATCAAAAGAAAATAACCTAAAGGGATAATGAAGTGTACAGTAAGAATGGTCCTAACGGGAACACGAGAAAATCGGTATCTAAACCACGAAAGTCGACGGGCTGCGCGAAGGGGCGGGAAAGGGCTGCGATCACGCGAAACGGTGCCATCTAATAAAGGCCGGCCATCTCGCGGACATGTACTCGGACGACCACCGGAGGAGTATACGGCGGTAGGAGCGAATGGTCTCGTAATACCACTGCGATAACGCCTCGTGAAGGTGGAAGTCCTAGAAGTGGATACCATCGATAGCGAGTGCCTGTACCTAGTCGGAAGAGGTGAGTGTAGCACCATCCGATACCCTCCAAATCGGCCGCCAGTGATGTAGGGCGGAGAAGAGGCGCTGGAATATCCTGATCCAAGCCAAACTGATGTGCGCATCGATGTGGCGAATAGGGCTCGATGAACATATAATCGCCCGATCGAGAGGAAGAAAGCCCTGACGAATACTGATCAGGTGCTCCAAGTCAATAGGCCTGGCTCGAATGCTAGAAGAGTCAGAAGAGGGGACCCTGCTGTCAATCACCATCCTGTCAGCAACCCTAGATGTCCCACGGGCCACTGATCTATCTCGAGAGAAGCGCAGATGGTCTCGACTCCTGAAGAATCTATACCGGGCAGCCTCCGGAGTCAATGAAGGCGGGCGCACCCCGGCCCAAGTCACTCGGTAAGGGCGGACGGTCTCGTAGCGTGACCGCCATGCGGGATCATATGAGCCGGACCAATGCAAATGGAGCCATCCGCTAATCGGATGCCACGGGATCGGCTCACGCGGCGTGAAGGACTACGAGATGAAGTCGGACCGCGGAGGCACTGTAAATGTTGGCCGGTACGAGGCACGGCCAAAGAAATCCTGTCGCCACGCGCGATCGGGCTCGCCATAATGAACACCGAAGGCGAATGGTGTATGCGGGGAGCTAGGCAATAAAAAATAGCAAATCCACCAAGAGATGAAAGGCTGTCAAATAAGTCTCCCGATCCACGTCATGTGAACACGGGGTATCCGAGATGGGATAGGGCCGTCGTGGTGAATCTCGAGGCGACCATACCAAATGGATCTCGGTGGAAGCCGGACCGTAGGCGAGTGTGGACCGATCGGTGAAATAGGCGATCCAATGTCTGAACGGAACTCCGGGATGCCCCCTCCGTAAATGATGATAAATCTCATAAATCCTATGCAAAGAAGGCGGAAATCGAGTGAAGTCTCCCGAGTCAGCGGGCGAGACCATGAACTCGTCATAAAAATGACCGAAGATCGGCAGCCCGGTCAACTGCTGTATCTCTAGGAGGGTCGGAGTCAGCTCCCGATCATCGATGAACAGAGTATTAGTGGAATAGTTCCACCTCTCACAAAAGGCCCGCGGCCGGGGGTGTGTCGATATGATAATGAAACATCGACAAGAAAACCGAGTCATATATCCCGGCTCGCCCGAGCGAGTCCCTCCCGCATGAGCACATACGGGTCCACTCTAGGCGATATCCATGGCACTCCAAAGGAGTGATGAAGGAGCGATGGTCCATCTGTGAGCCTCCCGTCGATAATCTCCTTGCCCGGGAGATGTGTCAAAGGAGCCGTAGAGGCAACGCCTGAGGCCGAAGGGCATGATGTCATGAGGCGATCATCCCGAAAAATAAACCGCGCCTCGCGGGTAGACGAGGAGTCGCTCGGATG
Source organism: Schoenoplectus tabernaemontani (assembly GCA_037127355.1). Lineage (NCBI taxonomy): Eukaryota > Viridiplantae > Streptophyta > Magnoliopsida > Poales > Cyperaceae > Schoenoplectus > Schoenoplectus tabernaemontani. Next base: position 9,055,215 of record CM073742.1, read on the forward strand.
GCTGAGACGAGAGGAGTCCAATCGCTAGGATCCTCATAAAAGGAATGATAATGACTCAAGGGGCGACGCGGAATGGCGTCATGAGATAAAACTACAATACCCGAAGAAGAGAAGACGTCATGAGAAATGAAGTGATGAATAATAAGGAATAATGCACCAAGACAAGCCTTTCGAGCGTTCAAGACTCGTCTTGGTGGGTGGCTCTTTGTTTACCCTTGAAAAATTTCAAGGATGAATAGATGAATAAATGAAATAAATTGATGATAAATCATAAGAAAGGGGAAGAAGAGAGAGAGCAGTGGAAGGATGGCCCCGATCGGGAGAAGGTCGTTACTAACCCGGAACAAATCCATTAGTCCCAATGGAATGCTTTGGGCATGAAGTGAAGAGTATAAATACCCCGCTATTCTCTATCCACTCGGCATGAGTGACACCCAAGAAGATCGAGGGAGAGAGGAGACCTCTTGGGTGTCACCATGTGATTATATCTTTTTCGACAAGTGGGACCCACATGGCGGTCCCTTATAAGCGGCTCCGATGACATGGACCTAGCTATTTTGCTAAAGAAAGCTAACCAACCGGAACGAGAGGTTAAGCATTAATCCCACAATGGAATCTTGGGCATGAAGTGAAGAGTATAAATACCCCACCACCTCCTACTCATTCGAGGTGGGCGACCTCGGGAGATTTGGGAGAGAGAAAATCTCGATGGGTCGACCATTTGATTACATTTTCTCGACAAGTGGGACCCACTTTGGCGGTCCCTTGCGAGATGAATCTAACAACATAGCCTATCGATGAGTCACCATGTGACCATTTTCAACGACAGTGGACCCCACACCTCGGTGACCTATTGAAGGAGTCGAGAATTGAACCACAAAAATGCGCCTTTGGAGCTAACCACTAGAAAAGAGGCTGAAGCGGTATAATCCCTATGCTACATGAAATGATGTCAATGCCAAGCTAGCATTTTGATGCAAATAGCCATGAGAAATTTCAAATGTGATTTTGCTTTCAAGGTGACACAGTGCCAAAGGCTGCGAGCAACCACCTAACCATGCTTTGATTTGTGTCAATTCTTGATAAGTAGTCGGTTCTTTGACCAAGTCACCCTCATGTTAAGGGATTGAAAGTCAATTTCACAAGGCGATCGGTGCCAAAGTGGGAGTAACCACTTTGATCAAGTCTAGATTTGTATTAATTGGCGATAAGTAGTCGGCATTTGATCAAATCAAGCCCTAATGAATATCAATATAAGTCTAATTGGTATTTAGTTAGGGTGGTTTCTGCAAGAGGAGATAATTGGCGAGAGACACGAGCTACAATTGAGATCGGGGATTAATTCATAAGGAATATTAGGGTTTTATGGACAAAAGAATTTTTAATTCGAGAGAGCGGGGGTAAAAATGGAATTAAAAATTACAGGGATGATCATCATGAATTTAGGGATTTTTGGTGAAATTTTCATGATTTTTGGATAAGTGGAGCTATTAAAATAAATTCGGGGAAAATAAAGACGAATAAATGGATTAATCAAAGGCCGAGATTCAATCGAGGGTTCATGCAGGTGCAACTTGGGGACGAGAGACACATGCGGGTGCAAGCGGGGATCCTAAGCACACCTACACCGAATCGGGGAAGAGAGAGGGTGTGACACGTGTCGACATCTCAGCTTGGGCCACCTCGCGACACGTGTCGGCGCCCCCGGGTGGTCCACCTCGGCCATGTGGGCCCCGCACCATCTTGACGACATGTGGGCCCCACCGGCATGCCACGTGGCAAGATCGACGGGTCCACCTCATACTATCCTATGCCACATGGCACCACACCGCCAGTGGTCCATTACACTCCTCGTGCCCACGCGCCCTGACGAGGAGAGGCCACCTCACCTAACCTCGAAGCCACGTGGCACGGCCACATGAAGCCATCTCGGCTCGGTGTGCCACGTGGCATTGTTCTAGCGAGCCACCTCACCATATTAATTACGGTCGATACACATGGCAACGACGGAGCTATTGGACCAAGACTATACGGGTGGGCCTATCATGTGCCATGTGTCACTCATAGAATTAATGCACGATCGACAAAATTAAACAAGGTGATTAATATAAACATTGCCGGATCGGATGAAGCGACCAATAGAAACACGCCACATTAGCATGATTAATCCTAAATTGCGACATGGCTACTCCTAAGCCCATTTATATCGACAATGGGGCCCAATAGTCGAGAGATTCGGATAGAGCGCATAGTTAAGCCATGAACCAAGCCTATATAGCCTATTCATTCGGTTCAACGTAAGCCCCGAATTTAAAAGAAAGCGAGAGAGAGATAAACCTGGCGCATGAGCCACTATGCGCTTGCTCCGTTTCTCTTACGCCTTTGGATCACGTGTGCGTGCGCATCCAAAGCTAGCGGAAGGGCCTTCTCCCTCCCTCTTCTTCTCGCCATTGCCGATTCAACCGAAGCTTGCGCCTTCCGCTTCCTTGACGCCTCACCATGATTGAAGATGATCCGGATAGTGATGATTAGGCGACCGAATGATAGGTGCTATTGAATCAACGGATGAAAAGGAATGAACAAAGGATGAAATCGGTTTATTACAGAGAATTGAGTTGATAAGGAAAGGTGAATTAACACTACGGAGATCAAATTGCACGGCAAGGTCGATCCTTTAGGGCAAGGCGGCGCTTGATGGAGGTGTATTGATGAGGCAATTTGAAGTATGAAGTGCTAATTGATCAAAAGAAGAAATCGGGGAGAAATGGGCTCGGTGAAATTGGAAATGGTGAATGAATGAAATGGCGTTAAGAGTGATCATGGAGTGTTTAAATAGTAAGTAATGACCTTGGGCCCGCTTGTCGGTTGAGGTGCATCGATAATGGAGGAATGGAGTCAAACTAAATCGCGGCACGGTCGAAGAATAACGAGAAAACGGTTATTGAAGTTCCACAACAAGCACAACTTGATCTCGAACCATCCAAGCGAGTGTAAAGAAGGGTGGAGATGCATCAGTGGCAATCCGACCCAGAGGCATTCAACCAATCATAATTGAGATTAGTCGGCCTAATTAGCCTATATAAACTGAAAATCCAGCAACAGTAAAAGGAGAGAGATACATACATCCATTAGTAAAGCAATTGAGAGAGCATATACATTTACATATACACTAGCAGTCGCCAATTATAGAGAAGAAGAGAAATTACAAAGAGATTGATTGATTACTATTCAGATTGAGAGGTAACTGTTCATGCATTCAATTAGCAATTCTTTTTAATTTCTGTAAATGAATTTGGAGCTTTGATATAGCTAGTTAAACAGTCAATTGATTTCTTTTTGTTCTTGCTACTGTTCTTTAAGAATTTGTTCTATTCTTTTATATTTTCTTTTCTGCATTTTTTTGTTCTTTCTTTAAATAACCCTAATCAATAACAATTGTCGAATCCGGTGAGCCAGCAGCCCCAATCACAAAGTGATTGGTGAGCCTTTAGGCTGGGCCGATCCACATTATCAAAATTTTACAATTTGAATAGCATAGCATATATTCCTTTATGATTTTTCATTTTCAATCGATTTCTTTGCTTATATCTCATCCAACTAATGAAAGATAATGACTTGTTATCCTTTGAGTATCCTAGTTGTATGATTACGATCGAATAGATGAACCATTCTTACAAATTCGAAGAAATGCACCGATTCCGGCACAAATCGATATCTTGATGAAATTCCGGAGGTGAATTGGCTTCAATTGACCTCTATCTCGACGAGCCACCCCCTAGCAATGTCAGGTGAGCCTTTAGGCACGAGTCGTCAATTGAATATAAAAACATCTCAAACTAAGGAAGAATTGCGGTCGGTACCAATCGGTACCGCACACCCGCCATGCATAATTGCTTCAACCGGTTAATAGCACACAAGAAGCTTCATACTCATCTCGGATCATAGTAACATGTCAAGGCGATGCTTAATAAGCGTATAATTGTCAAGAATTTCAATTGAATTCGATGAATTTGATGAAGAAAGGATCTTGGTACCGGTTTGATTAATGCACTAGCGACAACTTGCTATAAGAGTATCAACCACCGTATGGATCCACGATCGGACGATATAGAAAGACTCCACTCAACGAGGCGACACTAGGGCATGGGTCGATCGGAGAAGGAGAGCTCCGGCCGCCGGGAACGCCACCTAGCACGGATCTTAATACATCGGAGAGTCAGAGACTGAAAGGATCCTGTCTGCACGACTCTTGAAGCGTTCACCGATCTTGAAGAATATCTAATGAACGAGATTTGGCGATAGTTCGAAAATTTAAACGGAAGAAGATCTGGGCCTTATACATATTAAACACGCATCTTAATTAAATCAAGCGGCCCAGATATGTTTAAACATTTGAATAATAACTACGCACTAATGCGGTAGTAGATCCATTAAACACCTATCTCAAACTAATCTGGCGGCCCAAATGAAAAAGAGAGTTAGAAAGATGCGCACTAATCTCAATACATATCGACGGCCCAGATTAAGCCCGTTAATTAAATAATAACGAGAATAGTAATAATATAGAATAAATGAATGATTTGAAAATGCTATTGAACTCCAAATTGACTCAAATTTGTTTCTAAAATTTTCTTATTTTTCATACTATTTTTCTATATGATAATATTCCAGTTTTAAAAATATAATCATGATGAAACAATTTAAAAAGCAAAATACATTACATATATTGATATAGTTGACCTAGCTTTGACTTGTCATTTTAAATACTATAAAAATTCCAAAAATACAAATAAAAATCATAAATAATAACTAGATATATTTTAGTGATTTTTCAAGTGATTTTCCATGAAATAATAATGATGATAGTAATATACTATAATAAATAATGAGATTAGCTATATTCTTTGATAAATAAAAAATACAATAATAATAGATATTATATTGATATTTTCTGTAAAAAGAATAATAAAAATAAATAGCTCAAAATATATATAAATATAATACCATGGTGATAAATAGTAAAATACATTTTCTTTTATAATAAAGAATGATAATATAGTTTTATAATATGAATTGTATTTCTTTTGTTATTTCTATACAAATATATACAATAAAATACTTTGGATGAATAAAAATGCAATAAAAATAATAGTTGTAATAAAAACATAATGAATTTCATCTCTTATGACTATTTTCAACTAATAATAAAAATCTTATACTTTTCCATAGATAATAAATAGAAATAATAAAAATAGATATAATGAATAGTATAATAAATAGGATAGAATATTAGTAATGATTTCTTTTTAGCTATTATGGATATACAAAAAAAAAATAATAATAAAAGAATATAGCTAACTATCTTTTAATTTTGTAAATGATTCTTGCATAATGAATAGTATTTCAATATAATAGAATATAATAATAAAATCCTATTACTTTGGTTATTATAAACATTTTGAAAATACAAATAAAATCATAGCCATTTTATTTTCTATTATTTTTAAGTGATTTTCTACAAAATAAATAGAGTTTAGAAATAATAAAAATAAAATTCTACTATTTTAGCTATTATGAAAATCCCAAAAATATAGATAAGATTCTAATTAATAGCTACCCCTTTTCCTATTATTTTTGTAAATAATTTTCTACATAGATAAATAGAGTTTAAGAAGTAAAAATAATAATAATAAAAAAAATAATAATAATAATAATAAGAATATAATAATAATAATAATAATAATAATAATAATAATAATAATAAATAAATGCATCTTTATAATATAAAATAATAATGGAAGATATTATATAATAGACTTTGTGCATTTTAGAAATGAATAAATATGCTCACATAAGGAGTGTAGAGCCACATAAGAATATTTGCACACATGATATAACATTTAGAACGATTAGTCAAGACGAGAACATCTTGACGAGAGAATAAATAAGGTTGCAATGACAACACGAGAAGATACGTTGAGACAAGAACATCTTGACGTGAGATGAATAAGGCTACATGAGTGAATATGTCGAGACAAGAACATCTTGACGCTTAATGAAGAATAACCGAGTGCGATATTAACATGGAAATATATGTCGACTCGAAGAAGAAGAACATTATGATGTCCTAGATAGGTGACATCTTAATGACTCGTTGCCATGAGCAAGTAACTCATGATTGAATACGCTCACACAAGGGGTGTAGGGCAACATAGTAATTTTGCACAAGTAATGCAACATGTAGAATGATTAGTCGAGACGAGAACGTCTTGACGCTCGTGAAGAATGACCAAAGCTATGACATCGGCATGGAGAGATATGTCGACTCGAAGAAGAAGAACATTACGATGTCCGAGAGAAGTGACATCTTAATGACTCGGTGTCATGAACAAGTAATTCGTGACCATTTGAGTAGCAAGCAAGACCGAACTCATCCGTCGATAAGTTCGTCTCCCCGGTTCATTTCCCGAGACTTGTGAGATTGAATCGGTGCAGTAGGTAGATTCATCCACAAAACGGTGAATGTGAACCGTTACGTAGGTGGGTTCCTTCACTAACACATGCCTCGATGTTGAACTAGCTCAGCGCTTCAGGTTTGACATTGTGTGCAATTGTGTTTCCTAGGTCTATGAATCGGCTTAGTGCTTCGAATTCATGATCTAGAAGATCGGTGAGAAGAAACACGTGGGCCACATCCACCCTTCTCCTGATTCACCAACCTCAAGATCAACCGGCTCAGCGCTTCGAGTTGTATTTTGTGTGATTGGTTGTTGACTAGTTAAGATTGAACCGATCTGTTTGTAGGTTTATCTTCTAGATCAACGGAGGTCGAGTCGATCGTATGTAGACTCACCTCAAGCCCTCTAAAGAGATTAACCTGGTCGTAGGTAAGGTTACATCTTGAGGTGGCATAGGCGAACCGTCTGTTTGTAGGTTCGTCTTCCATAGGACAAAACCGATCTGTTTGTAGGTTTGTCTTCCATAGATTGAACCGTCTGTTTGTAGGTTCATCTTCCGTAGACCCCTTTTTCATGAAATTAGACGATCACTTGACCATCTTTTAACTATACTATTTGCTTCTCTCTTTCAAAGATCCGGAGGTGCCTCGAGGTTCGTAGCCCGGGGTAATTAACGGTGGGGGCTTGCGCCACGGGAATCTACAAGAACTCACAATCACTAAAAACCCCCGAATGTGCATCCAAATAATCTCTAAACGGCGAGAATCGGCGACACCCGGCGGATGCACGCTCGGGAGGGATCTCCGTGTCCTTCTTCCGCAACCCATCGCCCAGCGGCGGTGCGGAGCGCGCGAAAAAGGGTCGCACAAGAGTACTTTCATTTCTAGGAGGTGTGAGGAGCTGCTCAGGGCTTATCAGGATGCGAGCTCTCTCGTATACCAGCACGAGTTGGGGATCCATGAGCTGCGCGCAGCACTTGGAGGCCGCTCGACTCCGCTATCTTCAGCGGCTCTCTTCTTGTGCCACTCTCCGCTCCATGGGAGTCAGTGGTGGGCCCGCTCGACTGCTCGTGCAGGAGCTAGAGGACCACAGATTATCGGTGGAGGGCTTCTCTCGACATCTGGCGGGGCGTCTCCCGGAGCTGCAGATTCACTCGAGTGCCCGGGATAGTGCCTTCTCTCAGTTCTTAGATTTCGAGGCGACTTCGGAGGAGGATAGGCACTCCCTCCATGCTTATTTGGAGACCATTAGCACTGTGCTATTAGAGCTGGAGTCCCGCTTTTTGGGCCCATAGACTGTACTTTTCATTTCTTCTTTTCTCCTTTTCTTTTGTTATTCTTGATATAGGATGCCTTGACACTTGTCATTTTTGATCTCTTTATTGTGGATGATGCTTGCCTTTATTGTTATCCCTTCATCGCTTCCTCTGCAGCGCGAGGAAGTATTTTATTTATCTCATACTGTGCACCCCCAATCTTATTTGTAAAAGCGCCCGTTTACAACTGCTTCGTCATTTCGCAGCGTCCAAACATAATAAAAGGAAAATTTTACAACATCCTATTACATTTATTCTATGCATGTTTTTCCTTATTTATTACAATACAGAACTCAAGTAACCGTGGTATTTTACGGATACCGAACTCGTCTGTATTGACCCCTAGGCCGGGTACAGAATAAACCCGTTTATCCCTTTATTACTGATGGATAAACTTACCAGTATCAATTGGATTATGGATGCAATTGATAACACCATTTTGTGGATGCTCCTTATATATTTAGTTGACATTTATTTGTGGAAGCTCACCCACTCTCCCCTCATTTGTGCACCGTTGCGTGCTAAAGTGGAAACTCACATTCACTCATCTCCACTCAATTTGTTTTGTGGGGGTCCTACCCTCAAACATCCATCACGCATCCCTGCGAGACAGGCTTTCATCGGGTAGGTTCGCTCTCCATGACCTGAGTCACTTCTTTAAGCGAATTACTTTATTTGACACTGAATGTCGGGCAAAAGCGTAAACCCTTAATCTGACCCCTCCATGATCTATTTTGGGATTAGAAACAGATCACCTCCTTGGGCGTGTGGTACTTTTGCGGATGAATGTACCCAACTGGTCTTTTTTATATTTTGGCTACCCTCAAACATCCATCACGCATCCCTGCGAGACAATCTTTCATCGGGTAGGTCCGCTCTCCATGACCTGAGTCACTTCTTTAAGCGAGCCGCTTTGTTTAACATGAAATGTCGGGTACAAGCATAAACCCTTGGTCTGACCCCTCCATGATGCGCTGTGGGATTATGACACATCATTTCTTCGGGCGTGTGGTGCTTTTACGGATGAATGCACCCAACCTGGCTTTGTATAACACTCATGGTGTCGGGGACAAAGGTGGCAACCCCTTATTGAAAAGATTTTATTATTTTATATATATATTTTTTATCAATGAGTAAGGAAAATAGGTTTTTATTGTTTTACTTAGATATCCTTTTATTTTATCAGAAGAAGGCAGATTTTTGGTTATTAGTGATACATGTTACTAATAATACGAGAGTTATCTATTTATATGCCCTCGGAAGCGACTATTTACTAGCCACCAATTTGCTCGACCTATCCTTTGGCTTGCGCCGCGGCGACCAATATGAGCAACTTTCGTCATTGGGCAACGAGATAGTTTGAGGGACAAGCGCAAACCCCGCCCATTTTGTGTTTATTCGTATCAAATGGACAAACCCAGTGGTATTTGTATTATGAGCCCAAACACCAAAGCTCTCGCCTTACATTCTCGCGTGGTTTTGGCATTGAATTCTCTTATTCTATATTTTTTTTATTTTTTATTGTAGGGCTAAATGTGTTTGTGTGGTTTTGGATTTTTGGATGCATTCTATTTACAAATGCAAAAGTAGGGTTTTTTGGAATTTTTATGCAAAAGTGGAGGTTAGACATGGGTTTGTGTTTCGTGCACGTGTGTGTAAGCGAACACTTATTCCCTCCTTATTTATTTACAATAGATACTACTCGGTTGGCCCCGCTCGGCTATGTGTAGTACTTCTTCGATATCGCCCATTAATCGGTGGCATGGGCCTTTCACCTTCATGGTCTATGAGTTGGTATGCGCCGCCCCGTATACCTTCTCAATTACATATGGCCCCTCCCGGTTCGGAGAGAACTTTGGGCCGATGTGCTTGGCCAATAATCGGCCTCTTAAGGACAAGAACAAGCTCCCTTGTTGAAATGCCCCGACTCGCGCCATTTTGTCATATGCCCTTGCCATTTTTGCCTGATATATCTCAAGATTCTGCTGGGCTATTAATCTCTTCTCGTCCATGGCATCCAACTCATCCAATCTAAGTTGTTGGCATTCATCCATAGTCATATCATTTTGCATAGCTATCCGCAATGACGGTAGTTCCACCTCAAGAGGGAGAACGGCTTCAACCCCAAAAGCCAGAGAATACGGGGTAGCTTGCGTAGGCGTTCGGTACGTAGTTCGATAAGCCCATAATGCCTCCTGTAGACGATTATCCCAGTCTCGTTGGTTGCCGTCTACGGTCTTTTTCATGATATTGATTAGGGTTTTGTTAAAGGCTTCGGCCAGGCCGTTGGCTCTCGGGTTATAAATGGACGAGAATCTCCAATCAATATTGAATTGCTCCGCCAGGGCATAGACTTTAGATCTCTTGAAGGCCGTCCCATTATCAGATATTATTCGTTGTGGGGTACCGAATCGGTAAAGGATGTGCGTCTTGAAGAACTTAACCACATCGGATGCTTTAACTTCTTTAAGTGGGACGGCTTCGGCCCATTTAGTAAAGTAATCCGTTGCCGCTAAGATGAACCGATGACCTCTCGACGTAGGAGGGTCTATGGGCCCCACTATGTCTGTGCCCCACATATTAAATGGCCAGGATGCTACTGTGGGGTGCAACGGGTTTGGCGCTTGATGTATAAAAGGGCCATGTATCTGGCACATGCGGTACTTCCTTGCGTGCTCTTCACAATCAGCCACCATTGTGGGCCAATAATACCCCATTCGCTTGATCTTTAACTTCATTTTTGGCCCAGACTGGTGCGCTCCACATAGCCCGGAATGAACTTCTTTCATAACCTGCTCGGCTTCAGGCCCTGATACGCATCTTAGCCACAACTGATCATAAGACCTCCGGTATAGCGTATTGCCCACATACGCATACCGTAGTGCCCGCTTTCTTATTTGATCGGCCATCCTTTTATCTTTGGGAAGGGTACCATGCCGGAAATATTCGATGAACGGTTGTCTCCAATCATCGTCTTCTTCAGTTATCATTGTTTCTTGACATTCTATCCTTTCTGATCCAATATTTTCATTATTCGCATTGTCTATCGTTTGACACAATGATAATGGCCTTCTATTGCGGACGATGATGTGGATTTCCGGCTCTGTTGGTTCACCCAGCTCCTTGGCGAGTTTGGCCAACGCATCTGCTTCACCATTCACAGCCCTCGTGACCTTTTCAATGGACACGTACGGGATTTTCTTCATTAGTTCCATGGCCTTCTGGTGATATTGTATTAGTTCCGGCTTCTGAACCTTATATTCGCCAATTATTTGATTTATTATCAGCTGTGAATCCCCAAAGATGCGTACAGCCTTGATTTCTAGCTCCAGTGATAGCTCTAGCCCGGCGATGAGCGCTTCATACTCTGCTTCATTATTTGTGCATGGTTCGGTTAAAGCTAGAGAATGTCGTATTATTCCGCCTTCCGGGGTCACGAAGACTAGCCCTGCGCCAGCTCGCACAGTTGGAACTCCCGGGCCCATTATTGGCTTGATTGAAGAAGCACCATCAAAATACAACTCCCATATAGGGTTTCCTTCTTCAATATGTAGGGTTTCCTCATCGGGAAAGTCACATTTTAATGGAGAGTCATCTTGAATCGGATGCGCAGCCAAGAAATCTGCCAGCGCCTGCCCCTTGATCGCCTTTTGCGGTGTATAGGTGATGTCAAACTCGGTAAGAATGATCGCCCACTTGGCCAATCTACCCGTCAACATTGGCCGAGTCATCAGGTATTTGAGAGGATCTACCTTGGATATTAAAATGATTTTATGGGCTAGCATGTAATGCCTTAATTTCTTTACCGCGAAGATTAGGGCTAAACAATGCTTCTCAATCGGTGAATACCCGTGTTCTGCCCCTACCATCATGCGACTTAAGTAATATAGCGCATTTTGGTTACCATCCTGGTTTTCTTGTGCCAATAGAGCTCCCAAGGATCCATCCAGGGCGGTTGTATATAGAATGAGTTCCTTCCCGGGTATGGGCGCCGCCAATACTGGAGGGTTGAGTAAATATGCCTTGATTTCTTCAAAGGCTCGCTGGCACTCGCCATCCCATTTAAACGGGATATTCTTCTTAGTTAGCCGGGTGAAGGGTTGGATTTTACCCGATAGGTTGGCTATAAACCGCCTAATGTACGCCAATTGCCCTTGCAAGGATCGCAATTGTTTTAAATTTTTTGGCGGGGATAGTTCAGTTATTGCTTTGATCTTGCCCGGGTCTATCTCAATCCCTCTGTGGCGTACCACAAACCCTAGAAATTTGCCGGATGATACCATGAATGCGCATTTCAACGGGTTTAATTTGAGCGCATGTTCTCTTAGGCGGTTAAAAACGACCTCAAGATATTGGAGGTGTTCTTCATATGACATGGCCTTGATGACTAGATCGTCCACATAACACTCGACTATCTTGTGGATCAGATCGTCAAATATCTTCGTCATCGCCCGTTGATAGGTGGTACCCGCATTTTTCAGCCCAAACGGCATGACTTTGTAACAATAGATACCAATTGGCGTGCGGAACGCTGTGTGCCTTTCATCTTCTGGCGCCATCTTGATCTGATTGTAGCCCGCATAACCGTCCATGAAGGAGAAGACTTCATAGGAGGATGTATGGTCAATTATGATTTCGGTTACTGGGAGCGGGAAATCATTTTTAGGGCACGCCTTGTTTAAGTCCCGAAAATCTACGCAGATGCGAATCTGCCCATTTTTCTTTTTAACCGGGACAATGCTAGCCACCCATTCTGGCGTCTCTTCTTCCCGTATGAAGCCTGCGTCGATGAGTTTCTTCGTCTCTTCCACGACCTTTTCTTCGAGTTCTATTCTCATCCGCCTCGGCGCTTGTTTAATTGGCTTGAAGGTTGGATCAATTTTTAAGTAATGAACCGCTACGTTGGGATCTAATCCAGGCATTTCTTTATAACTCCAAGCGAAACAGTCCATGTAGCTTTTAAGGAATGTCTTCAACCTGTCAGCCACCTCTTCCGGTAATGACGCGCTTATGAAAGTTGGTCGTGGGTCTTCTTCCGTCCCCAAATTAATTTCAGCTAACTCATCGACCGTGTTAGGTTCCTTTTCTAGCTGCTTCAAAGCATTTTTCAGGACTGGGGTATTGTCCTCTTCTGTTTCATTATCCAGCATCTCAACAGAAGTCATGCAACAGCTTTCTTCCATACGGTACCGTTGAGAGACCCTCAAGACATCTTTGCGTCATCGCGATTATACCCTAACCCCGGGTGTATTTTATTTTACCATCCAGGCCCGGGACCTTATTCGCGCCATTCCGAGCTCATCGAAGCGCTTGGCCTCGGCCTTGGATATGTCTCTCGGACATTTTGCCCTTTTGCCGCTTTATACAGCCTCCTTTCCAAAGGGATGAGATGCAGCGTCACCACTCGTTGCATTCCCTGATTCTTGTTCTATCACCCACTTCTTCCAAGTGTTGTGGTCAGGGTTCTTCAGAGACTGAGTCGAATCGCTCTGATAGAAAATTATAGCCTTGTGAATGATAGTTTTCCCTTTGATGCGCTCTACCTTTGCCGGCACAACAAAGGTCTTTAGGGTTTGGATGTGGTTCACTTCCCTCGGCATGAGGTCTTTAAAATGCCTTTCGGGAACCACAGTAATCTCTAGCGCTGCCATCTCCTCTTCTATTTCAATGTTCATAACTGAGTTGGAGCGGTAGATTTCTTTGATCGGCTTTCGTCTCGCAACCTTGGGTTTGCTAGGTACGGGAGTGTGCGAGATTGTATAAGCGACCCCTTTGCCTTTGTTATTCGTGTTGTGCGGAGCTGGGTCTTGTTGAAAGCTCTTCGGGAGTTGGATTGTCCCGTTTCTGTGCCCTTCTTCTATAAGGTCCTTGAATACCCAACATTCTTCAATTGTGTGACCCAATATGCGATGATAAGGGCAGAATTCGCCTTCACCGGCTCTTTCTATGTCTGCGGGTCTTTTACAGACGGGAAGTGTTAACCCACTCTTTAGGGCCTGCTCAAATATCCGAGCTGTTTTATTTTTCAGAAAGAGTATGGTTTACTCTTCTTGACCTTGAGGGTTTGCATGACGGTCGATTGCTTAGCTTTCATTTCTTCCCCCTTTGATTCATCTACTATTACAATTACCCGTTTGCCGCTATCGGGTGCTTGTCTTTTAGGGGTCCCGGAACGGGGTTCGCTCGTCATTTCTTTGAGTAGCTCGGAGTTATAGATTGTAGTTTGCAGGTTTTCAATCATTATCATGATCTCATTGTGTTGCACTTTAATATCCTGCATCACTTCCCATTGTTCAGACACTTCCCTTCTATTATTTTCAACCTGGTGCCTTATTTCGTCGATCGCATTCCAGACGCGACCTTCGAAATTTTCCCGCCATGAGCGTTCTTCACTTATAGGCCTCGGCCTAACCGGGTTATCCCTTCCGCCACCGGATCCCGTGTTGATCATAAATGACTCCTCGCTTTCATTATCTGTTTCGGGCCCTTTATATGGCTTCTTGAGGATGTGATAGATGATCTCTTCGTCAGATTCTTCTTCCCAGGGCTGCCGACCATGGCCAGATTCTTCTCCCGAGGTGATATCGCCCGAGTCGTTGGAATATTCAGAGTCTTCTCCTGAAGTTGCTTCCGTGATCTGAATTTGAGGGGTGTTGGTAGGTTTAAAGTTGAAAATGACCTCCTCCTCAGAATCACTTGACTTGATTTCGCTCGGCTTTGTTTGGGCTTTATATGTAGCCACCTGTTTGAAATGGAAGGTTGCTTCCTCACCCGACTTTCTACCGGGTCTTTGGGCTCGAGCACCTCGGGGTTTAATATTAAATTTGACCTCTTCTTCTTCTCCAGATGAGGTATCAAATTTAGGGCCTTTGTTAAAAGGTTTCTGACCTGTTTTTGTTATTGGCCGACTCGGCGCCACGGCGGATTTAGGCAGGAAATATTGGGCGTCATTGAATTTAATCTCATGCACCCCGAATGGTTTGACATCTCCGTCAATTCTCTTCTGTTTACCATTCTCAATGTATTTCGAGCACCGGTGCGAGTAGAGGGTATGACCTGATTACTGTGAAGCCACGGGCGACCCAGTAACGCCCGATAAGAAGTTTCAGCGTCAATGACATAGAATTTAGTAGGCGCTTTTAGGCTTCCGCATTGCAGGTTCAGAGTTATAGCTCCCAGGGCCTTTTGGGAGTTTTGATTGAAGCCATGAATAATCACCTTTTCATCAGATAAGTTCTTCACGTCCAAGGTGATGGTCTTCAGAGTTTTAAGCGGCATGATATTGATCGAGGACCCCGCGTCGACCAGGATGCGACCAATCTTTTGCCCTCCACAATTTCCGGTGATGTATAGCGGGCGGTTGTGGTCGACGGTGCCTATTAGGAGGTCATCGTCGTGAAATTTATGCAGGCGGCCCGCTTGGCGGTGAATAAGGGCTTCCTGCATATTTTGCTCGATGAAATATGACTTGTACTTCTCGGGATCTTGCAAGGCTTGGATTAATACCTCCTTAGGTCTTGTGACATCATCAATGCGTCGAATATGCTTAATAATGCTTTGGGATTTTACGCGGATGTGCCAATACATTGTATTCTTCGCCGTCGACCGGTCTTTTCGGGTTCTTGCTTGGGTTCTCAACCTCTTTACCTTTATTCGGGCCTTATCTTTTCCTTTATCGAATCCTTGGGAGCTTGTCTCTCGGGTATATAAGTCCCTGACGGAGCACGGCTTTGCATTCTTCATTTTTGGTCCCAGAGGTGCTTGCTTCCCCTTCGTCATTTGGGAAGAACATTTCTTCTAAAGTTGGCATATCTTCATCGTGAGAAGAGTATACCATATTGCACGAAGCACCCCAGATTTCTTCGCTTTCTTCTTTATTTATTTCTTCATCTATATTTTCTTTCTTTTGACTTAGGGTTAGCTTCTCCCAGTCTTCTTTGGAGATGAAGTGTTGAAGGGTGATCGCCTCGGGACTGCCCTGCTCGTACTCTTCAATTTTATTCTTTCTGGACTTGTTATTTCTATGCTTCTTTCTCTTCTTAAGAACCTGGTCTTGGCTCTGGTCCACCTTATAATATACCCTGGGCTTTGGTGGGACCACTGGCGTGATGTCGTCTTTCCATTTCATGCCAGGTTCTTTCTTAAGAGCTTTAAGCATTTTAATCGACTTCTTCGATAAATGCGTAGTTCATTGCTCTTCTTGATTTTCACTTAACGGCCCGGATTTTCTCTTCCTCGTGAGAGATCATATTGGTCCTGTTCATGGGGTCAATGGGCTTTGCAAGAACCCTTTGGGTAAAGTAATTTCACCATTTTTGTACGCCTTCTCGACCCAATCTTTGAAGACCCAAAGAATCTTCAATTGAGTGCCCTAGTACTCGTGGTATGGGCAAAAGTTGGGTTCGTCCGATTTATCGGCATCTTCCGGCGTTCTTGGCGGTAGTAGGGTTAGACCATTCTTCGGTGCCCTCCGAAGATTTGGGCAACTTTATCTCTCCCGAAGGAGTACGGTTTAGATTTCTTTTGTTTGAGGGACTCAAAACTCCGTGAACTCCCTCCCCGGGATTGGGCCCGGGTCCCTTATTGTAATTGTTGCCATTTGTGCCTCTGCTGCCGCTTTGGGTATCCGTGTTGGCGACCATCTTATCTTTTAATGAGGTGAATGCCACTTTAGTCTCGGCTCGGGCTCCTCGTTGCGGCCTATTGTTCATAAAGTTCGGCACGGTGTGCGGTGACATCCTTTCCATATTGGATACCGATCTGAGCAAGTCTTTGAACGTGTTGACCTTTGTCACACCAAGTAACATGCCCATCCACCCGTCAATGTTCTTCATGATTAGGTTGACGGCCTCATCTTCGGTTAATGTGCGGTCGCATTTGATGCTGAGGTTCCGCCATCTATTGATAAAATCTGTCATTGACTCCCCTTTCTTGGGTTTAGTGCTCGCCAGATCGGCTATGTTTATTTTGTCAGACACCATGACAAATCGTGCCCTGAACGAGTCCGCCATCTCGTCCCAGGTCCTGATGCTGTTGTTTTCTAATGAATAGTACCATTGGAAGGCGGTTCCCACTAGGCTTTGAGGGAATTGTCTCAACAACAATGCATCATTGCCGCCCGTGTTGCCGCACGAGGCTACAAAGTGGGCCAGGTGTTGCTCGGGATTTAGGTCTTTATTGCCTTCCCCGGAGAAGGTCCTGAAGCGGGGGATCACATACCCTTTAGGATATTCTTCTAAATCGTATATGGCGGGGTATGGATGTCCACGCTTTTAACGGGAGGGATAGCGTATCCACCTCCAAACCTATCTCGCATTTGTCGGGCAATCATGGCCTGAATCTCTTTCCGGGATATTCCCGTTGGTTCGGCCTCCACTTCTATTGTTCTATGTGGATGGGGTTTAGAATTGACAGGTTGTTTTCCCTTATGATTGCTTTTGGTACTGTGGACCCCTTCTTGACGGGAGCTACCAGCTTTGAAATTGGCGTCTTGCGATTCTTGCAATGACTTGACCGCCTTAATCAATTCTTCATTTTGTTTCAGCATGGTAGCGATTAGCTCCCGTTGCCTAATCAATTCTTCGTCCCGTGCCTCGATGTGGCCTTTTAGTATTTCAATTTCATCGATAGGCACTTCGGGACGTGTTTCAACGTCATCTTCATTATCGAAGAAGTCAGGGTTTTCGTTGTGGTCCTCTCCTTCCCTGCTGTTGCCTTCGGGATTGACTCTCTTAGGAGGTCTCCTTTTCTACCATTATTTTTGTTGGTATTGGTGACGTGAGCTTGATTAGGCGGCTGGGACCGGTCATCCCGGGTCATATTCACCTCAAGATCGGTGTCCGGATCGCATCGTAGCTTATACTGATGGTGTTGACTGAGAAATGCTCTTCATAGCGAGCGGTTCTTCTCTTCTTCTTTGTTTGATCAGGGGCAGTTATTTTCAAACTATTGAGTGGTATTCTCGAGCCTAACCTACCGAATACACTCTTCCGTCCTAGGCGGTCGAATACACTCTCGGGCGGAGCGTTGGTTGCCGTTTGCCTTGCCGGGTTGGGCTTTCGAGACCGGGATTTTGTTGGTCGGAACCCTTCGGGACCCACACCCGCCGGGTGCTAGGTGTTGCCTTTGATGTAAACCTCCTCGGGTGCGGAGTTGAGACAATGGCTTGCGGAGCCATATCTTGAGAGTGATCGGGACGGGAGACATGTTGTCTCAACCTAGCGTTTCTAACGCTTTTCTCTCGTTTGAGGGCCCCGTGAGCCTTGTAGATGGCTTCGTCAGGGGCTTGAGACTTGTCCCGCGCGCGCGAGGCCTTTGAGTTGGGCGAGGTGTGGGCTTAGGCACCTCCCATGCCCGGCGGAGGCGGCCCGTGGCCGAGTTCTTGGCCACTATACGAGTGCCGTGAATTTGTTGGAGATCGGGATAGCCGGCCTAGCCACCAAATGAGGATTTTGGTATGCATCCAGTGGCCCTCTTCCCGGACGCTTGAGAGTTGCGGTAGTTTGGGCCGCGACCTTTGGGCCGTCCTCTTGACGGTCGCCTTCTCCTCTTTGGGGAGGTAGTAGGAGAGGCCATGACATTATTGGAGATGCCCTTGGGAGTTAGGGTGATCGAGTCCTCTTCCTCGTTCGGAATGGAGATCCGGACGGTTGCGGGAGTGATCGTGGCCACTGGAGCTGGGCCATAGACAGTGAGTTCTTGCGGGACGGTCCCGAAGAACATGAATAGCTTGCCCTCTGGGCTCTGTGCAGGAGTGACGGTGTAAGGAGCAAGGTTGAAGTTTCCGAAGAATGCCATTTCCTGCAAAAACAAAAATGCTTGAAAATCATTAGTCATTTTTAGCGCATAGAAGACCACTTGTATCCTTTAACTATTCTATTTGCCTCTCTCTCTCAAAGATAAGAGGAGAATCTAGGTCCCACCGGCGTGCCAGATCCTGTGCGACCCTTTTTCGCGCGCTCCCGCACCGCCGCCGGGCGATGGGATGCGGAAGAAGGACACGGAGATCCCTCCCGAGCGTGCATCTCGCTAAGTGCCGCCGATTCCCGCCGTTTAGAGAGATTTGGATGCACATTCGGGGGTTTTTAGTGATCAGTGAGTTCTTGTAGATTCCGGCGGGCGCAAGCCCCCACCGTTAATTACCCCGGGCTACTAACCTCGAGGCACCTCTCGGATCTTTGAAAGAGAGAAGCAAATAATATAGTTAAAAGATGGTCAAGTGGTCGTCCGAGTTCACAAAAGGGGTCCATGGAAGACGAACCTACTAACAGACGGTTCAATCTTTACCGCTTCAAGAGGTAACCTTACTGCAGATCAGATTAATCTCTTCGAAGGGGTTTGAGGTGAGTCTACTACAGAACGACTCAACCTACTTAATCCTATGGAAGACGAACCTACTACAGATCGGTTCAGTCCATACCACCTCGAGAGATAACCTTACTACGTACCTGTGTTAATCTCTTCAGAGGGGTTTGAGGTGAGTCTACTATAGAACGACTCGACCTCCGTTGATCTAGAAGATAAACCTACTACGTAACGGTTCAATCTTAACTAGTCAACAACCAATCACACAAAATACAACTCGAAGCACCGAGCCTGGTTGATCTTGAGGTCGGTGAATCAGAGAAGGGTGGATATGGCCCACGTGTTTCTTCTCACCGATCTTCTAAATCATGAATTCGAAACACTAAGCCGATTCATAAACCTAGGAAACACAGCTACACACAATGTCAAACCCGAAGCGCCGAGCCACCTTAACATCGAGGCATGTGTTAGTGAAGGAACCTACCTACGTAACGGTTCACATTCACTCGTTTTGTGGATGAATCTACTACGTAACGATTCAATCTCACGATCTCGGAGATGAACCGTAAGACAAACTTATCGACGGATGAGTTCAGTCTTGCTAGCTCAAATGGTCATGAATTACTTGTTCATGACACCGAGTCATTAAGATGTCACTTCTCTCGACATCGTAATGTTCATATCTCTTGAGTCGACATATCTCTTCATGTTGATGTCGCAGCCTTGGTCATTCCCTCAGCGAACGTCAAGATATTCTTGTCCCGACTAATCATTCTATATGTTGTATTACTTGTGCAAAATTACTATGTTGCCCTACACCCTCTTGTGTGAGCGTGTTTAGTCACGAGTTACTTGCTCATGGTAATGAGTCATTAAGATGTCACCTCTCTCGACATCATAATGTTCTTCTTCCTCGTAGTCGACATATTTCTCCATGTTGATGTCGTAGCCTTGGTTATTCTTCAACGAGCGTCAAGATGTTCTTGTCTTGACATATCTCCTCATATCATTGCCTAAGCCTTAGTTATTCTACGTCAAGATGTTCTTGTCTCAACATATCTTCTCATGTTGTCATTACAACCTCGCTATTCTTCGTCAAGATGTTCTTGTCCCGACTAATCGTTCTAAATGTTATATCATACGTGCAAAAATCCTCATGTTGCTCCACACCCCTTGTGTGAGCATATTTGTTCATTTCCAAAATGTAAAAAAGCTTATTACATAATATCTTCCATTATTATCTCTATTATAAAGATGAATTTATTTATTATTTTTTTTATTTTTAAACTCTATTTATTTCTATAGAAAATTATTTACAAAAATAATAGGAAATGGGTTAGCTATTAACTAGAATTTTATTTATATTTTTGGGATTTTATAATAGCTAAAATAGTAGAATTTTATTTTTATTATTTCTAAGCTCTATTTACTTTGTAGAAAACCACTTACAAAAATAATAGAAAATAAAATGGCTATGATTTTTTTATTTGTATATTTATAATAGCCAAAGTAATAGGATTATTATATTATTATATTTTATTATGTTGAAACATTATTCATTATGTAAAAATTATTTACAAATCAAAAAGATGATTAGCTATTTTATTTTTATTTTTATTTTTATTTCTAGGATCTATAATAGCTAAAAAGAAATCATTATTAATATTCTATCCTATTTATTATAGTTTTTCATTATATATTTTTTTATTATTTCTATTTATTATCTATAGAAAAATATAAGATTTTTATTATTATCATCATCATTTGAAATAACCACAAAGAATGGAATTCATTATATTTTCTTATTACAACTATTATTTTTATTGCATTTTATCCATCAAAATATTTTTATTGTATATTTGTATAGAAATAACAAAAGAAATGCAATTCATTTTATTATAAAACCTTATTATCATTCTTTATTATAGAAGAAAATGCATTTACTATCTATTACCATGGTTGTATATATTTTTGTATACTTTGTACTATTTATTTTTTTATTATTCTTTTTACAGAAAATATCAACATAATATCTATTATTATTATTTATTTTTATTTATCAAAGAATGGAGCTAATATCATTATTGCATATTACTATTGTCATTATTATTTCATGAAAAATTATTTGAAAAATCAGTAAAATATATCTAGTTATTATTCATGATTTTATTTAAATTTTTGGAATTTTTATAGTATTTAATATGACAAGTCAAAGCTAAGTCAAATATATCAATATATGCAATATCTTTTGCTTTTAAATTGTTTTAACATGATTATATTTTCAAAACTGGGATATTATCATATAGAAAAATAGTATGAAAAATAAGAAAATTTTAGAAATAAATTTGAGTTAATTTGGAGTTCAGGAACATTTTCAAATCATTTATTTATTCTATATCATCACTATTCTATTATTATTTAATTAATGGACCTAATCTGGGCCGCCAGATCTATATCAAGATTGGCGCCTATCTTTTATTCAGCTTTGTTCTTATTTGGGCCGCCAGATTTGCTTCAAGATTAAATCCTATAAGATGTAAGGCCCAGATTCATTCTGTATCTTTATTTAAAAACAGTGCTTTATTTCAAACGTCCGATCTCTTCAAGATCCACACACGCGCATCAATATCCGTGCTGCCGCGATTCTCTGACTCTCCAGTCAACATAAGCTCCAAGATTCGTGCCATTGCGCGCTTGGCGATCGCGCCATCTCCTCCGATCGTGCAATCGCCTAGAGTCGTCTTGCCATGGGGAGTTATTCTACGCGTCCGATTAATGATCTCGTGCGGTGAATCACATGGTATACCAATGCCGATGATGGGTCGATTTGGTACCAATCGGCATCGAATCTCAATTCTTAGAAATTCAACTAATTGATCAATATTTGGTACAATTAAATGCCCCGTTTGCATCGTTTACGTATGCTTGGTATGAATTAACATGATTATTGCGTAATTAGATTGACCCAACGAATCACACTCGACAAATACTACTCGAGTACAACAAGCGCTTCTGCATCAAGGTATAGACATGAGTTATAACCAAATTTAACGATGTTTCTTGACAATTCGAATTGATAATGCATCGTTTAACGTGTCTATAGGAATCAAGTTGAGATTACATATCTAATTTGGATGATAATTACATTATGATCTAATGAAATTGACACAAGCAAAAGATCGTCCAATACCGATCGTTTTTCACTCAAAATTCGCTATTCACTCACTTTCAATGCGACTTATGCACTTAACAGACTTCTTAATGACAATTATAACCGAGCTATATCCAATCATGCATGCAATTTTCCCTAATCTCAAGTTTGGAATCGGATTTAACTGCACGACGCGATAACACATTGAAGATCACTAATTCCGTCGAGTTCTCAAGTTAAACCGAGATCAATCGACTCGAACAACACTACGACCTTGAATACATATGATACAAACACAAACCGAGATGAATTTGACGTTCAAACAAAGAATTAAAGCAAAGACCTTTCATTGCATCGAGTTCTCGTGTTTTAACCGAGATCAATCGATTCAACCAAATTTTAATTACTTGAAATCCAATCAAGAAACAAAACAAGAACTGAAATTCAGATCAAATATTAGAGGAAAGAAGTTATGAATTTGCAAACTGAAAGAAAGAAATTGAAAAATTCAACTCAAAGATACTGTTACTCTAAGATTCAAATGCGATATATCAATTACATCGAAAATTCAATACTGAAACTTCAAATCCAATTGAAATTAAGCTCAAGACTCGACCTTCTAGTGAATAATTGAGATATAACAACCGAGTTCTCAAGTTAAACCGAGATCAATCGGCTTCTTGGCTTTCTTTCCTTCTCACCACCAATTCTTCTCTTCCAATTGCCTTTTCTATGCTATAGCTCTCTAATCTATCACTCTCTATCTCTCTCTGGTCTGTTGTATTGTGTCCCTTTTTATGTTTGTGCTGTTAATCGGGTTATATAGGCAATTGGAGTGGTGCACCAAGGGATTAGGGTCATACACCATCTAAACACCATCAGTTAATCTGCCTTGGCCTATAAACATGGTTCTTCAATTCTGTTATCCATTCTGTTGAGATGTGGGTCCCATCTAAACGAATCCAAAGCTCCAATCTTTGACTCGTTGACTCTGCCCACTATCTTCTCACTTCTCATTGTTCATAGAACCTTCTAGCATCTTCGCATGCTATATATACCCATTTGAATGCACCCAAGGCGCCTCTCTCTTCTCTCGCCATTACAACTCTCCTCCAAAGCTCGTAATCCAATCACCCGGTGGCAAGCTTTGTCAAAAGCATATCTTTACTATTCAATTGACAATTCCATCCATTCAAGTAGTATCGTGTGGGCACATGGAGGCTATAAGCATTGCTAATTCGTCTTTATAGCATAAGGTTTCAATTATCCTCGCTGCCCGATTTCATCACCTTATCTCAATTGCTTTTATTTGATCCTTAATTATTGCTTCTTTCTACATTTACAACATCGTCTAAGTGAGTGGAAGAGATCTGCATCATCAATTTTGAGTTTAGATCCAAGGATCAAAGTTCTTCATTAATCACCCGAGGTGATCATCCTCTCTCACTGCTCTATTCACTTACTACTTTTTAATTTTGATCACTCACTCTTTCTCTCCTATGTACAGGCTATCTCTAACTGGAAAGAATTGGAATTGCGAGCTTTGGAGAGCTTGATTAGCGTTAATGGCGCCATCAGCCTCATCGAGAAGAAGAAAGAAGAGAGGGAGGGGAGAAGGAGAAGAGAGGGAAGGAGCTGAACTCGGCGCACCAAGTCCATCGCAAGACAGGGCCCACCATCAGAGGCATGACACGCATGGGCCGGGTACATATCTCCTTTTCTCCTCGGTTTAAATTTCTGTTTGTTCTTGCGCATGGGCTTGGCTCATGGTTATCTGTATAAGCTGTACACTCATAAACCTTACACATGGGCCCCATATGTAAGTATATAAATCTCGGCCCATTAGTCCAGCTGTGGATTGATTAACCCCCTGCTTAAATCTAATTAACCTGACTTGGCACACTCTGATAGGTCCATTTGTCTAATAACCTCATTAATCATATGCATTAGTGTTAAGCATGCCGAGGTGGCTCGTAGTGTAGTGCCATGTGGCTTAGTCCCCGTGATGTGGCACCAATGGCCACCGCCATATGGCACTCGGAGTATCGAGGTGTGATGCTATGGTGTTGCCATGTGGCACCGGGAGAGTGAGGTGTGTTCTTTGCCGGTGTTGCCATGTGCGCATGCGGAGGGTGAGGGTGTGTTGCCGTGGTGTTGCCATGTGGCATGTGGAGGGTGAGGTGGACCTGTCAGGTCTTGCCACGTGGCATGTTGGTGGGGCCCACATGTCGTCGGTATGGTGGTGGGGCCATACATGGCCGAGTGGACCAATGGGTGCCGACACGTGGCACGAGGTGGCCCAAGAGATGCCGACACGTGTCACACCCTCTCTCTCTCTCGATCCCGTGTGTAAGCGTGCTTAGTATCCCCGCTTGCACCTAGATGTGTCTCTCGTCCCCAAGTTGCACCCAGATCTGCTTTGATCAAATCTCAGCCCTTGATCTTCCCTTTTTAATCTGTTTTATTTTCCCTGAATTTATTTTAATAGCTCCACTCATCTAAAAATCATGAAAATTTCACCAAAAATCCCTAAAATCATGATGATCACCCCTGTAATTTTTAATTCCATTTTTACCCCTGTCTCTCTGAATTAAAAATTCTTTTATCCATAAAACCCTATTTCTTCTTCAGAATTAATCCCAGATTTCAATTGTAGCTCTGTGTCTCTGCCAATTATCTC
This sequence comes from Schoenoplectus tabernaemontani, assembly GCA_037127355.1. NCBI lineage: Eukaryota > Viridiplantae > Streptophyta > Magnoliopsida > Poales > Cyperaceae > Schoenoplectus > Schoenoplectus tabernaemontani. The sequence continues at coordinate 9,080,123 of CM073742.1, forward strand.
TCTCTTGCAGAAACCACCCTAACTAAATACCAATTAGACTTATATTGATATTCATTAGGGCTTGATCTGATCAACAGTTGATTACATGTCAACAGTTGATACAAATCTGATCTGGATCGATGGTTGCTCCCGACTTTGCACCTTTGATCAGTCTTGTGAAATTGACTTCCAATCCATTATTATTAGGGGCGGATGCAAGATTTTGGTCAGGGGGATAATTATCGGATTGTAATAGTTTATCGGATTCAAATCCATTAACTAATCGGGTACTAAATAAAAATTAATAATTTAATATATATTTTTATCTAATAAAAAAATTATTAAAATAATAACATTTTATATGTTAAAAATAACAACAAAATAAAGCTCAAAGTAATAGATAATCAAGTTGATGAAGAAAGTTTTCGTCTATGAAACTTTATATTTTGATATCTTTGTATAATTATTTCATTATGCACGATATTAAATATTTTTTTCTCAATAAAATTAATTAGACAATTCAGGGGCAAAAAAAATTTCAGGGGAAACAAACTACTAAAAATATTATCGAAAAACACTATTTTTCAAAATCCATGAGGGTAGCTACCCCTGGTATATTGTGGATCCGTCCCTAATTACTATCACCTTTAAAAAAAAAAAGAATATTATCTGATAAAATATGGAAGCATATTAGACTTTAAAGTATTTTTAAAAGACTGAAATTTTCTAAAGGAAGGTACAAAACGTGCACCAAAATCATATGAAATTCTATGCGCATTATTTACTAATTACAAACATGCACGTCATGTCTACAATACGATAATTTTTTATTTGAGCTTTAATTTTCATGACAATCGCGATTACATTTTTGTTTAATTAAAAGGTCATAACACCTTTTTTAAGCAATATGACAAACGGACAGTTTTTAGTAATAATAATGATTATTAAATTAATATTATTAAAAATAATAGTGAGAATCGTAAAATTTCAAATATACGAATGGCGCGCATACTTGGTAGTGGCGCCACCTGGATAAATGCGCCACCGTCGATTTAAACATTATTTTTATAAAAAACGCGCCACTGCCAGTGGCGTGTTTGCTTCTTATATATACTGCGCGCCTCTCCATCTCAATTGCGCGGGGTTTGGATGAAACGCGCCACTGACATTCGTATATTTAAAATTTTACGGTTATCACTCTTATTTTTAATAATATTAATTTAATAATAATAATTAATTAATAAAAACTGGACAAACGGATAATGTTGAAGATTTCAACTTGTACTTGACGTTTATTGCGAGACAAGTAGATAAATAACATAATGCATCTCATTGCATAAATTTAATACAGTCCATAGATCTCAGTACAATAAATTAGATTTAACTTGAACGGTCTTTATCACGTTGCTTTGGTTAGTATCGCTAAGAAAATATAAAACAAAAGTAAATTATGTTAAACCAAATTCTTATATCTGGCCCAAGTAAAGTTTTCTGTCATAACATTAGTAGCAGTCCTTAATAATAGACTAGTAAAATTGAAGTCGTTATGCAAAAGCGTTTTGCAGTAATTGAATAATGACATTTGTACATACCACCTTCGTCAAAAAGAAGAAGACTCGTTTTCTAGACTTCTTCATAAAATGAATTAGGAAAAAAATCTGTTAAATAAATAAATAAATTTCAAAATAAGATAATTTCGATAAATTTTTATATTAAAACAGTTTAAGCAAATATAATTATTGAAATTCATACAATAAACATTAGCATGATAAGTTGTGCGAAATTTTCATAGAGGAGCACAAGATATATATATATATATATATATATATATATATAGTAAATATACCGTGAGTTTAAACTCACGGAGGCCTTCCGTGATCTTAACTAAAAAATTATATCAAATCATCTCTAAATTTTAATTTATCTTTCTCATTAAATTCTTTATATAAAAATATTATGGGATGCAAAAATTTAGAGTGTTTTGAGCTTTTTAATTTTTTTTTAATTTTTGAAAATCATCTCTAAAAATAATAATAAAATATTTAATACTTGAACACCATTTAAAAAAAATAAAAACGGTGACTTAAAAAGCTCAAAACACTCTAGATTTTTCCATTCCATAAAATTTTCATATAAAAAATTTAATGAGATTGATAAATTAAAATTTAGAGTTGATTTGATGTACGTTTTGAGTTAAACTCACAGAAAGCATCCGTGAGCTTAAGCTTGTAACCCTTGATTACCACTAATAATACTAATTTGGTCAATTAGTAAAAAGTACAAGGGTTAAATTATAATTTTAACAAGTTCTACAACAATCAAGCACAAGCAATTTCTAAACCAAAAATATGAAATAAAGTAAAGAGAAAGAGTTTAGAAATGCTCAATCAAAGGATCGAGTTGACACGCGATGTAACGAGGTTCGGCGTTATGCGCCTACTCCTCGGGTCCCCGACTTCCCGTCTAACGGTAACAAAGTCGGTCCGATCTATTCAACCAAATACGAGTCTTGTACAAGGTCAAACTTTGCCCTCTTACACACAAATGATGAGAGACAAAGTCTAAAGTTAAATGGAGTAGCAAAAACTAGGAGTAGATTTAGCAATGAAGCAAATCACTCAAATCTCACAAGTGTTTAGAACAAGTTTAGATCAAAGATCTTGAGCTTTAGCTAGGTATAGCAAGGTTTTCTCAAAGCTCTTTAATGGTGGCTGAAAGAATGTATTTTGCAAGTGTATTCAACAACTGGAGGAGAAGGGAGATGATCCCCCTTTTATAAAGAGCTGAAAACCAAGCATAACTCACTTTTTCTGAACCGTTATAACGGTTTACAAATCGTTACAACGGTTTACAAAATCGTTACAACGGATTAAGATTCAAATGGTAGGATTGTCAGAGAAATTTGCCGTTGTTCTACCGTATAGCCGTTGGATCAACTGAGCTGAAACGTTATAACTGATTTATCAAATCGTTATACGTTTCATGAATCGTTGTAACGATTACAGAATCGTTATACGTTTCACAAATCGTTGTAACGATTACTGAATCGTTACATAACGATTCACTCTGGTTTCTTTGAGAATGTTTCTGCCTTAGAATATTTTTGAGTATCGAGATGAACCGTTATAACGATTACTGAACCGTTATAACGATTCACTGGGCAGAAACACTTTTTTGTTGTTTAAGCTCAATTTCTCTTGACCAATTCAACCCAGTTTGAGTTTTACTAAACCTAAGCCTAATGCAGTCTTGATTAAGCTCTTGTATCCCAATACTAGTCTTGGTTCTTGTGCACTAGTCCATTTGCATGTTAATCCCTGCACAAAAACTCAAACAAGACAAATTGTAAAATTCAAGATTGTTTTGCAAATCGACAAATCAAAGAAGATGTTAAGTGTAACAAAGATCACGGTATCTTTACTCTCTCTCTCTCTATATATAATTGTATTACTTCAAAATTTTGGACTTTTGACAATGAAGTAAAAAAAATATTATCTTAAACTTTTTAATACAAAAAATAGCAAAATTATCTTATTTTAAAATTTATTTATTGAATAGATTTTTTTCCAATCTTTAAGTCTGGTATGTACAAATGTCCTTTTTCAATTTTTATTGGTATGTAAAAATGTCCTTTTTTCAAGGAAATTAGTATCTACAAATGTCCTTTTTTTCAAGGAAATTATTATGTACAAATGTCATTATTGTTATTTAATTAGTTTAAGTAAAAAAATTGTTGAAAATTTTAATACATAAAAGAGAGTTAAGTTTTTAAGCTTTTCAAGCATGCCATATCATCACTTTTCTCCACCATTGATTTTATTTAAATCTTTTCATTTTTTAAATCTAAGAGTTCATATAAAATAATTTTTCTCTCCTCATTTAAAATATTGTGTGTAATATATTAAGGTGAAACTTAACTTTTAAAATGATCCAACATTTTTATATGATCATTTATAGATTATTATGTGTTTATTTATATTATTTATAATAATAATTATTATTATAATTATCATTATTACTTCACATTTAAAAATATTGTATCTAAATTTTCTTTAATGTGAAATTTTATTAAATATATTTAAAAAAAATTATATTATTAATTATTTATTGAGGACTATATTGTTGGAGTAAAAATACAAATTATAGCCCTAGTTTATACAATAATCAGTAGTATGATAAGTTGTGTGAAAATTTTCATAGAGGAACACAAGATACAATTGTATTACTTCAAAAATACAGCATAAGTATATTAGATACATTTTTATTTCTGAACACTATTAAATTTTTTTAGTAAAACAAAATGTGTGAAAGTACGAAAGTACGAAAGTTTCGGACGTGAGTTCACTTTTAATAAATGCAGATTCAGGTTGTATTTAATAAACGTGAATTTATAAATTTCATGATTTCTACCCATCAAGTATTATTTTCATATTTTTAAATTTTTTATACGTTATTAATAAAAATTTCGGAGTTCGAAACTTAATTGACTATTCAATTGTGCATATGGGAAGTTAGCTACAAATAATTGAAAACTAGAGGTCTCTTATCTAAATTTGCTTCGGTCAATTATAAAATATTAAGATGTTTGAACCGTCTCCCTCGCTCGCTCAGCTGCCAGCCCAGCCTCGACCAATTTAGCTTGCCTCTCAACTCACTTTATCTATCATTTGTTCGACTTCCACACCATATTCCTTTTCGGTTTTCTCCAGATGAACCCTAAACCTCTATAAACTGTCTTTTCATCCGCTCCCAATCAAACTTGTCGGTTCTAAAATCAGATTTGGACTGCGTGATGGAAGGTAGAGAGAAGACTGGAATCCCGTCATGGCTGAATCCGATAAGGACCCGACCGGATGCGCCCGGATCAGACGAGCAATCGAGCTCTGGCGGAGACGACTCGCCAGCTGCTACCCCCAATTGGCCCCACGGAAATAGGGATCATGGTACATTTTGTATTTTTTTTGTGATTTTTTTTTGCGCCTCTTAATCTGATTCATAACCGATCCTTCCGAAATCGAAACTATGATTTGCATCACTTAGATATCTCCGATATTCATCGTAATTTGTTATTTTAATTATTTCATGATATTGGATAAATGCCGATGCTAGTTTCTAATTAATCTATCGTCTCATGGTTTTCTTAATCCGAGCCTGATAAAATCTATGCATTTTCACCTTGAAGATATTTTGCATAATAAACTTCCATGATTTATTACAAGAACTGCCGTCTGTCTGGTAATTATATCCTGCAGCTGAGTTGAACTCCATTAGCTTTTAATTTTTGCTCAGATAAGTCCTTGAAATAATGCATTTTGCAGCTATTAATTTGACACCTTAGATTTGAAGATAAATGTGTTCTCATTATTCCTTCTTAAATAGCTATTTTTTTATGGCCTGTATTAATTTATGATGTAAACAATTCATTATTGCATGTACCATTGCTAAGCTATGTTTGAGAAAATATATCTGTAGTGTATCTAACGTCCACAGTTGCTTGATTCACCTTGGAAAATGCCATTTCTTTTTTTTTTCTTTTATAGGTTCTCCTAGAGGAGGAAAGATCGCTAGTTGGTTTAGTTCATATTTTAGCTCTAGGAGCAGTGATAAACCTAATCATTGCTTTCCTTCCACCTCAGAGGTAGTTGTTCTCCCATTTATTAAATGTTTTCACGTATATTTATTCAGTGTACTTGAGTATTGTGAGTACTTGCTCTCTCTTTTTCTCATTTCAGGCTAACAGGTTAGCTACAAAACATCAATCTGATTGCACAAAACTTCACAAAAAGAGTTTTAAGGGAAAACAGCAAACCCCAGGAAGCCATATTCAGATTCCATATATGCCCTCCCCTTTAAAAAGTTTCTCATGCGAATTGGGTCCCAAAATTGGTATTCAGCTTCAATCCTCACTCAGATCACGTAGTTCTGGTGATCTGAAGGTCCATATCGCCATCCAGATTTCATAATAGTCAATTATTCCCTTTCAAATCTTTTTTATATTGAATGTAATACAAAAGCTCTTGATTAACTTCAGGTTCTTTTGGCATCATTCCATACAAAATTTGATGACGCCAAGGAAATGTTGAACTTGGATCTGATAAATTTTGCAAAGGATTTGAAAGATGCAATGGAGAATGGATTCTTATCGGAAGCACAGAGCGTAGCTCAGGAATTGTTAAATCTTTCCAGAGAGTGTGTGCAGATGACTCCTTGTGTGTTCCGTGAGAGGGGTGAAAAAATTGTGTGTGACCTAGCAAAGAGGAAGCATCAGTTAGGGTCCTCTCTTCTGGAGAAATTCAAAATGCGGCTTCTGTTTGTTTTGACACGTTGCACAAGGCTGTTGCATTATGGCGAAGAAAACTGGAAGATTGATGGAGAGCCCTTCGAGAAGTTCAAGAAGTGTCTTGAAAGTGTGCCCTCCTATGAAATGAAATGGGTACCATCACCTGATGTTGAGGTACTGTCTACTTGTCTTGGTTGGTACCTGTAGTGTTGCTGGGCTTCTTCTACACTAATTTTTTAGAACACCATGTGAAAAGAAGCACATATAAAAGTACTTATTATTAATTGCAATCTGTACCAAATAACTGCAGTAAGCTTCAATTTTAAAAAAGGAAAATTCTAGTTAGTTTTTTGTCTTATATCTTTGTAAGATTGAACTGAAAAATTCCCAGTATGCTAAGTTTCCTATCAAGCAATTTTTTGCAATGGCAATTTTTTAATCCTTCATTTGTTCAGGCATCTGTTTGCTCGACTGACAGCTTAGCCACAGAGGAAGAAACCAAAAGCATCTCCAATGCAACAGAGAAGGAACAAAGGCTCCTGCACGACTTGTTAATTGATTCTCCTCAAAATCTCACCAAGGATCAAAATGTGCCAATGGACGAGTGGGCCCAGAACACAGTCATGTGTAGGATATGTGAAGAATGTGTTCCGACCTCACACCTTGAGTCTCATTCCTATGTATGTGCATATGCCAACGAGTGTGACTTAGAAGGTCTAACCATAGATGAGAGACTTCACAAAATTGCTGACATGTTGGAGCAAATTTTTGACTCATGCAGTCAGAGTTTTGAGCAGTTGTGTGGTCAAAGTGTCGACTCTTCAGCAAAGTCGGGGCATGAGTCACCTCAGGTTCAGGAATGGCACAACAAAGGTAGTTCAGACCTCACAATTTTGAAAAATGTGATGCTGCTATATTATGTTAATAATCAGGGGCGGATGTAGAATTTTGATCAGGGGGTTAGTAATCGAATTCAGTAGCTTATTGGGTTTAAATCCATTAACTATTCGGATATTAAATAAAAATATTAAAATAATATCTTTTATATATTAAAATAATATCTTTTATATATTAAAAATAATAAATAATAAAAGATTAAATAATAAATAATCATAGCAATAAAGAAAATTTTCCTCTACGAGATTTCATATTTTAAAATTTTTATATAATTTTTTCATTATTCATGATATTAAATATTTTTTCTCAATAAAAAATAATCAGACAATCCATTGGGGGCAGATTAACAAAATTTTAGCCTAAAAACACTATTTTTCAAAATTCAGGGGGGTCAACTGACCCCCCCTGTTTTACTCTAAATCCGCCCTTGATAATAACACTGGTGATATATATTTTGTAAACCCCAAAATAGCTACACCAGGAAATTGAGGCATGGAAGTTTCCTACACCTTCAATACAATGTCCAAAATTCAAATGAAACATTTTTGAAATTTCCTGAATATAAAAAAGCATTACAATAATATGCTTATATAAAACAACTTATGGAGTGTCGAATTGCCTCCAAATATCTTGAGGAGTTTGAAGTTAAAAGAAAACTTTTAACAAGTTTTGGTAAATTCATAAAAATTCCAATTAGGCTAGGTGAGATATCTGGTGTATAACAGGCACCGAGGGAATGTTCGAGGATATACACGAGTTAGATACAGCTAGAATTGATGAATTACATCTCGGAGCCTCAAATAGCATTAAGAGCTTACTAGCAATGAAGCTTTGTGGTGAAGGCAGTAATGCGGGTAGCTCAAATGGTAGTGTGACTTCAGCTTCTTCTACCAACACGCCCAAGTCAAGCCATTTTGACTTGTTCTGGATTGAGCATAATAACCCTTCTGACCAGGAAGATATCAATCAGGTATTTAAATTTTAAACTATATCCATGTCTGACATGGAGTTTGCAATTTAGCACCTCAATCATCTACTGGAATGGCCAAAAAAAAGAATGAATAGATACACTATTTGGTTTGGCTGAAATAGAAAGCTGTTACTGGAAATTACTAATAGGATCTCACATGAATTTCAATTGGTCAAGTTACTAAACTGTAAGCTCTTCAGACTAAATTTACTGTTAGAGATCAACTGGAGATGTCCAATTCAAATGGATAAAGGATGCAGCAACACTCTTGTCTTATTCTACATCAGAAGAATGAAATGTTCCTTTTCTGCAATACACAGATTATTTGTCTTTTAGCTTAACTGTAATTAGGGTTACATCTTTTCCTTTGCTATATATAGAACTGCTATTGTGTAATCAATTGATATAGAAAATACAATGAATGAAAATACACATTTATAAAATATCTTTCATGGTATCAGAGCTAGTAAGAGCTTAGCTGCCAAAAATGTCTACTCCTCACTCCTGTGATCAGCCACCACCCCCTCCACCACTTGAGATCGATTCCTCCTCTCTCACCTCTGATTTGGTTATTCTTCTAAACCTCCCAATTTCTACCAAACTTACTGCCCATAACTATCTTTCATGGCAGTCTCAAATCACACCCATTCTCCATGGCCATGACCTCTATAAATTCCTTACCCTTGCACCCCCAAATCCAACTATTTCTGTTACTAATGGCACACCCCAACTAAATCTAGCCTACCTTACTTGGCATAGACAAGACCAACTCATTCTCGGCTGGCTCCGTTCTTCACTGACTGAGTCTCTCTTAGCTCAGGTGGTGTCATGCTCCACTTTCTCTCAACTCTGGACTCATCTTCAGTCTACCTTCTCTGCCTCTTCCCGTGCCCGCCAAGCTGATCGACAACTTCAAACCACGACCAAAGGGACTTCCTCCTGCTCCGATTATCTTCAAAAAGCTAGATCTATTGCTGACGAGCTCGCATTCATCGGTGCTCCAGTGTCCGATGCGGATCCGGTCATGTTTGCACTCACCGTCTTAGCTCTGACAACAACGCATTTGTGGTAGCCGCTACCACTGCTTCTCGCAATGATGCTCTCTCCTTCACTGACCTTCACTCTCTGCTCCTTACAAACGAGTCCCTTCTTCACCTCACCAACTCTGGTAATACCTCATCTCTGTCTTCCTCTTTAAACCCATCCGCCTTTTATGCAAATAAACCCCCAAATACCTCCTACAGACCCAACTCAGTGCCCTTCATTTAAACCTAAACCATTCAGACCTTACCCAGGCTATAGGCTGCCTTCTCCAAATCCCAACCCACATTCTGGGCCGCCTAATACCCGACCCAACTACCAGTCCCGCCAACCTCTCTCTTCCCCAGGCCTGTTACCCAATCCATTCCCCCAATCAAGCCCTGCCAACCCCCTTTATCCCAATCCACCAGCCCTTTGTCAAATATGTTCCAAACGGGGACATACAGCCAAGGACTGCTAGCATCGCTATGATGCTCGATATGGTTCCTCATCGCAACCACATGCACACACAGCCCATACCGCATCACAGCACCTCACGGAGACTGGTACTTAGATTTGGGAGCTACACATCACGTCACAAGTGATCTTAACAACATCTCCACATTCATTCCTTATGAAGGATTTGAGAATCTTCATATTGGTAATGGTACCGGTATGAAAATCTTACACATTGGCTCATCTATTCTTACATTTCCAACTCGTTCGATTGTTCTTAATGACATTCTACATGTACCTCAGTTTACCAAAAATCTATTAAGTCTTTTCAAATTACTCCATGACAACTCTCTTTTAATTGAATTTTCACCTACTTCTTGTCTTATCAAGGACCGCCACACATTGAGTCTTCTTTTTCGAGCCAAGCTCCATAATGGACTCTACTCCCTACATCTTCTAACTACTCCTCCTCTAGCCTTCCTTGGTGAAAAAGTACCGGCCGATACATGGCATGCTCGTCTCGGCCATCCATCTATTTTCACTACTTCACATGTTTTAACTTCTTATAATTTGCCTTGTTCTTCTCATACTGTCTTTTTGCCAAAATTATTGTATGGCTAAATCTCACAAGCCACCATTCATGTCTAGTAATTCTATCTCTACTACTACATTGGAAATTGTGCACTCGAATCTTTGGGGTCCATCACCCATTGTGTCCAAAAATGATTTTCGATACTATGTTGTTTTTGTGGATGATTTTACGAAATTTTCTTGGATCTATTTTCTTCGAACAAAAAATGAGCTCTCAAGTGTCTTCACATCATTTAAAGCACAAGTCAAAAATTTACTCACCACAAACATCAAAATCCTTAGAATCGACGGGGGTACCGAGTTCAAACCTATTACTCATCTTTTTTCCACAAATCATTCACCAAACCTCTTGCCCTTATACCCCTCAACAAAATGACGTGTCCGAGCGCAAACATAGACATATAATTGAGCTATCCTTGGCCATGATTCAACAAGCCTCCATACCTTTACATTTTTGGGATGAAGTCTTTGCTAGTGCCATTTACTTAATCAATAGACTACCATCATCCTCACATGAAATTCCTCTATTCACAAAATTTTTACAACAACAACCCTCATATCACCAATTTTGGATCCTCGGTTGCCTTTGCTTTCCATACATCTGTCCATATAACAATCACAAGTTACAACCTCGCTCCATTCCATGTGTTTTTCTTGGTTATGCCATGTCCTAAAAAGGTTGCAAATGCCTAGATTTAGCAACCAATAACATGTATATCTCTCGGCACGTTATTTTTGATGAAACCCAATTCCCCTTTAAAACTCAAATGCCTATTCCTTCTTACCACCAACAACAGCCCTCCACTGCCTCCTTGCGCGGCTTACTCACCAAACCGGCCTCCCATTCCACTTTATTTCCTCCATCTTCACCAGGCTACACATTTGGCCCACTTACGCAACACTTATCCCAGCCGACCCAACAATTATCCCCTAATCACTCTCCTACTCAACCGATCCAACACCTATCCTCTATCTCCTTTTTAAATTCGCAAGCCCAACCCAGCAACTTCCCACCTAGCCCATCTAACCGAGACCTCTTCACTCCATCTTACAACACTCGCACTCCACCCATTAACTCTCCACCCGATCACAACACCTCTCAACAGCAACCTACCTCACTCCCCCCTCCATCCCATCCCATGATCACCAGAACCCGAGACAACACGCGAAAACCACGCATAATCCCTAATCATGTTGCTCTTCTCTCCACCTCACCCTTATCCGAACAAGAACCATCCACCTTTCACAAGCACAGAAACTACCAACCTGGCAACATGCTATGCACCATGAAATTCAGGCCCTTCACCGAAATAATACTTGGACATTGGTCCCTCCCCCTGCTGATATTCAAAATATTATTGGATGTAAATGGGTCTATAAAATTAAGCGCAAAGCTGATGACTCCATTGAACGGTTCAAAGCTCGCCTAGTCGCCAAAGGGTACAATCAAGAGGAGGGTGTAGATTATTTCGAAACTTTCAGTTCGGTGATTCGGCCAACCACCATCCGTCTTGTCCTCTCCATAGCAGTCACCAACAATTGGACTCTTAAGCAACTCGACGTCCAAAATGCTTTCTTGCACGGTGAATTACATGAAAAGTTATATATGCATCAACCTCCTGGATTCATCAACCCGGCTGCCCCGCATCACGTATGTCTTCTCTCTAAGGCTCTTTATGGTCTCAAACAGTCCCCGCGTGCATGGTTTCAAACCTTGCACACCTTTCTTGTCTCTCTCGGTTTTCATGCCTCAAAATTTGGCCCTGCACTTTTCATTCTCCACAAATTCAACCAAATAGTGATTATCCTCGTCTATGTAGACGATATAATCATTACCGACTGCACACCTCTCATTTCTTCCTTAATAACCCACCTGCAACATCGGTTTGCCATCAAAGACCTTAGAACCCTACACTATTTTCTTGACATTGAGGTGAATTCCATCAAAGGCGGTCTCCACCTATCTCAACAAAAATACTTACATGATCTACTATATAAAGCAAAGATGCTTCACTCCAACCTAGCACCTACTCCTATGATACCAAACAAACCATTATCCAAATATGATGGCCCTCCCCTTGATGACCCTTCTCTCTACCGAACGATGGTAGGTGCCTTACAATACGCTACAATTACCCGACCCGACATTGCCTTCTCCGTTAACAAAGTGGCCCAATACATGCATTATCCTACAACCACTCACTGGACAGCCGTAAAAAGGATTCTCCGGTACCTCAATGGCACCCAATCACATGGCATCACCCTCCGCCAATCCTCCTCGCTATCGCTACACGCCTATAGTGATGCGGATTGGGCCGGTTGCCCGGACGATCGTCGTTCCACTTCTGCCTTTTGCATATATATTGGCCCCAATCTCATCTCTTGGAGCTCAAAAAAAAAGACACTGTATCACGCTCCAGCACGGAAGCGGAATACCGAAGCCTTGCCTTAGCAAGTGCCGAGTTAGCTTGGCTCCAATTTCTTCTCACCGAACTCAAAATACCCACTGCTGCCAAACCGACCCTATGGTGTGATAATGTTGGAGCAACCTTCCTTGCCTCCAATTTAACCTTTCATGCTCGTACTAAACATGTGGAGATAGACTTTCATTTCATACGTGAACGGATACAATCCAAGGAACTTACCATTCGGTACCTCTCTTCCAAAGACCAAATTGCAGATATACTTACCAAAGCATTGTCTACACCTCGTTTTCTGTTTCTTCAAAGCAAGTTGACGGTGCAATCCACACCATCCACTTGCGGGGGCTGTTAGAGATCAACTGGAGATGTCCAATTCAAATGGATAAAGGATGCAGCAACACTCGTCTTATTCTACATCAGAAGAATGGAATGTTCCTTTTCTGCAATACACAGATTATTTGTCTTTTAGCTTAACTGTAATTAGAGTTACATCTTTTCCTTTGCTATATATAGAACTGCTACTGTGTAATCAATTGATATAGAAAATACAATGAATGAAAATACACATTTATAAAATATCTTTCTTCTTTCATTTACCAGAGATAATTTTCTGATTGTGACTGTTTTGCAGGTGAACAAATTGGCTTTTGTAACTCGGAGAGTTGCAAACCTAGATTGTACAAGTGAGACTGCACCAGACACTCTACTTGTTTGTCTCCGGGAGTTGTTGGATATCTTGCAACAAAACCAAATCAGAGCTTTAGTTATCGATACTTTTGGCTGCCGGATAAAAAAATTACTTAAGTAAGCCATTTAGACCAAATTATTAGTAACTATTTAAGTACCAGTCATGTATTGCACTACCAGATACTGTACCAATCAGTGCTAAATGCTATGCAATTAGTATGGCTGTATAGTCACATGTTGAAAGAATCGATAAACCATCATAAATCTGTAGACAAACAAAAAGTGTCTCGTACTTGCTTTTGTTTAGTTCGGACATATTATTCTTTTACAATACTTGAGATGGCTACTTTTTTTTTAATAAATAATAAAAGGAAGAAGTATTTGCACGTTACTCAAGCCTCAGGCAAAAGATGTTACAAGATACCAGTTCATTCTGAAGAAAATAGAGGAGAAGGATACCTGAGTTTAAGTTCTTCTACAGACTATATTCATGTCTCTCTTCCTATAGAAACTGAAAGGGTAAGTATTGATGACTTCGAGAAACTAAAACAGATCAGCAGAGGGGCTTTTGGCAAAGTATTTCTTGCACGAAAGCGAACTACAGGAGACCTCTTTGCAATAAAGGTAGCCCACCGTACTTGTAGTATCTACAAATAATTTTTGAACTACCTATGTTGATATTTCACTGATGTTTATGTTTGGACATTCAAATGCAGTGCAAGTAATAATAAGATTATACCAAAGTCAATAGTATAATCATAAGCACATACTTTAGAGTATCCTGATGATAGTGATTACGGATTGTATATATTTCTCTACAAAGTGCAAGTGATGTTAAAAAAAATATTATCTAGGTTCTGAAAAAGTTGCACATGATACGGAAGAATGATGTTGAAAGAATATTGGCAGAGCGCGACATTCTCATCACTGTCAGGAATCCATTTGTGGTAAGTGAATGCTTTTAGTTCATTGTAAGAATAATTTTAGCAAATCATATCCTGATGTGGTAAGACATCTACACAAAAAAAATGCCTGCATAGTTTCTACAGGTTCGCTTCTTCTACTCTTTCACTTCTACAAAAAAATGCCCGCATTTTAGCATTAATTCAACTTCTGTGTGTTTCTACAGGTTCGCTTCTTCTACTCTTTCACTTGTAGAGAGAACCTTTACCTGGTTATGGAATACCTGAATGGGGGTGACTTATATTCATTGCTCCGAACAGTTGGTTGCTTAGATGAGAAAAATGCCCGCATATATGTTGCTGAGTTGGTGCGCCTTTTGTCATCATTGCCTTTTCTATAGATCCAAGTCAAAGCAATTCATTCATAGTTTGGTGTGTAACATTGTAGAAAAGCTACTGTTTATGTGTTGGGAATGGGTCATGCCATTGTAGAACTTTTATTGAAAACTTACTAATCAAAAGGTGATTAATTTATTCCATAATAATACTTCTCTCTTGTGCTGTGTCAGGTTCTTGCTCTGGAGTACCTCCATTCACTGAGAATCATCCACCGGGATATCAAGCCTGAAAACATCCTCATTGCAGGAGATGGGCACATCAAGGTTAGGCTCAGAAAGCAACTTTTATATTACTTAGTAGATGGCATACAAACTGGGGTTCAGTCCAGTTTTATTTCTTTATTTGGTAGGAGATATTTAGTTCTGATGACTCCATAAAAATGCACATTACAGCTAACTGATTTTGGTCTATCAAAGATCGGGCTCATTAATTCCATCAATATGTCGGAGTCTAAGATGGCAACTCCTAGGTCTGAGGCTGATCGAACAAAGAAGAGAAGGCGTTGTTCTGCTGTTGGGACACCTGACTATTTGGCCCCTGAAATTCTTCTGGGAACAGAGCATGGTGACATTTACTGATAACTTTTCAAAGAAACTCTGATTTCCGTTACTTTGGAGTGTATGGATGATACACCATACCAGGACTACTATTTTCCCCAAAGTGTTCAATCTTGCGAGTGCAAGATATCTTATAAAAAATGGTTGAAAAATAGGTTATGCAGCAGACTGGTGGTCTGTGGGAATCATTTTGTTCGAGCTGATAGCAGGAATCCCCCCCTTCACTGCGAGTTCTCCTGAGGTGATTTCTTATGAAACCTCTCTGTTCAATAGTTTTCATAAATCCAAATATGTGCATTTGGTCCACGAGTTCTTTCTATGGCAATAGTTAATTTTTGTTTCAGTTGAATAGATTGAGTCGTTTAAATGCTCAACATGAGGTTAGATGAGAGCATGATTGATGCTAGAACAATAAGGTTCTGACGAATGAACCCAAAGTGCAACCTGGACTGTTGAGTCCAGGTTGAGTCTAAGATAAGTTTACAAGCATGATTTCAGGAGAATTGTTGAGTCTAAGATAAGTTTGCATTGTGTTTGGCTTTACAGATGATATTTGACAACATCCTAAATAGGAGAATTCCCTGGCCTGCTGTTCCAATGGACATGTCGTATGAAGCAAAGGACTTGATTGAGAGGTTTGCCTCTCTCCATCTCAACCATACACTTGTGCACAAACTAATGCAGTAGAGATATGAGATTAAGCTTCCCAATGAGATTATGAGCTACCTCAATCCTTGGATCAGCATCAAATGATAAATTTGAATCATTGATCTTGATCTACTCAATAAAACAAACATTTATTTTGAGATATTTATTTTTATGAGTTTGTTTGGATAAGACCAGGAGGTTGAAAGATAAATGATTTTGGAGCATATATTCTCTTAATAATTCAAGGAACAAAAAAAGTTTCACACATGAACACATGACTTATCAAGTAGATCATGATTACTGGTTGAAATTTGTTTGCTTGGATCCTCCATGATGAGCTGAGGCCATACTAGCTTCACTCTGGATTAAAGTAAGGCAAAGGGGCTGGACTTGCTGCTAACCATTGGTAAAAGAAAATGAACTCTCAGAACTCTAAATAGATTATAAGCTAAAAGGACAAAGTTTAAATTCATATTCATAGTAGTTTATAAGCCAGAAATTGTACTATTAACAAAAAGGTGAAGTGGGAAATCCATCATTACCTATTTCCAGAATTAAAATACATCATCAAATAATAAAAAAATGACAATAGGATATTGTAAGAACATACTTTTTTTTTTCAATTCAGGTTACTTTCCCCTGATCAAGACCTGCGGCTAGGCGCCAATGGAGCATCAGAGGTTTCTTCTTGTAAATTTTGAGTATTCATTTTTTTCGTCAATTGAAAAGTTATTGTAATTCCTTTCCTTAAATTGATTTTCAGGTAAAAGCACATCATTTTTTTAATGAGATAAACTGGGCTAACCTCGCCTTGGAGAAGGTAACACCTCTTCACTCCACTATAAGCACATTCAAAGACAAATAAAGTTAACCAAAATGGATTCTTTTAAAAAAAATCTACATTACTTGTTTTAATGAGAATGGATCTGCCATATTTTTGTTCGCTCAACTCATGTGGGGTTTCATTGAAGATCATGCTACAATTAATATTATTACAACATCGCATGATTAACAATAATGCCATTACATGTTCAAATGTTCATGGGACAATGTTCTTTGTAGGCTGCATTCGTCCCTTGCCCTGAGAATGTTGAGGATACAAGTTATTTCTTGCCGCGGCATACTGAAAGTTCATCTGAGAATTTGAATTTAACTTTGAATGGAGAGAAATCCAACTCCAGTAGCAACCATGATACTGCAACAACTACTGCTGCAAGCTCTACCCTTAACTTAGATGTAAATGTACATTATGGCTTCAAATTTGCTATTACTATGATATTTAGCTTTCACTAAATCGAAAACTCTATCCTTCCCTCTTTGCTACTCCTTTCATTCCCTCCCTCTGTAGAATGAACCCAATGAAGAAGAAGATATTGACTTGGGTAGTTATGTGGATATTTCCTCAATTAACTTCTCTTTCAAGGTACTATGCATTTCACTAATAAAATGCTAAATTATATAATTTCTTAAAAACATCCAAAATATTAAAGGCTAAGTACACGTGCTTTTTGTATTATTGGCAGAACCTTGCGCAATTGGCATCCATGAATTATGATGTACTGAGACAAACTGGCAAAGTTTCAAGGAGTTCATCAGCTGGTAAAAAACTTAGTTAAAAGAGAAGAAGATAACTGTATCATTTTGATTGATACATGACAAGTTAGTTTAGTCGCCTGTTACCTCGAGTAGTATTTTTTTTTCCTGTTTAATTACAGTAAAGTTCATTTTCTGTGTTTTCTGCTTTGTAGAGTATAGCTCTGAAATTTTGATTGTAGGCAATAGGTCAAGTTGTCAAAATTTAGATCTTAAATTTGGGCCCGATTCCATTTGAAAAACATCTCAGGACCATGCTTCTAGTTGGGTAACACCGTAACAGAAGCTGATATTCAGGAATTGTGTTTTTTTTTCTCCTTTTCCTTTCTGAATTGTATAAATAAATTTAATTTGGTAAATGATCATTTTTTATATCATGCATAAAAGTTAGTTCGGAATTTTAAACACTTGAACCCAATTCTCTTATGTATTCGACAGTTTTCTTAGAGTATCCGCATCCCATTGTCAAATTGATTGTCAAATCTCATTTGATAATTGTCATTTGAATTTTAGGGATGCAGAGACTAGACAAAATTAGACAATTGTCTAAATTTGACAATTTATTTGTCAAGCCACGTCAACGAAGAAGCAAAAAAATAATTACGAAAGTGTCATTTTGACAATTTCATTTTATTCAGAGATGTCACTCTTAAAATAAATTGTTAATTGATGACATAACATAAAAATTTAATTTTGACGGTCGACACCAATACGGATGCTTTTATACTCATCACCTTTTGTTGAAAGTGGATTTAGGACATTATGGCCCAGTAAATGAGGATGGATAGCATTTGTGGCCTTCTGTGCCGAGTAACTGTTTTCCGTGCGGCATCTGGCTCTGTATATCCAGTAAATGAGGATGGATAGAATTGGTGCTTATCCCCAAACGGAACCGCTCTCCATCTCTATCTATCAATTTATCAAGAGTCTGGATAGGTTCAAAGAGTTTAGAACTCAAAAATTAGTGATTTTGCATCGAGATTAATAAAAAAGTGAGAGAAAACTTTAAATAAATAAAAAATATGAATTTCGATACAAAATCAACGGATGAGAAGAGCTTTGAACCAATTTTTGAGTTCAAAGCCCTTTGAATTTATCCCAGACCTATTTATCAATAGTTCAATACATCATTACATCCTATCCTCTGTTTGAAATATGCAGGAATGAGCCAAAGTTTGTCGACAGCGCAATAAATGAGCGCCGGGGCTCCACTCGTTCTCTTTCAATTAGGACCGTCAATGACATTCTTTTAGTCATTTACTTGATCTATATCGTATCCGATAAAATAGATATGAATAAAATTTTATTTTCATTAAGTTATTGGATATTAGTATGGGTAAGAAAAAAATTCATTAATTTATTAGATATTGATACGGATAAGAGTTATTCTTTATCTGTTATCTATTCCATTACTAATTATATTATAATTTTTTATTGTTAATTATATTATAATATTTTAATTATGTTATAAACTTTTTCATTACTAATTATATTATAATCTTTTTCCATTTTAAAAGTTTTTTTATCATTTACCTGATCTGTATCATATTCAATAAGTCAAATATAGATAAAATTTTATTTTTATTAAATTATAAAATAAAAATATGAATAAAAAATTTTGATGAAAATTTTATTTTTATTAAATTATAAGATAAAAATAAAAATAAATTTTTTTCATTAACTCATCAAATATAAATATAAATAAGATATTTTCGTTATCTTATTCTGTCCATCGTCTTTCCTGCTTTCAACTCATTTGCTAGAGACATTCATTTCTGTTTTTTTTACCAGTCGTGAGTTTATTTATTAATTAATGCTTCATGACAAGGCGCAAGCTCACGCGTCACTTGGTCGCAGGCATACACTTCTTGGACCAGTTTCGACTAGATAACGAACCCCCAATAGCCCAATAAAAAGGAACGCCACGCGTCTTGGTTGCATTGTTGTGTACAATCACTTTCTCAGTTGCAGTTTTGCAATATATATAATCAACTATTCTATATTCATCCATTTAACTACTTAACATTAACTAGATGGTATTAAGTACTAGCACATAATTAAATAACTATCATTTTGGTATAAAAATATTCATGAATGTACTCCCATTCTGTTGGAAATTGTCTAGATGATACATAACTAACCAACAGGTATATTACATTTTCTTTTATCGTTATTGGGAGTTCTGTTATTCAACATGTGGGTTATCATCTGTACATTGATCAATTATATGTATGCTCCGGTCCAAATGCATAGGACGGGCTTGCTCTGTATAATCTATATAATCTATTTCATGGCGAAGGACGGGTTTTCTGCGTAGAACTCAACAATTATGTTTTTTTTTTTTATTTTGCTAACTGAACGGAACAATGTTACAACCGTACAAGCTGAAAATAAATGAAAGCGAGTGGCTTTTGGTCTCCTTTTCTTAAAAGGGCAAAAAAATAACAAGCTGAAAATAATTGTCAAGCTTCTGACATTAGTCTGACTTTACTTAAATATTCAAAGTGTAGATACAAAGACGTTTTGGAATTTTAAGCATATCGTTGGTGACATTGATCAAACTATGCAAAAAAACTAAGGTGAGATTACGACTTGTTTTAAACCAGAAAAACAAAAGGTCGGGATAAGAAGAAAATACAGACAGCCTTACCTCCGATTCGAGGCATTTTGATTTTTTTTGTCAAAATTGAAATGACTCCATCGATTTCATTGAAATTATAATAATCATATGATATTTTCTGTACTAGATCATATATGAGAAACAAAATGTATGATGTGAATAGTGCATACTTTAACTTATATGGCACTATGTATGTAAGAGCTCTTTAAAGAGAGGAAGAATAGAGGAAGAAGCCCCTGCCTAGGTCTTGCTGGCCCTCTTATATAGGAAAGACAGAAATTAATATTTAATGAGCTCCTTATGAACCTAGGACTATATGAGTTTTGGGCCGTATAAATACTTTCAGGGTTTTTAGAACATAACCCTATGATTAGCGGATGATATGACCTGTATTAGATCATATGTGAGAGACAAAAAGTATTATATATTTATGTGGATAGTGTGCACTCTAATTCATAGAGCATTATGCATGTAATAGATGAGCTCTCAAGCAGAAAGAGCAAGAAGAAGAAAAAAAGAGAGGAAGAAGTCCCTACCTAGACATTGGTGGCCCTCAGGGAAAAGAAAAAATAATTTAATGGGCGCCTTATGGACCTAAGGCTATTTGAGTTCTTAATCTAATATTTTTTTTAGGGCCTTTAGAACATCTCTATCACCATACAACCTAGCATCTAGAACTGATATCAAAATACTGACGCGAGCCTAAAATATTTGTTATCAGGGGCGGATATAGAATTTTATCGTGGTAATTATCGGATTATAATAGCTAATCGAATTCAAACCCATTAACTAATTGGGTACTAAATAAAAAAATAATAATTTAATATATATTCTTATCTAATAAAAAATATTAAAATAATAACATTTTATATACCAAAAATAACAACAAAATAAATCTCAAAATAATAGATAAACAAGTTGATGAATAAAATTTTCATCTACGTAACTTTATATTTTGATATCTTTACATAATTATTTCATTATACATGATATTAAATATTTTTTTCTCAATAAAAATAATCAGACAATTCAGGGAAGATAAAAAAATTTCAGTGAGGGATAAATTACAGAAATCATTACCGTAAAATACTATTTCTCAAAATTCAAGTGGGCAGGTGCCCCGTTGGACCACCCCTAGTCATGAGTCTACAAACATACTACAGTTATACTAAAAGAAACGAGACATTTTGATTCAATGAATACATAATTAAACTCGTCTCATCTTATCAGGAAAAAAAGAATAGGTTCCCCGGTCGCAAATGATATGTTTAATTAATACTACCTGGAAAAGAGATTGGGGCTACTTGGCTGGCTCTTCAAATCAACATCCAGTTAGATTTGGCCTAGAATATTTATATCAGCTACTTGTGCAGCCAGCACGCAATGTATAACAACCATTTTGGAGGGCTAAGCTATTAAATAATTTGTAAATGGAGTTGATATATAGATATCAAAATTGATATTGATTTTAGAATTCACATTAGATAAGTTATTATTCAAATTAGCAACTTTATTATTCAACTTATTTTATATATAATTGTATTCTTTAACATATACCGATAACTTGAATATTAACTCATTTAACTTCAATAATAATACTACTATAAAAAATAAATTAAATAATAAAATCATTGACTGCAATGCTAACTCATTATGTTATAAAATCATTTACTTGAATACTAAATTCGATATTCAACTTTAGTAAAGATTTTGATTTTGATTTTGATATCACCATAACATTTTCCATTTATAACATAGTACCCGCAATTGCACTTTTTAATAAAAGAAGGGATCAGTTGACAATGGTTTATTTTAACAATCTTGACAATGAACTTCTAAATAAATATAAAAAAAAATCTTAAAAATGATTTTTTTTATAGATGTGTTTTTCTATTTTTAGATTAATGGTCATTCAAATTTCATACAATTTTATTATCATTTGATAGTCCATCAAAGACCGTTAAATCAGAACCGTTGCAAATTACATAAAAATTTGATGATTTTTGATGGACTATCAAACGATAATGAAATTACATGAAATTTGAATAACCATCAATCTAAAAGTAGAAGAACACATCTATAAATATTTTTCCATTTTTAATTTTTTTTATATTTATTTAGAAATTCATTGTCAAAATTATTAAAATAACCCATTATCAAATATTTTTCCATTTTTAAATTTTTTTATATTTATTTAGAAATTCATTGTCAAAATTATCAAAATAACCCATTATCAAAGGATCCCCACTCTTTTAATAAGGTAGCGCGCTTCCAAATTGCTCTTAGTTTTCTCGTTGTCATTGTTGGCAGTTTTGTCATTATTATCAGTCTTAAATTTTGACGTCTTCAACGTTTGATATGAAGAAATACTTCATACACAGATTAGACATCTCATGCAAATGTAACACAACTTTTCATAAAAAGGAGAAAAAAAACACAAGATAAAGAAAGTAAAGCTATGAATCTGGCAAGGTGGCACGTAGGCCGCACTAGAAACAAAAGCACATAGTCACGTTCTCAGTCTCTTCCAACATCTCTCTCCTACTTCCCTCGCTCAATTTTTGACATATTTCCAAATTGCAACATCAGTAAGAAGCCCATGATTTCAGAGACATGGATTTATATACAAAGACCACCAAGTTTGGTATAATTTTTATGAACTTATAAATGAACCTAAGAACAAAACAAAAAAAGGAAGGGCCCATAATTAACAAAATAAACAAAATGAAAGGGCGCGGCGCAATGATCAAAGTTCTAAACTTATCTTCATTTTCCGTTCCCTCCGCCCTACTAACAAGAAAATAGCAAAATAATTGCAAGAAAATATTACTCGGGAAAAATGAGAGTCAAATAGCCTCCCTTTTCTCCAGCTATTTATCTCCATATCTAACCTGGCACTAAACAGATGCTGGCCTCCCCTCCATAACTACCCTTGTGTGGCCCCGCCACCAAAAGGCTCGCCCGCTGAACCGCTGCCAGCTCCCAAATCAAGGCCGCCTCTGATGGGCTGCATCAAGGCCGGAAAACCTCCAGTAGGGGACCCCACAGTAGGCCCCATTCCCAGACCAAGAAAGTCTACTGTTGCAGGCTTTGACACAAAAAGTGAGGACGGACCCATCATCAGATCTGGCAAGTTCATCGGACTGTTCTCATAATGTAATGATTGTAATCCAAGACCAAGCCCAGCTGATAACAAAGGCGCCGTATCTGGTTGCAGCTGCTGGCCCCACTGGTGGAGCCCACTCTCTCTAATTCCTCGATCTTGGTGTTGATCGCTCGAAGATGGTGATGATATGTCAAGGCCAAAGCCTTTGAGAAAGGATGAACCAGAGGCTGTCGCACCCATTTGCGCGGCCTTTTGTAGAAGAGCCGTGGCAGACATGTGCTGGGTTGGGGTTGATGAAGTGAATGAGCGGCGGTCTGTTGGAGGCGGTTGTTGGAAAACTGAGGTTGGCGGTGCAGTCGAGAGACAGAGGGAAGGTGGCTCTTGCACATGACTAATCAGGTTGGGATAAGATGTCGGTTGTGGGGTGGGTCCGGTGGGTGTGGCAGAGGTAAATAAACTAGCAAAAATGCTTGGTGTTGTGGTGGTAGTGGTGCCAGTGTTGCTGTTTAGTGTGTTTGTGGATTTAACAGTGGTGGCGGTGGCAGCAACGATTGGGTTGGTCGGAATTGGAGTGGCAGGAGGTGGAGGTGGAGGTGGAGCTGGAGCTGGAGGTGGAGCTGGGCCAGCTACAGGAGGATACTGTAGTACATTTGGTGGATTCTCAGCATCTGCAAGGAAACAGGATATAATATAATATACAATATAATATATAAGAGGTAGAAAATTGAGAGAGATGATTCGCTTTATTGGGCATTGGGGATTAAATTAATGGAGAACTATGAAAAGTAAAACAGAAAGAGGAGTAATGATTTTTTCGGATTAACAAATTATCTTTCTCGCCCTCGTTCGAGGTTGCAGAGTGGAAAGCCAGATCAAAATCGAAGGGAAAAAGGCAGATAGAAAGTCTTATTCAGAGAGGGACTTTGAAAATATCTAATAAAAAAAAGATTAAAAGATGCACCATATTCAAACTTCTCTCTTTCAGAGACGCTATTATAGTCCTGGACAAAGAATTAGGCCAAAAACGGAGAATTCGAGATGAGAAAAAAAAATGCAAAATCCTGATTAAAATCACTTTCTAATTTTTTATTGGCCAGATACACAGAGAACACAGATCAGACAAAACCTCGCGGAAACTCCCCCATTTCGCGCTATCTTTTTCTTCAAACAAATCACAGCACAAGTCCAAAACACAATCTAATCCCAAACCAAACAAGACAAAACAACATAACTAAATATCCTACGCGAAAAATTAACATACCTTCTTCGTCGGTTGGCGCCACTTGTTGCAAAGGCATTGCCAATCCCACGCCTCCACATGCGGCTGGTGGCGGCGCCACCACCGGAACTAAGCTCCTCTCCGCTTTTGCAGGCTGACTAGGCGGCCCCACCACCTTGGCACTCTCCTCCGCCAGAGCATCACAGAAGGCTCTATGCGTGATGAAGCTGTCCCTCCTACAAAACCGAGAGAAACCCTAGAATCAACCGTGCCAAATCCGTTACAACCAAAACAGATGAGGACATCAGAACTAAAATTGAACATAACTATACCTGGAGAATAGAGTGCCACAGTCGCAGCGATACTCCCGGGTACCACAGGTCTTGGCGTGGGCCTTCCAGTCAGACTGGACGGCATACCTCTTGGAGCATTTCTCACACTTCCATTTCTTCTCACCGTGCTTGCGGCAAAAGTGCTTCTTGATCCCAGTCAGGTCGCCAAGCGCCCGGGACGGATCATGATGCACACAGGAAGGCTCGGGACAGACATAAACTCTCTTTCTTGGCTCCTTGCCGTTGCGCTGCCTCAGCTTCCATGGCAGATTGTGCCCCCTCCTGTGCAGCTGGAGGTTCTGGTCCCGCTGGAAACCCTTGTTACATATCTCGCACACAAACCGGTTCGTTGCTAGTAGGGTCTTGGGGGAGAGTGCTATCACCTCTGCATCCGGATCTGAAAGAGCAATGAAACATTAGAAGAAGTTATAGCATTCAATAATTGGGTTTAATTTGGTGCAAGAGATTTAATAAAACAAATCATTTACCAGGCATCCCAGGGAGATTCCTCTTTTTTTTAGGTGGGGGACCAATAGGCACTGGGACTGAGGGAAGGGGCCCAGAGTAGGAGACACTGGCCTCAGCTGAGCCGGAGTTGGAGGCGGTCATGGCTGAGGAATTCTCTACTTCCATAGGCATCGCTCACAACAGCTCAAAGCTACTTTCTTTCTCTCTTTCCGACTCCGATTCCAAACTAACCCGAATAAAATATTGGAGGATAAAGGCGGGACCAAAAAAAGGCGAGAGCTACCAGTCATACGACAATCACTTTTCTCCTCTCTTCTTCATCCACTGGTTGCTATCATAGATAGCCTCGTCAACCACCGGTCCAATCGCCGGATGTCAGTTGTTACTAGATCGCCGGCGGTTACGATTCCTTTCGGGCGTCCGAATAATCGCCGATCGCGAAATCCAGCTTAGCTTCACTCGCAAGTTAATTGTGAAGTATCTTTTTCTCTTTCTCTTTCTCTTTCTCACTCTATCTCGTTTCCCAAGTGATGAACCCCCGATAAGCCGAAGCGAAAGCGGACAAGAGACCGATACGGTACGCGGTGGGACGGTCGTCTACTGCGGCTCGTTTCTGGAAGAAGAAAATTTTCCAGAGAGAGAAACAGAGAGGGAGGAGAGAGAAGGGAACGAACAAAACAAAACAAAAAAAAACAATAAAGAACTGGTCAAGGACTTAGAGCGGTAGGATGAGAAGTGCATTAACTCGTGCTGAGGCCTGGCCGCCTGGGGCTTGGGAGGTGAGATTACCGGGAGTCGTACCTTATCTCTTGGTGACATTGAAGCATCAGAGGCGTTCACGTGTCAACCGATGCCGGGGCCTGGAGTGCTTTGGAATCTCCGTGGAGTCGAGCTAGGTGTCGACCTTCTCTTGTCGTTTTGCGCTGGGCTCTATGCTGTTCTTTATTGTAAAGGAATTTTTCCATCTCCAAAAGAAAAAGAAAAGAAAGGGTAGAAACGTCTTTTTCGCTTTTGACAGAGTGGGGTAGTTTTGTAATTCTTTGCGAGAACGCATGCTATTGAGTATTGACTGTTGGACAGCAGCTGGTACTCGGTAGGTAAACTGTTAGGATCAGGAGAAAATCTGAATCCATGATCTTTTGTTTTCAGGAGAAAATCTCATTGTGCGTTGAGAACTTGAGATTGATTATTTTTAATCAATTTCTAAATCCATGATCTTTATTTGCGTACATTCAGTTTATCATGTTAGTTTAATAATTTATTTTATCCGACGTAATTGTTTGTATCACTCATCACATTAAGCGGATGTGAAGTCAATTTATATGTGAAAGGAAAAAAATAAGAGGACAATTCGATTGCAGATAACTAGAAACAACACTAAAGACATTTGTTCATACGAAATGTAAATGTGCACTGACAGACATTATGTTAAACAACAAAATTCTAAAATAGAAAAGAACAATAATACTACAGATTTTTTTTTTGAAGGAATTGAGAAATTGTATTTTGAGCACTTGTCAAAAATTCCATTATTTGTGTTTCAAATTAAATAATAATACATATTTTAGCACAAAAAAAACAAATATGTTGAAATCGCTAAAGCAATTGAAAGAATGCATCATGCATCGATGAAACCGAGTCCACTCAAATAAATTTATTATATTTTATAATATTAATGACATTAAAACGATGCTAATATCCTTCTAATTAATCTGCCTTGTGATGATTCTAATTAATTACGTCGATACTTTTTTACAAGAGCGAGCTCAAATATAATATGGACTTAGAGATTCGAAGCGAGAGCGACTTAGACTGCTTAGATCTGTCTCCAATTTCGGTTTTCATTATTGTTCGTAGTTTTCTTGTAGTAAAAAAATGCTAAATCATTATGAAATGCCAACTCGGAATCATAGGTGACCGAAAAAAGCGAACAGTCCTGGTCAATAAATCATTTGGGTTGTTTAAATCGCTTCCATTTTAGTTGATGTATCAGAATCAATGGCAAGATTAAATTTTTTTAATCAGAGCATGCATTTGATTCAAAAAATTTCAATTCAATGATTGATATTGTTCAATACTCTAGTATTGACTGTGCGTGCGGAACATAGAACAGCCGCACAACGACAGGCTTTCTTGACACGCACCGACTCAGCTAACAACCTAACCACTGTTAACTAATGCATTAATTGACTGTAGTTAGACATTAGACAGTATTATAAATGGATATAACGAGGTTGGCATGTTACTCCACGCAAACTGAGCACTCAATGGATGAAATTTCAGGTGCTCCATATGTCAGTTCACTCTTGCTATATTCTGTTTGTTTCTATGTTTTAATTATGCATGTGAGGATAATTGTATGTACGGGAAGTATTGTTTATTCCTTTTTACCTGCCCACCTAAAACTTTTTTCCTAGTTACATCCTACGGGTCAATTAATTTGTGTCATCTATTGAACTAAATTACATTATCATTTAGTTCTTAATTGTCAACTGTCGTATGCTGCGTTCTATAAGAACTCATAGATAAACAAACCGATGTTGGATACAATACCAGAGAATTTTCATTGAATAACTTAGAAGGATTTTTTTAATAAAAGCATGGAGATTTTACCATCGAATTGTCCTCACGCTACTTATTTAATTTGGTTAGAGATTGCTGTCATTTTCCTAGGATTTTTTTTTTTGCTAAGCACACGTGACATGCCTAGCCTAGAGCTGAAATGCGAGCGTGTTTGGAAACGTACAAGTTTCTACCACCAAATGCAATAAATTTGAAATAATGGTGTGTTAGACCAGGTGTCGCATGATTGGTGTCATTAATTGCCCCGGTGCTCCGTAACTGGGAATAGCAAAGGAATGTGTCTCTGCAACTGGGCCATCTTGTCATTTTCCTGATTTCTGCCTTTCTGGTACGGGTCAGGACCCGCCTTAGCCAACAAGCCTTTAATTCGATTCAGATAGACTGCAGCGTACCTACATGAACAATCATTTTAACTTTTGACATGAGATCTCAACCGTTGGATTCAGCGCCTAACATTATGATTTCAATTTGTATGCCAAATGGCTGTTTTCCTTTTACGGTTTTACCTGGTGTTTTAAAAACCGGACAGATAGGGATGGATCAGGAACGAGTTAGGACGGGTTGACGAATTAGGTCGGGACGGGTTGATGGATTAGACGAGATGAGTTAGTATGGGTCGGATTTGAGAGAGTGCGGCCGCGATCCGTCATAGGATTATGGGTCAGACATGTCAATGGGACGGGTCGGGTTGGGTCCATGGGATGGGTCGGGACGTCCAACAGTTGGGGCGGGTCGGGTCGGATTGAGCGGATCGATTTTTTTCAAAATTTAAAAATAACTCAAAAAATCAAATAAATTCTCAGAAATTCTGAAAATAGAAAAATAATTATTGAAAATATATAACCATTAATATTCTTGACAAAAAAATTCAATTTTTTTACAACTCAAAAGAAATTCAAATGAAATGTCTAAAAATTCAAATAAAATGATATAATGGGTTATCACGGGTCGGGTTTGGGCGGATTACGACTGGTCGAGTCGGGTTGGATACGAGTTAGGACAGGACGATTTTTTTTGAATTTTTTTTTACCACAATCCGTTATAGACCTGTGGGTTTTTCCGGATATGAATTTGAACAGATTTGAGTACGAATCGGATCGAATCGAGATAAGAACACAAATTTAATAGGCCCGTGGGTTTGACCAGTCAGGTTTTTTTACAACACTAGTTTTACCTAATCCAACTGCTGAATTTTTATTTTGTGAACAATTATACTGTCTTGTCTAGTTGTCTCGGTGGATGTTCATGTTACTCCAAATCTACCGAATCTCCAATTGCATCGCTCATGATTATGCTCGTCTCTTGTCTACTCAGAAAATCATGCTCATCAGACTGCAATTTGGACCATACAATCCAAATCTGAGGGCCCAGATCTATTTGAAACCTCTAATAATTACTGCAAAATGGATTCCTTTCAAAAAATCAGATTTGTCCCTCCCCAACCTGCCAACCACCCAAAAAAATCAACCTTTTTCAAAAAAAGTCCAATCCATAAAAATAATCACTCTGGGATGTTGGACAATGAATAATTGAACATTGATTAAAAAATATGAAAAAATAAAAGTAAGAGATCCAAGTCAACAAGTTATGGTGATGAATAGCCTGACAAGGGGCAAGGAGAGGAGAGGACGTTAGCAAAAAAAATGGAGAGCAGCAGAGGGGGGGGGGGGGGGGGGGGGGTGTGTGTGGAGACGTTGAGGTGAAATGATAGAGATGGCAGCACCGCAAAAAGGCAGATAGCCAGATACAACCAAAAAGCCGGCAGCGGTTTCGTCCACCCTTCGCCATCATCGCTCTCATTGACTATTGCTTTGGCTTTATCTGCTCCCCCCCCTCCTTTTCTTTATTCATTATTTCCTTCTCATCCACGACCGCTCTGCTGATCTGCTCTCTGTTTATTTTATTTATTTATTGCGCTTTGGTTCACTTAACACCGCCGCTCTCTACTTTTGCGTGTGAAAGTTGATTAAATTTAAACTACTCGGTGGGCGGTCAAATTGATCTATACTTAATTACTTATTACAGTACGTAATTTTATATAGGTCTTAATCACGTTAGTTATTTTCCTTTTTTTAACTTTCACCGTCACTACAACTTCATTAATTTAAGCGCCGAATTGTTGTGTTTCGTCATCAAGAGTTTCTAAAAAAACAACTTCAGTTCAGATTTGTTTTGTTCGGACGTATACGAACTCGATTTTTTTTTTCTTTTGAGAGGTCGTCGGATAGATATTTATTGCTAAAATACTGTCACTCTTTGCTTCGAAGAAATAATACCATGTTGCTCTGAATTTCAATACACGGTACAGGTAAAGTTAAATAAAGTATACGCTTGTCTACTTGAACTTAACCACCGTGCAAGTGTCGTGAACTTGTCCGAAAACCGGAACACCTAAAAGACTAAATAAATTATAGTTAATTTGAACTTTAGTACGGTGTGATATCACCACTATTATTAACAGGGACTGCAGATTTTTGATGGAAGGCAATAATTGTATTATAATATTTTATCAGATTTAAACTCGTTAATTAATCGAATATTAAATAAAATAATAAATAATTTAATATGAAATATTATTAATGATTAATATAGCGGTAAATTATTTATCTTCTCCTCATTCCCAGAGAGGTTATCTTTACAAAGGTTTCAGTCTAATGACGAGTTGTTGCCACAAATTTTGAATAGTCCTTCAAGTACTGCAAAATTTAACATAATAGTCCCTCAAGTCTCAATTTGTGCTCTTCTTTGTCCAACTACAATACTCAAGTCTCATGTATACCACCATAGTTCCTAAAACACCCTCTGCTAGTTTATATTTGCAGATTATGCACAGAGAAAGCTAAGAACTTGACTATGATTTAATTCAGAATATACCTTTAATTGTTTACAAAGACAATATCATATTTTTTTGAAATTTACCAGCGGTATACGTAATAATAATACACATTTTTGCAGCAGCAACAGACACTGATGCTTGTCATCAGAAATATAACTTCTAGAAATAGCAATGGTCAAAGTCAACAAATATATTTCTAAAACAAAGCATAAGGGTGCTTCCTGTACTTGATTGGTACCAGTTTGAGGAGAAAGTGAATATGTGCTCGCATCCAGGCATTTTGCCAAAACCTACAAGACCAAACACAAGCATCTTCAATAAGAAACGAATTTGAGTGGCACTTAGATAATCAGCAATACTGGCTTACGTAAACATATTATGGTACATAACTACATGGGAAATAGCTGATGTTAGACATGAATCTTGATATACCATCAATTACCAGTGATTTTGCCACTGTAAAAGAAATAATTTATGTTAAAATTAAAGAAAAATTGTAGAACACAAAATGTAATATACTGTGTTTCGCCAGACAGCAGAACTTTACCAATGCTATGAGATCAACCAATACCAATTACCAAAGACGGTGTAATGACGCCTCTTGCAATTTGTTGGTGTTGGGCCCGTGATGGTCCAGCCCAAGTTCGGGAAAAAAAAGTCTCTCTTGCTGGAGAGAAGAGACAGAGAGAAAGTGAGACGCGAAAAAGTAAAAAAAAGTGTTGCCTTGTGCTCGACAGAGAAGAAGGCGAAGAGAGAAAAAGAAAGAAGTAGAAGGAGAGAGATAGAAGGCGGTGAATAAGAAGAAAACGAAGAGTAAGTCAGACTCTTCGATTCCATTGCCTCTGATCGTGTTCTCCTGTTCGTAAGAAGAGATTTTCTTATTTTCTCAAATCTAGAATTTTCTTGGGTTTGAATGAAATTGGGTTTTGAAGCGGGTGTTGACTCACAGTGTGTACCTCTGATATTTTTTCTCTCTATTTACATATGTATACCTCAAGTTTAGGGTTTAAACTTGAGAAGAACAATTGTACCCGTTTGTTGGTATAGTGAAAGTTTGTCGGTGTGCCCCGTGGTTTTTTACCCTCCAGGTTGAGAGAGTTTTCCACGTAAAATCTTGTGTCTCTTGTGATTGTGCTTAATTTCTCTTATTTATCTTTGTTTGGCTTGCACTTGAACTATTTGGTACCGACCGGTACGGTGCTCAATTTACCCATCTCTTTTCTTATTGGATTTCACAAAAGCACTTCTCATTTGACATTTATTTTAAGAAGAACCCCATCAAGTGGTATCAGAGCCTCGAGTTTCTTTTGAGCGTGCTTTTGTAGGTTAAGATGGAAGGTAGTAGCACCATGATCAAATTGACAAACAATAACTAGCAGATATAGAAATCCAAAATGGAGGATATCCTTTACTGTAAGGACTTGTATGAGCCGGTTGAAGGAGAAAGTGCGAAGCGAGAAGAGATGATTGCCGCTAATTGGAATAAATGGAATCGAAAAACGATTGGCACAATCAGATAGTGGCTTGATGACAGTGTGTACCACCATGTAGCAAGTGAAACAAACGCACATGAGTTGTGGAAGAAACCGGAGTCACTGTATGAACAAAAAACAACAGCTAACAAGGCGTTTTTTATCGAAAACTGGTAAATCTTAAATTCAGAGAAGGTACCAGTGTTGCTGAGCATTTAAATGAGTTCCAGATCTTGATTAATCAATTGTCAACAATGAAGATGACCTTAGAAAAAAAGTTATAAACTTTGTTGCTTTTGGGATTATTGCCCGACAGTTGGGAAACCTTGGTTGTGACAATCAGTAATGCAGCTCCGAATGGTGTGGTCACCATGAGTACAGTTACTAGCAGCTTGTTCAATGTAGAGACAAGAAGGAAGTCAACTGATACAAATGGTGCACATGCTCTTGTCACATAGAACAGGGGGAGAGCTGAATGTAGACAATAATCAAGAGGTCGTAGCAAGTCCAGAGGCAGGTCAAAGTCCAAAGAAAGACAATGCTACCATTGTGGTAAAGAAGGTCAAATAAATAGAAATTATAGAGCCTAAAAAAACTATAAAATGAGGACAAAAATCAGAAGAAAGAGGATGACAACAAAAATACCACAGCCATAGTAACGGCAGAAAGTAACTGCAGAAAATGTAGTGATTCTCTCTTGTGAAGAAGATCAATGTCTACATGTGGAAGGTCACCAAGGAGTTGAGTGGATAGTTGACACAGGTGTTTGCTATCATGCTACACCGAATAAAGAGTTCTTCATGACGTACAAAGTTGGAGACTTTGGTACAATGAAGATGGGTAATACTAGCCACTCATGCATTGCGGGTATTGGTGATATTTGCCTGCAGACGGATATGGGTTATCGGTTAATACTGAAAGATGTGCGGCATATTCCTGATTTACGCCTAAATCTGATATTAGGTGATGCATTAGACAAAGATGGATTCAAGCATTACCTAGGAGGTGGAGAATGGAAGCTTAGCAAGAGATCAATGGTTGTAGCAAGAGGGAAGTCGTGAAACTCCTTATACATAACCCACGCAAAGGTGCTCAAGAATGACTTGAATGCGGTACAAGCTGGAAACTCTGTAAATTTATGGCATCGACGTCTTGGCCACATGAGTGAGAAAGGGCTACAAGTTCTGGCGAGGAAGTCTCACATCCCTTCGACCAAAGATGAGGTTCTAGATCCCTGCGATTATTGTCTATTTGGTAAGCAACATTGAGTCTTTTTTAGTCAAACATCAGAAAAGAAACATAATGTGTTGGACTTAGTTTACTCTAATGTGTGTGGTCCCTTTGAGGTGGAGTCATTGGATGACAATCGATATTTTTTGACCTTTATTGATGATGCATCTAGGAAGGTGTGGGTTTATTTCTTGAGAACAAAGGACCAAGTATTCAATTACTTTCAAGAATTTCATGTCATGGTAGAGAGGGAGACAGACAAGAAGTTAAAATGTCTCCGTTCTGACAACGATGGAGAATATACCTCTAAAGAGTTCAAAGCATATTGTGCGAAATATGAAATCCGACATGAGAAGACAGTACCTGGAACCCCACGGCACAATGGTATAGCTGAGAGAATGAATCGCACCATTGTTGAGAAGGTCGGATGCATGCTGAAAATGGTAAAATTGCCAAAGCAGTTCGCACAGACATGCTATCTCATAAATAGGTCACCATCCGTTCCTTTGAAGTTTGAGATACCAGAGAGAGTATGGTCTAAGAAGAATGTGTCATACTCTCATCTAAGAGTGTTTGAATGCAAAGCATATGTGCATATCCCAAAGGAGCAAAGATCTAAGTTGGATGACAAAGCAACTCCTTGCATTTTTCTAGGTTATGGAAATAAGGAGTTCAGATACAGACTATGGGACCCAGAAAAGAGGAGAATTGTCAGATGCAGAGATGTTGTGTTCTATGAAGACCAAATAGGGGTAGATCTGAACAACGACAAGAAGTCAGAGAGAGTTGGTGAGTCCATAGAACTCACACCAGTTCCTTCACTTGTGCAATCAGTAGCAACTGATGAATATGAATCTAATAAAGAAGCCACTGAGGAAACCTCTGACATGATTGACAGTGATGATGATGATGATGTCATTTATGATGCTCCTGAGCAGGGGGAGCAACATCATCAAGGGGAGCTAAGAGAGCTCCAGGTTAGAAGGTCTGAAAGAGAGCGACAACCTTCTAAAAGATACCATTCTTCAGAGTATATCTTATTAACGGAAGGAGAGCCAAAAAAATTTTCAGGAGACACAAATTCATAAAGACAAGACTAAGTGGCAGGATGCAATGAAAGATGAGATGAAATCATTGCAAGAAAATGACACATATGAGCTTGTGCAACTTCCTAAGGGCCGAAAGGCATTGAGGAACAAATGGGTGTTCAAGCTAAAGAGAGATGGAAATGGAGAACTTATGAAATACAAAGCCCGACTGGTAGTGAAGGGTTTTGGACAGAAACAAGGTATTGATTTTGAGGAGATTTTCTCACCAGTGGTGAAGATGACTTCCATCCGTGCAGTGTTAGGTCTAGTAGCTGGTTTAGACCTTAAGCTTGAACAACTTGATGTAAAAACTGCGTTCCTTCATGGTGATTTGGAGGAAGAGATCTATATGGTGCAGGCAGAAGGATTTGAAGTAAAAGGAAAAGATAACATGGTTTGCAAGTTGAAGAAGAGTTTGTACGGATTGAAACAGGCTCCAAGATAGTGGTACAAGAAATTCGACTCTTTCATGATGAGTCATGGATACTAGAGAACCAAGGCAGATCTATGTGTTTACTTCAAAAGACTTGCTAATGAAATTTTTTTAATCCTTTTGCTTTATGTTGATGATATATTAATTACGGGACAAGATGCTCAGATGATAGACATGTTGAAGAAGGAGATGTCCAAGTCATTTGACATGAAGGATATGGGTCAAGCACGTCAGATATTGGGCATGCAGATCATTTGTGACAGAAAGATCATGAGACTTTGGCTGTCACAGGAGAAGTACATCGAAAGGTACTTGAGAGATTCAACATGCAAGGAGCAAAGAAAGTAAGTTGTCCGCTTTCTAACCATCTGAAACTGAGTAAGAAGTTGTGTCCATCAACGGAGAAAGAAAATGATGAAATGTCAAGAGTGCCATACTCCTTAGCTGTAGGGAGTTTGATGTATTCAATGGTTTGCACCAGGCCAGATATAGCTCATGCAGTTGGTGTGGTAAGCAGATTTCTCTCTAATCCCGAAAAACAACATTGGGAAGCAGTGAAATGGATTCTTAGATATTTAAGAGGTACTTCCAAGTTGTGTTTGAGTTTTGAAAAGGGTGAACCTGTGCCTAGAAGGCTACACAGATGTTGATATGGTTGGAGATCTGGATCACAGAAAGTCTACTTCGGGTTATGTGTTTATTTTTGCAGGGGGTTGTATCATGGCAGTCCAAACTGTATAAATGTGTGGCTTTGCCAACTACAGAAGCAGAATACATTGCAGCAACTGAAACTGGCAAAGAGCTATTGTGGTTGACTAGATTTCTCCTAGAGCTTGGTATGCAACAGGAAGAGGCGGTTGTTTTCTGTGATAGTCAGAGTGTCATGGATTTGAGCAAGAATGCTACATATCATTTCAGAACTAAGCACATTGATATGAGATTTCACTGGTTGAGAGATGTAATAGAGAATCAACATATGAAGCTGAAGAAGATCCACACAGATAAGAACCCGTCAGACATGCTAGCGAAGATAGTTCCGAAGAACAAGCTTGAGCTTTGTCGCCGGCTTGTCGACATGGATACCAAGTGATGACTTGAAGACCGGTGTGTCTCTCTCCGTGGGCTGGAGGAGGAGATTATTGGTATTGGGCCCGTGATGGGTCCAACCTAAGTTCGACAAAAAAAAAGAAGAAAGATCTCTTTCGCTGGAGAGAAGA
The DNA here is from genome assembly GCA_037127355.1 of Schoenoplectus tabernaemontani. Classification (NCBI taxonomy): domain Eukaryota; kingdom Viridiplantae; phylum Streptophyta; class Magnoliopsida; order Poales; family Cyperaceae; genus Schoenoplectus; species Schoenoplectus tabernaemontani. The sequence continues at coordinate 9,116,129 of CM073742.1, forward strand.
GACAGAGAGAAAGTGAGACGCGGAAAAGGAAAAGAAAAAAAAGTGTTGTCTTGTGCTCGACAGAAAAGAAGGCGAATAGAGAGAAAAAGAGAGAAGTAGAAGGAGAGAGATAAAAGACAGTGAAGAAGAAGAAAACGAAGAGTAAGTCAGACTCTTCGATTTCATTGTCTCTGATCGTGTTCTCCCTCTTCGTAAGAAGAAATTTTTTTATTTTCTCAAATCTAGGGTTTTTTTGGGTTTGAATGAAATTGGGGTTTTGAAGCGGGTGTTGACTCGTAGTGTGTACCTCTGATATTTTCTCTCTATTTACATATGTATACCTCAAATTTAGGGTTTAAACTTGAGAAGAACAATTGTACCCGTTTGTTAGTATAGTGAAAGTTTGCCGGTGTGCCCCGTGATTTTTTACCCTCCAGTTTAAGAGGGTTTTCCACGTAAAATCTTATGTCTCTTGTAATTGTACTTAATTTCTCTTATTTACCTTTATTTGACTTGCACTTGAACTATTTGATACCGACCGGTACAATGCTCAATTTACCCATCTCTCTTCTTATGTAATTTCATAAAAACACTTCTCATTTGACATTTATTTTAAGAAGAACCCATCAAGCCCCATCTGCTCTCTTTTAACTCCCATGATTTTTATGGCATAAATCAAGTGAATTAGTGAAGGTAACGGCTGATTGATTGGACTGAAATAAGATACGAATTAATTAAAAAAATAAAGCCTCTAAGCAAATGAAGCAAGGTTAAAGATAATCAGAGAGATAAGAAGAGAAATGCGAAATGCTTTTTCATTATCACAAAATCTTAATTTTCATTGTACAGGGACCCTCTATTTATAATAGAGATAGGTCAAAGCTATCTCAGCCATACGATTGTAACAACCTAATTACATCTGGTCCATTTATTTGTAATCGCCTAACTAACGAACCTTCCAAATGCTTTCCTTGTTCTCGTTTCATCTCTCCATTCTCGTCGAGTCTTTGGAGTTCTCCGCCATCGTCGAGGTGTCTTCAACACGCCCCCTCAAGCTGAGCGGTCTATTAGTGACGTGAAGCTTGTCCCTTAGAGTGCTGAATCGTGCCTTAGCCAATCCTTTTGTGAATATATCTGCAATTTGGTCGGCTGAGCATATAAACTGAACAAGCAGTTGGCGATTTGTAACCTTCTCCCTGACAAAGTGATAGTCCAGCTCGATGTGTTTGGTACGAGCATGGAATAATGGATTTGCAGCAAGAAATGTTGCTCCTAGGTTGTCACACCAGAGGGTAGGAGCTGTTGTAAGTGGACATTTCAATTCTTTCAGAAGAGAAGAAATCCATGTGAGCTCTGCAGTAGTAACAGCTAAGCATCTATATTCAGCTTCAGTAGAAGAGCGAGAACCTGTCGGTTGCTTCTTTGAAGACCAGGAGATGAGGTTTGAGCCTAAGTAAATTGCAAAGCCACTGGTAGACCTCCGATCATCTGGGTCTCCTGCCCAGTCAGAGTCACATAATGCTTGTAGATACAAGGGTTAAACCATGATCCAAGGTTCCTTTTACATACCTAAGTATCCTTTTTACCAGTTGCCAGTGATGGTCAGTAGGATCAGACATGAATTGAGACGCTTTGTTGACAGCAAAGGTCAAATCAGGTCTGGTTATGGTGGCATACTGCAGAGCCCCTACAACTGATCTGTAGAGATGTGGATTATCCATTTTAGCCCCTGAGTATTTGGATAATTGACATCCTGCCTCAATAGGAGTCTGAATTGGTTTGACAAAGGTCATATTTGCCCTTTCCAAAATCTTTTCTAAGTACCTTGTTTGGGTTAAGTACACTTTATCATCATGGTAAGTTGCTTCAATGCCCAAAAACAGATTCAGATTGCCTAAGTTCTTTATAGAGAACTGATTATTGAGAGCTTTCATGAGAGAAACAATGATTGCTTGATTGTTTCCAGTCACCAAGATGTCATCCACATAAACCAGCAGATAGATAGTATCCTGTGGTGTTGTGTAGATGAAGAGAGAGTGATCAGCTTCAGAGGTTTTGAACTTATGTGAGAGAAGAAAAGCTCTGAGTTTGGAAAACCATGCTCGTGGGGCTTGTTTTAAGCCATATAGTGATTTCTTCAACTTGTAAACAAAAGTTGGGAAATGTGGATCTACAAAACCTGGAGGTTGCTCCATGTATACTGTTTCCTACAGATCACCATGCAAGAATGCATTGTTCACATCAAGTTGATGAACATTCCATTTTCTGGAGAGAGCAATGGTGAGTACAATTCGAATTGTTGCTGGTTTGACTACTGGACTGAACGTCTCAAAGTAGTCTATGCCCTCTTGCTGACTGTACCCCTTTGCCACAAGACGTGCTTTGTGCCTTTGAATGCTACCATTAGACTTATACTTTGTTTTGTAGAGCCACTTTGCACCTACTACATGAGCACCAGATGATAATGGAGCAAGGTCCCAAGTCAAGTTGTGTGCAAGGGCAATGAGTTCATCTGCCATGGCTGCTCTCCATGCTGGATGTTTGGATGCTTGAGAGAAGCATGTTGGATCATCAGGTTTAGAAGCTGTCTGACTGGAGATATTGTATAGACAATGATCAGGGTAGGTTTTAGGTTTGAGAGGCCTTGTCTTTGTCCTTGTAAGCATGGGGTGTGAAGTGGCAGGATTGTTCTCAATTTGAGGAATATTTGGAGGTGGTGAATGAGGTGGAGATGTATGAAGGTGTTGTTGTTCGGGTTGTTGTGTCTCATCTGAAGTGTTTTATGGTAGTTCCCGTGGAGTAATTGGAGATGGTTCATGTTGAGTAATTGGAGGTGGTAGTTTGATGAGTGATGTTGATGGTGAAGGTTGTTCTTGCTGTTGAGAGGGTATGGATGTAATTTCAGAAAAGGGAAGTTCATTTTCAACAAAGTTGACATGTCTGGAAACATAAACTCTGTCGGAGGGAATGTGCAAACAGGTGTAGCCTTTATGTGTTGTGGAATATCCAAGGAAAACATATTTTTCAGATCTAGGTTGGAGTTTATGAGTGTTATATGGCCTTAACAGTGGGAAGCATGTGCAGCCTAAAGTGTGCAGCATAGTGTAGTCTGGTTTTTGAGTAAAAAGCTTCTCAAATGGGGAAATTGAACCAGTTGGTACTGATGGAAGGCGATTTATTACAAAAACTACACTGGTAAAGATGTAAGACCAGTATTTGAGTGGAATAGAGGCATGAAACATATTTGCTAGGCCAAGTTCAACAACATGCCGATGCTTTCTTTCAGCTAGGTCGTTTTGCTCAGGTGTATAAGGGCAAGAGACCTGAAAAGTGATGTCTCTATGGCTTCTCATCAGTGGTTTAAATTCTGTCCCACCATCACATTGGACAATTTTAATTTTTGATGATAGTAAATTCTCAACTCTCTCTCTAAACTGATCAAAAATATGTGAGACATCAGACTTGCATGCACAGGAATAAAACCATGAGAATCGAGAGAACTCATCTGTAAAAAGAATGTAATATCTGTGTCCTTGTGATGAAGCTACAGGTGCTGGACCCCATAAGTCAGTATGTATGACTTCTAGAGGTCTGACAACAGTTGAAGTTGAGGGCAAAAAGGGCAATTTGTGAGCCTTTGCCTTATTACAATCATTACAAGAAGTAAAGCTAGAATCACTAGGTTTTATGGCAATCTTTTTGTCTTTTCTGAGAATTTCCTGAACTGCCCTTGAGCAGTGAGCAAGTCTAAGATGCCAATCAGAAGATGTAGAATGTGATGTGTGAAACACTTGATGATGTTGTTCAGAAGAAGAGCTCAGTTTGTACAAGCCCTCATGTAAAGTGCCATGGAGCAGTGTCTGGTTGGTGACCTGATCCTTAATGAAACAGGAATCATGTGAGAATTGGACTAGTACATCATTGTCATGAATAAGTTGTGAGACACTGAGTAGGTTTTTAGTCATGGCTGGTACATGTAAGACTTGGTTTAGTTTAATTGGTTTAGTTGTTGAGGTAATCAGTTCAGCATAACCTGTGTTAGAAATACACAAACCTTGTCCATTTCCAATGTGTACTGCATTTGATCCATTATATGGTTGAAATGAGCTGAGAGAGTTTAGATCTGATGTGACATGAGAAGACGCACCAGAATCTAAATACCAGTTGTCAGGATTGTTTGCATTGCTAGGTGGTGGTTGAACAAGAAGGGCCTGATGTGGATTGAAATTTGCAGTGAGACTGCCTTGAGAAGAGTCAGCGGGGCCTATGTATCGGATGTCAAACCTGTGGTAACAGTCGAGAGCACCATGTCCCCACCTAGCACAAATTTGACACTGGATCTGATCCTGTGTCGAGTTATTTTGGCTATAGTTTGACTGTTTTCCTCTACCACGACCTCTCTGATGACCCCTACCTCTTAAGAGTTACCTCGACCTTTGTTGTAATTAGGTTGAGATGAGAATTGTTTTGTACCATTTGCATAGTAGACAGAGGTATCAGATTGTTTTGAATCAGTTTTGTCAGTCTGAGTTGTCAAATTCACAGAGGAGGTCGAGCTGGATCTGAGATTGTTCAAGAGTCTTGCCTCATGTGCAAGCAAGAGACTAGAGAATTCAATCATGGAAGGAAATTCATACCTCGTGGTCAGGGAGGTAACAAACGATTCAAATTCAGAACCAAGGCCTTGCATGATGAACAAGATCAGTTCTTGATCTGAGATCTCATGACCTATACTTCTCAGGCGATCTGCAAGACTCTGGATCTGCGCAAGGTACTGAGAGCAAGTTGAACCCCCTTTCTTGGATGTTTGCAATTGGAGTTTCAGATCGAGTACTTTTGCCATGGATTGCGATGAGTGGAGTTGATTTATCGTTTCCCACAGAGCAAGAGAGGTCTCACATTGCACAACCTGACTGAGAATGGATGGTGAAATTGAGCTGAGCATCCAAGACAGGATGAGCTGATCTTGCTGGTACCAGTTGTCGAACGCAGGATTAGATGATGGATTTCGAGCAGTATCAAAAATGAATCGATCAGGCGGAGGTGTGGATCCATCGATGAAGGAGACGAGAGCATGTCCTCGAAGAACTGGGAGGATCTGATGTCGCCATACGAGAAAGTTCTCAGCAGTGAGAGAGGTGTGGATCTGGTGCGAGAATTGAATAGGGGATTTAGATGTAGGCACAGTTGGAGCTGGTGTGGTGTTACCAGTCTCATTCGCCATTGTTGATCTAGGATAGATGAAGCGTGAGCTTCTTTGTGAGCTCTGATACCATAAAGATAATCAGAGCGATAAGAAGAGAAATGCGAAATGCTTTTTCATTATCACAAAATCTTAATTTTCATTGTACAGGGACCCTCTATTTATAATAGAGATAGGTCAAAGCTATCTCAGCCATATGATTGTAACAACCTAATTACATCTGGTCCATTTATTTGTAACTGCCTAACTAACTGAACCTTCCAATGTTTCCTTGTTCTGTTTCATCTCTCCATTCTGTCGAGTGCTGGAGTTCTCCAGTTTACTGTCAGAGGTGTCTTCAACAAAGGTACCTTGACAGTTCGCCTAACTGGGTCGGGAGAAGAAAGATACAAATCGGTTAGAATGCATAGCTTGAGGCTGCTCGCGAGAGGAGAACAGGCGAAAGAGGAGATGTACTCGACCAGGCCCAGTCGCCCCTTTGCTGCTCGCCCAGCAAGAAACGTCTTCGCGCACGGGAGCCAGAGAGAGGTCTTCGTGCATGGGTGAATCGTGGTGTGAATGTCCCTTCGCGCTTCTCGCGAGTGAGCGGAGAGCCCATTAAATGAGCCGAATAGGATCAGATCACCGCCAGTGGGCAAAGTTTATTTTGAATATTTAAAGGTATTATTTTCAAAATCTGGGGACAGCTGCTTTTCTCCAGTTTTTATTGTATATAATATTAATAATAATTATATTATATTAATAATAAGAGTGATAAAATTAAAAATTAAAAAATATGAATGGCAGCGCGTCACTGGGAGTAGTGCGTTTGCACATTTCTTTTTTTTTAGTTCTTTATTTGGCTCTTAGCCATTTCCTGGGTTTTCATGGGAGAGGACGCCAGTGGGAAAACGTCACTCCCATTAATGTCTTTCAGTTTTTTTTTTTAAAAAAAAACTAAAAAGTAAAAAAAATGAAAGACGCCACTGATTGTGGCGTCTTTGCAACGCGCCACTAGCTTTTCTAATATAATTATTATAAATATTATATATATATATATAAAACTGACTTTTCTCGAGTATTGTCGTGGGTGTAAATTCCATCTGATGTTGAGGAGGAGATCTTAAAATTTTAAAATAATTTAATGTCGGATCCGATCTCTAATATAAAAAGTCTTCATAAAAAAAATTTATAGTTAATCTAGGTTTACAAAAATAAAACATTAATATACATGTAAAATAAATTTCTTCAAATATTAATTTTGGAACCATATTTATTGTTACTGTTCATATTATATCACAATAATAATTCGAGGGATTATTCTCAGTCAATGTTATGGCATCTCTGCTCTTATATTTAATTTTGGTTTTGATACAGATGTAATTATACAATTCGAGTTTTATGTTTTGTAATTACTAATTGTGAGATGATGTTATTTTTTTTTAAATATGTCACTTGGTCTTATCAGCAATTAAATAATTTAGTAATTGAAATGAAAATAATAAATAATTAATAATTGGCCAGAAAGTACTTTGAGATTGCTCATATTTTCTGATATTTTTTTTTCAAAGAATGTTTGTCCCTTTATTGCAAAAAATAGTTTCTATGGATTGACAGACTTTAAAAATTATTTTCCAATCACCTCACATCATTTTCATTCTTAAAACTAATTTTAATATTTAATACGGGTAGAATGGTACGATTTTCAGATTTTTTATTAATAAAAAATAAAAATTATAAATCACGAGTATGACAGTGGATGTGAGTTTTTTTGACGAAAATAATAATTTCGTCTTTAAAAAAGACGTCTCATGCTTCTCGGTCCGTCTTTAATAAAGACATCCACAAACTTTCTCGGTTTGCCTTTAACAAAGACATCCACAAACTTTCTCGGTTTGCCTTTAACAAAGACGTCCTCAAATTTTCTCGGTACGACTTTAACAAAGACGTCCTCGGCCTTTGCACAAATAATTTATTGAAAATAGCATCGTGAAATAACAAAGGATATGGTGTACTTCTTCTTATATGGACCCAACATTAAAATCATTCTATTTAAATGGGTATTTTGTGGGACTCACAAAAGATCTTTATGTATTTTGGAGATTTTACGTGTTAAAATAAGAATGTAAACGATACGAAACTATAATAAACTGAAAACTTTTTTAATACATTTGAGTTAATCTTTTTAATGTTATTGGTGTCATAAAAGTTCGAAAAGACAATGATTAAAATATAGATGAATATGGGACATGATTAAAAATATGTTCGTATATTTTTTACGATTTTATGTGTTGAAATTATACTATAAATTATATAAAACTCGAATAAAGTTAATACAATTATAATGCATTTGTATTCATCTTTCAACACTATTCGGATAAAAAATTTTGAGAACATAATGATTATAACATAATTAAATAGTGTACATCAGTTGAAATAATTATATATATTTTTGTGATTTTATGTGTTGAAATGAAACTATAAATGATAAAAAAAACTCAAATAAGCTGAATACTATTTTAATGTATTTTTGTTAATATTTTAAGGTTATTCGTGTGATAAATGTCTGAGAATATAATGAGTATAATATAAATAAATAGGGAATATCATTCAAAAGAATTGTGTATATTTTGTTAGTTTTATATGATGAAATGAGACTATAAATAATACAAAACTCGAATAAACTGAATATCATTTTAATGCATTTGTATTAATCCTTCGATACTATTTGGATCATAAAGAATTAAAATCACAATGATTATAATTTACTCGAATAGGGGACACCATTCAAATTTTTTTTTGTGTATTTTGATTATTTTACGTGTCGAAATGAGTCTAGAAACAATACAAAACTTGAACATATTGGATACAAATTTAATGCATTTGTATTAATCTTTCAACACTATTTATGTTATAAAAATTTGAAAAGACAATGATTAAAATATAAATAATTAGGGAATCGTGCTACCCTTTTTCGTGACTTTCACCGATGGGAGAAAGAAACTCAACGATAAATTACGGAAGAATGACACGGAGATCCCTCTAAAGTGTGCATTGGGGTATATTTATATGAATTTGGAATGCACATTTAAATATTTTTAGAGATTGTAGGGTCTTTAAGATTCCAATATGCGCAAATCTCCATTGTTAATTACCCTGGGCTTTGAACCCGAGAAACCTCTGATTAACAAAGAAAAAAAATAAATAGAATAGCTAAGCAATTTCAAGTGGTTGTTATGAGTAGAGAAGGAAATATATGGACTTTTCAAGGTAGGCTACACCTTATGAACCTCAATTAATGGCAATTCAAACAATGAGTCTCGATTAATACAACTCAGACCATGAGCCTCGATTAATGGCAGCTCAGACCATCTGAATGTTAGTACACAAGATATGAATCTTGAAGCGCTATGTCAGCTCAACATCAAGGACTAGTTATCAAAAAGACGGGGAATATTTTAATCGTCTTTAACTGATCTTCTAGATCATGAACATGAAGCACTATGTCGGCTCATGGACTTAGGCATTTAGATACAGTAGCGGAGCTTGAGAGGAAATTAAGAGAGGGCTAATGAGATTTAATTACTTGCATTAAGTAATTAGAGGGGGCCAATAATATGCTTTAAGTATAATTTCACTTAGAAAATAAATACTAAATATATTATTTTGAGATTAATAGAGGGGGGCATGACCCAATTTATTCTAGGGAAGCTCGGCCCCCGTTTAGATATCTCGATGATCCATATAGAGATACTGAATGATTCTCGAGATACGAGATTTGGAGTTAAGTCTCCTTACCAACTCAAATATCAAGATCAGGATGAATCTTTCAAGATTCAGGATGTGAACGCAAGCGCTATGCTCGCTCAACATCAAGATCTGGTGAATCAGAAAGATGAGATTTGACCCCTTCTTGGTATTTAAGATCTTCTAGATTATGAATCTGAAACGTTGCGCCAATTCATAAATCTAAGCATTCAGAGTCTCGATAATCCACATAAAGACTTGAATGATTTTCAAGATACGAAACTTTGAGTTAAAACTCATTATTAACTCAAATATCAAGATCAAGGATTGATTTTTTTTATTTCAAGTTGAGTTTGATTTATTTTAAATTAAAATTTACTTTTATTTGATAAAATGATATAGTCTTTTATTTTTTTATTATTATTTTTACTTGTAATTATTTACTTTATTTATTTAATATTTGAATGTACTTTTATTTAAATTTATTTAGCCTTGAATGTTGAGAGTTATTTTTTTATTTCAATTTTTATTTTAGGTTAAATTTGATTCAACTTTGAAATTGATTTTTTATTTGATAAGAAAAATAAAATCATTTATTATTTATTTTACTGGTATTTTTTATTTATTGATATTTAAATTTATTTAATTTCAAAAATTGAGAGTTATTATTTTTTTTGTTCTGATTTTTTTTTATTTTAGGTAAAGATTGATTTAATTTTGAAATTTGATTTCTTTTTATTTAATAAGAAGAATATTTTTTATTATTTTTTTTTATTATTTTTTATTTATCCATATTTGAACTCATTTAATTTCAAAAATTAAGAGTTATTTTTTTATTTTATTTTTCATTTTAGGTGAGGGTTGATTTAATTTTTTTATTTGAATATCATTTTAATGTATTTGTATTTATCTTTCAACACTATTCTTTTCATGAAGATTCGAGAACTCAATGACTAAAATATAAATGAATAGAGGTCATCATTCAAAATATTTTTGTATTTTAGAGATTTAATGTGTTAAAGTTATATTACAAAAAAAACAAAATTCAAATAAACTGAATATAATTATAATGCATTTGTGTTTATAATGGTTCAGTAACCGTTGTAATAGTTCATCTCAATGCTCAAAAATATTCTAAGGCAAAAAAAATTCTCAAAGAAGCCAGAGCATATCATTGTGTAATGATTCATTAATTATTATATCGGTTTGTCAAATCATTAACGATTGATCAAATTGTTATAACGATTCAGCTCAATTAGATCCAACGACTATCCTTTCTAAGTCGTTATAACGATTCCTAAACCGTTATAATGATTCCTAAACCGTTATAACGATTCATGCCGAAAGTAATTTCTTCATCTATTTCAGAAGATCTATTTTAAAAAGATCACCTCTCTCACTAATTACTGAACTAATCCATCTAGCTAAATCATTATACTAGAGAGCTTACTAGTCATATACAAAGTGAGAGAGATAAGCCAAGAGATAGAAACGTTCAATTAGTCAAATCCTTGTTTAAGCTCAATCTAATTTCTCTCCATTCTCCTAACTTGATCATTTGTGATATACTACTCTCCTTGTAAACTTTTCTTCAGCTACTCATTTTTTTCTTGAGTGTGTTGTCACTCATCTTTTATTTTGAGTGTGTTGTCATTCTTGTTACCGATAGGCTTGGCAGCCCATTTTTGTGTAAGGGATCAAATTCTACAAGTGTAAAACTATTTTTTAGTGTTTCGACTCAACCTCAATTGTGTTCTTGTTTGATCTTTAAGCTGAACTCCCGAAGACGTAGGTATTTTAAGCTGAACTCCGTTATATCTTGTGTTTTTGTTTGATATTTTCTTTTCTTTTCTCTCATTTATTTGATAGCTATATTCTTATGAGAATTGAATCAAATTAAATTGGCTTTCGCTGCCATTACACTTGAATACTAAGCTCCAAATCGGTTTATACATTTTTACCTTAGGTTCTTTATAATCTTGCACTATTTTAGCCTTTAAATACCACCATCCTAGGGCCTTCAAAGGTGTATCAATTATAATAATAATGAATAGCGGACATCATTCAATACAACATTGTGCATTTTTATAATTTTATGTGATTAAATAAGACTGAATATTATTTAAATACATTTTTGTTAATCTTTCAATGCTCTTCATGCCATAAAGATTCAAAAACGTAATATTTAAATACAAACGAATAGAGAACATCATTCAAAACATCATTGTGTACTTAATTATTTGTGTGTTGAAATGAGACTAAAAATGATACAAAACTCGAATAAACGAATATGGGACATCATTCGAAAGATCTTTGTGTATTTTGATGATTTTATGTCAAGAAAAAAATTATAAATGATATAAAACTCGAATAAACTGTATACCATTTTAATACTTTAGGTTAATCCTTTAACGTTATTCATGTCATACAAGTTTGAGAATACAACGTTATAATTTAAATGAATTGGGGAAATAACTGAAAGTAATTTAGTGTATATTTGGTGATTTTATGTGTTGAAATAAGACTTTAAATGATACAAAACTCAAACAAACTAAATATTTTTTTAATGTATTTGTGTAAATCTTTCAAATATATTCATGTCATAAAGTTTGAGAGCACGATGATTAAAATAAAAATAAATAGGAGACATCGTTCAAAAATAAATTTGTGTATTTTGATATTTTTATGGGATGAAATGAGACAACAAATAATTATACTACTAAGGGACATCATTCAAGATAATTTTATGTATTTTTGTGATTTTATGTGTTGAAATAAGACTATGAATGATATAAAACATGAATAAAAATAATGTCAGTTTAATGCATTTGTGATAATCTTTCAAAACTATTCGTGTCATAAAAATTTGAGAACACAATGATTATAGTATAATCTAACAGGGGATATTCAAAATAACTTTGTGTATTTTGCTGATTTTATGTGGTGAAATGAGACTACAAATGATATAAAATTAGAATACATTTTTAATGCATTTATGTTAATTTTCAACGCTATCCGGATCATAAAGATTAAAAAACACAATGATTATAATATAATTGAATAGGGAACAACTTTCAAATTAATTTTTTGTATTTGTTTTTTTATGTTTTAAAATGAGGCTATAAATGATGCAAAACTCGAATTAACTGAATATCATTTTAATTCATTTGTGTTCATCTTTCAGCTCTATTCATGTCATAATAGTTTGAGGATACAATGAACAAATTTGGGGCATTACTCAATCCAACTTTGTATATTTTGATGATTTTATTTTTTAAAATGAGACTAGAAATGATATAAAATTTGAACAAATTGAATACCATTTTAATACATTTCTGTTAATCTTCCAACGCTATTTGTGTCATAAAAGTTCGAGAACACAACACTTATAATATAAATAAATAGAGGACGTCATTTATAAATAAGACTGCAAATGGTAGAAAATAAGAATATTTTGAATACCATTTTAATGCATTTGTGTTAACATTCAACACTATTAAGGTTCAAAAACACAATGATTATAATATAAATGAATATGAGATATCATTCAATAGAAGTTCGTGTATTTTGGTGATTTTATGTCGAGAAATCAGACTACAATTGATATAATTTATTAATCTTTCAATGTTATTTGTGTCATAAAGATTCAAGAACACAAGGATTAAAATATAAGATAATAGGGGACATAATTCAAAATATCGTTGTATTTTTTGGTTGTTTTACATGATGAAATGCGACTACAAACGATACAAAACTCGAATATCTGAAAACCATTTTTACGCACTTGTGTTAATCTCTCAACAATGATTAAATATAATAGAATATGGGACCTCATTCAAAATATTTTTATATATTTGGATGATTTTATATGTTAAAATGAGACTATGAATGATGCAAGAATAAACTTAATGTCGTTTTAATGCATTTGTGATAATTTTTAATGTTATTCTTGTCTTAAAGGTTCAAAAGCACAATGATTATAAAAAAATTAATAGGGAATTATCATTGAAAACAACTTTTTTTATTTTTGTGATTTTATATTTTGAAATGGGACTACAAATGATATAAAATTTGAATAAATTGAATACTATTTTAATACATTATGTTAATCTTTTAACGTTATTTGTGTCACAAATATTTGAGAAACACAATGATTATAATATTAACCCATAAGGAACATCATTGTAAACATCTTTGTGTCTTTTAGTGATTCTATGTGTTGAAATAAGACTATAAATAATACAAAATACGAATATACTGAATATTGTTTTATGACATTTGTGTTAATATTTCAACGCTACTCGTATCATAAAGTATTGAGAACCAAACGATTATCAGATAAATAAATAGAGGATATAATTCAAAACAAATTTGTGTATTTAGTGATTTTATGTGTTGAAGTGAGGCCACATATTGTACAAAATTTGATTAAATTGAATAGAGGACATCATTCAATAGAAATTTGTGTATTTTGGTGATTTTATGTAAATAAATGAGACCATAAATGATACAAAACTCGATAAACTGAATATTATTTTAATACATTTGTGTTAATCTTTCAATATTATTTGTCTGAAAGATTCAAGAACATAATGATTTAAATAAAAAAGAATAAAGGACATCAATCAAAACATTTTTATATATTTTGGTGATTTTACGTGTTGAATTGAGATTACAAATGATACAAAACTCGAGTAAACTCAATGTTGTTTTAATGCATTTGTGCTAATTTTTTAATGTTGTTCATGTCATAATGGTTCATCAACATAATGATTAAAATATAAACCAATAGGGGACATCACTCAATATATATTTGTATATTTTGGTGATTTTACTTGTTGAAATCAGACTACATATGATACAAAACTCAAATATACTGAATACCATTTTAATTCATTTGTATTAATTTACATATAAACGAATACGGTACATCGTTCAAAATATCTTTTTTGTATACTGGATGATTTTACGTGTTGAAATGAGACTATGAGCAATACAAAACTCGAATAAACTCAATGTTGTTTTTATTGCATTTGTGTTAATTTTTTAATGTTATTCATGTCATAATTATTCTAAATACAATGATTAAAATATAAATCAATAGGAGACATCATCCAATACATATTTGTGTATTTTGATAATTTTACTTATTGAAATCAGACTACAAATGATACAAAACTCAAATATACTGAATGCTGTTTTAATTCATTTGTATTAATCTTTAAACGCTATTTGTGTCAGAATTTTTCAGAAAATAATGATTATAATATAAACGAATGGAGAACATAATTTAAAATAAATTTGTGTATTTTGATTTTATGTGTTCAAATTAGACTATAAATAATATAAAATAATGAATAAAGGGTATGTTTGGATCGTGCAAAGAATAGTATAAGAATAGAGGGATTGAGAATAATAAGTAATGATAGTGAAAAAATAGTGATTTTTCAGTTAGCGTGAGAATAGTAAAAATATGATGTTGTTCCGAAAGATAGGAATGATGTTTGGATTGTTTGTTTAGAATAGCAACAGAGAGTTGAGAAGAACAACAACTATTCCATCTCCCCTTCAGAAACAGCAGCTATTCTCACTGTTCCGGAACAACAGATTTGCGTTTGGTTGCACCGTTGCTATTCCTATTCCGAGAACAGCAACTATTTCGATGTTCTCGTGCCATCCAAATATACCCAAATTGAATACTATTTTAATGCATTTATGTTAATCATTCAACACTATTTGGGTCATAAAGATTTGAAAACACAATGAATATAATATAACCGAATATGGTGCATCATTAAAAATAATTTTATGTATTTTGGTGATTTTTATATGTTGAAATGTGGCTACAAATGATACAGATCTCGAATAAACTGAGTAGTGTTTTAATGCATTTGTATTAATATTCAAACTATATTCGGGTCACAAAGATTCAAAACACAATGATTATGTTATAATTGGATAGAGGACATCATTCAAAATATTTTTATGTATTATGATGATTTTATGTGTTGAATAGACTACAAATGATACCAAACATGAATAGACTTAATACTGTTTTAATACATTTATGTTAATCTTTTAATGTTATTCGTGTCATAAATGTTAAACAATACAATGATTATAATATAAATGAATAGGGGACAACATTTAAAAGAACTTTGCATTTTGGTGATTTTATGTAAAATAATGAGAATACAAATGATACAAAACTCAAATAATGTGTATACTATTTTAATGCATTTGTGTTAATCTTTAAGCGCTATTCGTGTCATAAAGGTCATAAAATACAATGACTATAATTTAAATGAATAAGGGCACCATTAAAGTGTGTTTTGATGATTTTATGTGTTGAAATTAAATTACAAATGATACAAAACTCGAATAAAGTGAATATTATTTTTAATTCATTAGTGTTAAACTTTCAATGCTATACTGTGATAATGGACCGAGAACACAATGATTAAAAATATAAATGAATAGGAGGCATCCTTTGAAATAAATTTTATGTATTTTGGTGATTTTAGGGGATGAAATGAGACAACAAATTGTAAAAAACTCAAACAAATAGAATATACTTTTAACATATTTGTGTTAATCTTTCAACGCTATTTGTATCATTAAAGGTCTGAGAATACAATGGTTATAATATAAATGAATAGGAACCCCATTCAGAACAACTCTGCGTATTTAGGTGATTTTATGTGTTGAAATGAGACTACATATGATACAAAACTTGAATAAAAGAAATAACACTTTGATGCATTTGTGTTAGTCTTTCAACGCTATTCATGTCATAAAGGTTTGAGAACATAATAATTAAAAAATAAATAAATAGGGGACACATTATAAACATCTTTGTGTATTTTGATGATTTTATGTTTTGAAAAGAGACAACAAATAATACAAAACTCGAATAAATTAAATACCATTTTAATGTATTGTTTTAATTTTTAACGTTATTCGGGTCATAAAGATTTGAAAATACAATAATTATAATATAATTGAATAGGGAACATCAATCAAAATAATTTTATGTATTTTGAGATTTTATGTGTTGAAATGAAACTACAAATGATACAAAACTCGAATAAACTGTACACTGTATCAATACATTTATGTTAATATTTCAAATCTATTCGTGTCATAAAAGTTTGATAACACAATAATTATAATATAAATGAATAGGGGACATCATTCAATACTACTTTTTATATTTTGGTGATTTTTTATTTTAAAACGAGACTACAATTAAATAAATTTTGAATAAATTGAATATCTTTTTAAATGCATTTGAGTTAATTTTTCAACACTATTTGGGTCACAAAGATTCGATAACACAATGATTATAATAAAATTGAATAGAGTACATCATTCAGAATAATTTTATGTATTTTGGTGATTTTATGTGTTGAAAAGAGGCTACAAATGATGCAAAACTCGAATAAACTCAGTACAATTTTAATATATTTATGATAATCTTTCAATGATATTTGAATCACAAAGATTTAGAAATACAACGATTATATTATAATCAGATAGAGGATATTATTCAAAATATTTATATATATTTTAGTGATTTTATGTGTTGAAATGAGACTACGAATGATCCAAAACTTAAATAAATTTAATATTATTTTAATACATTTATTTTAATCTTTTAACTTCATCCGTGCCATAAATGTTTGACAATGCAAAAATTATAATATAAGTGAATAGGGGACATCATTCAAAAGAACTTTATGTATTTTGATGATTTTATGTGAATAAATGAGTCTACAAATGATACAAAACCCAAATAAACTGTATACCGTTTAATGTATTTTTGTTAATCTTTCAATGCTATTCGTGTCATAAAGGTTTAAAAACACAACTATTACAATTTAAATTATTAGGGGACACCATTGTAAATAATTTAGTATATTTTTGTGATTTTATGCATTTAAATGAAATTACAAACGATAGAAAACTTGAATAAAGTGAATACCATTTTAAAGCATTTGTGTAAATATTTGAACATTGTTCATGTCATAAAATTTTGAGAACGAAATTTTTATAATATAAATAAATAGAGGACACCATTCAAAATAATTTTGGTGATTTTTTTGTGTTGAATTGAGACTACATATTGTATAAAACTCGAATAAACTGAATACTATTTTAATACATTCGTGTCAACTTTCAAAGCTATTCATATCATAATGGTTCGAGAACACAATGATTAAAATATAAATAAATAGAGGGCATCATTAAAAAGAATTTTGTGCATTTCGGTGATTTTACGTGTTGAAATGTGATTGCAAATGATACAGAAATCGAATAAATTGAATACCATTTTAATGCATTTGTGCTAATCTTTCAATACTATTTGTGTCATAATGTGTCGACAATACAATGATTATAATGTAAATAAATAGGAGAAATCATTAAAGCAAAATTTCTTTATTTGGGTGATTTTATGTGTTGAAATGAGACCACAAATGATACAAAACATTAATAAACTGAAATTTAATGTATTTGTGTTAATCATTCAACACTATTCATATCATATAGGTTCAAAAATACTAAGATTATAATATATACGAATGGGGGACATCATTCAACACAAGTTTGTGTATTTTGATGATTTTATGTGATGAAATGTGACTATAATTGATACAAAACTTGAATAAACTAAGATTATAATATATATGAATGGGGGACATCTTTTTTGTTAACATTAGTTTTTAATGATATTTGTGTCATAAAAGGTCGAGAACATAATGATTAAATAATAAACTAATAGGAGACATCATTATAAACATATTTTACTTTTTTTATGATTTTATATGTTGAAATAAAACTACAAATGATACAAAATTTGAATAAATTGAATATTGTATTAATGCATTTGTGTAATAAAAGTTTGAGAACACAATGATTATATAAATGAATAGGAGACATCATTCAATATAAATTTGTGTATTTTTGTGATTTTATGTTTTCAAATTAGATTTCAAATGATATAAAACTTGAATAAATTGAATATCATTTTAATGCATTGTGTAAATCATTCAACACTATTTGGGTCATGAAGATTCAAAAACACGATGTTTATAATATAATCGAATAGGGTACGTCATTCAAAAAAGATTTTATGTATTCTGGTGATTTTATGTGATGAAATGAGGCTAAAAATGATACAAAACTCGAATAAACTGTGTACCATTTTAATGCATTTATGTTAATTTTTCAACGATATTCGTGTCATAAAGATTCAAAAACACAATTATTATGTTATAATAAGATAGGAGATATCATTCAATTTTTTTTTATATTTTGGTAATTTTATGTGTTGAAATGGGACTACGGATAATACAAAACTTAATATTATTTTAATGCATTTGTATTAATCTTTTAACGTTATTCGTGTCATAAAGGTTTGACAACACAATGATTATAATATAAACAGAAAAAGGAGACATCATTCAAAATAACTTTGTGTATTTTTTGTGATTTATCTAAAGAAAAAAAGACTACAAATGATACAATACTCGAATAAACTATATATTTTTAGAGTAAAGATACTATGAGCTTTAAGCTCACGGAGATCTTCCGTGGGCTTAGCTCAAAATGTACATCAAATTATTTTCAAATTTTGATTTATTATGCTTATTTTTAGAGCTATTTTTTTTTTAAAAAACAGTGACTTAGAAAACTCAAAACATCCTAAATTTTTGAATCTCATATATTTTTGAAGAATTTAATGAGCATGATAAATTAAAAATATGAAGATGATTTGATATAGTTTTTGAGTTAAACTCGCAGAACGCTTCTTTGAGTTTAAGCTCATGGTATCTTTACTCATTGTTTTAATACATTTGTGTTAATGAAAACGGGACCCGACGCCCTCGGTACCGCGGAAAACGAGTTCGGGCGTCCAAAATAAGAAAACGAGACCCGACGCACTCGGCACAACCGAAAACGAGTCAGGGAGCGCAAAATATGAAAACGGGACCCGACGCCCTCGTTACCGTCGAAAACGAGTCTGGGAGCGCAAAACATGAAAACGATACCCGACGCACTCGGTACCGCCGAAGACGAGACCCGATGCCCTCGCTACCGCCGAAAACGAGTCCGGCGCGCAAAATATGAAAACGGGATCCGACGCCCTCGCACCGCCGAAAACGAGTCCGGGAGCGCAAAACATGAAAACGGACCCGACGCCCCTCGCACCGCGCCGAAACCGAGTCCGGTGCGCAAAACATGAAAACGGGACCCGACGCCCTCGGTACCGCCGAAACCGAGTCCGGGAGCGCAAAACATGAAAACGAGCCCCGACGCCCTCGTTACCGCCCAAAACGAGTCCGGGAGCGCAAAACAGGAAAACGAGACCCGACTCCCTCGCTACCGCCGAAAATGAGTCCGGGCGGGCAAAACAAGAAAACGGGACCCGACGCCCTCGGTACGCAAAAAACGAGTTCGGGCGCCCAAAACATGAAGACGAGACCCTACGCACCCGACACCGTCGAAAATGAGCCGGGGGCGCAAAACAAGAAAAAGGGACCTGACGCCCTCGCTACCGCCAAAACCGAGTCCGAGCGCGCAAAACATGAAAACGGGACCCGACGCCCTCGGTACTGCCGAAACCGAGTCCGGGAGGGCAAAACATGAAAATGGGACCCAACGCCCTCGGTACCGCCGAAAACGAGTCCGGGAGGGCAAAACATGAAAAACAGGACTCGACTCCCTCGGCACCGCCGAAAACGAGTCCGGGAGCGCAAAACATGAAAACGAGACCTGACGCCCTCGTTACCCCCAAAAACGAGTCCGGGAGCGCAAAACATGAAAACAAGACACGACGCCCTCGGTACCGCCAAAAACGAGTTCGGGCGCCCAAAAAATGAAGACGAGACCCGACGCACCGCAAACAACGAGTCCGGGAGCGCAAAACATGAAAACGGTACCCGACGCCCTCGGTACCGCCCAAAATGAGTTCGGGAACGCAAAACATGAAAACGGGACCCGACGCCCTCGGTACCACAGAAAATGAGTCCGGGACGCGCAAAACATGAAAACGGGACCCGACGGCCTCGATACCGCCGAAAACGAGTTCGAGCACCCAAAATAAGAAAACGAGACCCGACGCACTCGGTACCGCCGAAACCGTGTTCGGGCGTGCAAAACATGAAAACGGGACCCGACGCCCTCGTTACCGCCGAAAATGAGTATGGGAGCGCAAAATATAAAAATGGGACCCGACGCCCTCGTTACCGCCGAAAACGAGTCCGGGAGCGCAAAACATGAAAATGAGACCCGACGCCCTCGGTACCGCCGAAACCGAGTCCGGGCGCGCAAAACATGAAAACGGGACCCGACGGCCTCGGTACTACCGAAACCGTGTCCGAGAGGGTAAAATATGAAAATGGGACCCGACACCATCGTTACCGCCGAAAACGATACCCGACAACCTCTGTATCGCCGAAAACGAGTTCGGGAGCGCAAAACATGAAAACTTGACCTGACGCCCTCGGTAACGCCGAAAACGTGTCCGGGAGGGCAAAACATGAAAAACGGGACCCGACGCCCTCGGTACCTCCGAAAATGAGTTCGGGCGCCCAAAATAAGAAAATGAGACACGACACACTCGGCACCGCCGAAAATGAGTCCGAGAGCGAAAAATATGAAAACGGGACCCGACGCCCTCGTTACCGCCGAAAACTGAGTCCGGGAGCGCAAAACATGAAAACGAGACCCGACGCCCTTGGTACCGCCGAAAACGTGTCCGGGAGCGCAAAACAAGAAAAAGGGACCAGACGCCCTCGGTATCGCCGAAACCCAGTCCGAGCGTGCAAAACATGAAAACGGGACCCGACGCCCTCGGTAACGTTGAAACCGAGTCCGGGCGCGCAAAACATGAAAACAGGACCCGACGCCTTCTATACCGCCAAAAACGAGTTCGGGAGCGCAAAACATGAAAACGAGACCCGACTCACTCGGCACCGCCGAAAATGAGTCCGGGCGCGCAAAACATGAAAACGAGACCCGACGCCCCCGGTACCGCCGAAAACGAGTCATGGCGCGCAAAACATGAAAACGGGACCCGACGCCCTCGCTACCGTCGAAACCTAGTCCGGGAGCGCAAAACATGAAAACGGGACCCGACGCCCTCGGTACCGCCGAAACCGAGTCCGGGCGCGCAAAACATGAAAACGGGTCCCGACGCCCTCGGTACCGCCGAAACAGAGTCCGGGCACGCAAAACATGAAAATGGGACCCCACGGCCACGGTACTGCCGAAATCGAGTCCGGGAGGGTAAAACATGAAAATGGGACCCAACGCCAACGTTACCGCCGAAAACGAGTCCGGGAACGCAAAACATGAAAACTGGACCTGACGCCCTCGGTACCACCAAAAACGAGTCTGCGAGGTCAAAACATGAAAAACGGGACCCGACGCCCCCGGCACCGTCGAAAACGAGTCCGGGAGCGCAAAATATGTAAATGGGAGCCGACACCCTCGTTACCTCCGAAATCGAGTACGGGTGGGCAAAACATGAAAAACGGGACCCGACGCCCTCGGCACCGTCGAAAACGAGTCCGGGAGCGCAAAATATAAAAATGGGAGCCGACGCACTCGGTACCGCCGAAAATGAGTCCGGGCGTGCAAAACATGAAAACGGGACCCGACGCCCTCGCGCGCCGCCGAAACCGAGTCCGGGAGCGCAAAACATGAAAACGGGACCGACGCCTCGTTACTACCGAAAACGAGTCCGGAGCGTAAAATATGAAAACGGAGCCCGACGCCCTCGTTACCGCCGCCAAAATCGAGTACGGGAGGGTAAAACTTGAAAAACGGGACCCGACGCCCTCGGCACCGTCGAAAACGAGTTCGGGATCGCAAAATATAAAAATGGGAGCCGACGACCTCGTTACCGCCGAAAACGAGTACGGGAGCGCAAAGCATGAAAACGAGACCCGACGCCCTCGGTTGGGTCGAAAACGAGTCCGAGAGCGCAAAACAAGAAAACGAGACCCACGCCCCGCATCGCCGAAAATGAGTCCGGCGTGCAAAACATGAAAACGAGACCCGACGCACTCGCACCGCCGAAAACGAGTTCGGGAGCGCAAAACATGAAAACGGACCCGACGCCTCGGTACCGCCCATCGCCCAAAACGCGTGCGTCCGGGAACGCAAAACATGAAAACGGGACCCGACGCCCTCGCTACCGCCGAAATCAAGTCCGGGAGCGCAAAATATGAAAACGGGACCCGACGCCCTCGTTACTGCCGAAAACGAGTCGGGGAGCGCAAAACATGAAAACGAGACCCGACGCCCTCTGAACCGCCGAAAACGAGTCCGGGCGCGCAAAACATGAAAACGGGACCCGACAGCCTCAGTACTACCGAAACCGTTTTCGAGAGGGAAAAATATGAAAATGGGACCCGACGCCCTCTATACCGCCGAAAACGAGTCCGGGAGCGCAAAACATGAAAACTGGACATCGCGCCCTCGGAAACGTCGAAAATGAGTCCGGGAGGGCAAAACATGAAAACGGGACTCGACGCCCTCGGTACCTCGAAAATGAGTTCGGGCGCCCAAAATAAGAAAACGAGACCTGACGCACTCGGCATAGCCGAAAATGAGTCCGGGAGCGCAAAATATGAAAACGGCACCCGCCGCCCTCGTTACCGCCGAAAACGAGTCCGGGAGCGCAAAACATGAAAACGATAACGACGGACTCGGTACCGCCGAAGATGAGACCTGATGCCCTCGCACAACCGAAAATGAGTTCGGGCGCGCAAAATATGAAAAAGGGACCCGACGCCCTCGGTACCGCCGAAAACGGGAGCGCAAAACATGAAAACGGGACTCGACACCCTCGGTTTACCGCCGAAAATAAGTCCGGGAGCGCAAAACATAAAAACGGGACCCGACACCCTCGATACTGCCGAAACCGAGTCCGGGAGCGCAAAACATGAAAACGAAACCCGACGCCCTCGTTACCGCCGAAAACGAGTCCGGGAGCGCAAAACATGAAAACGAGACCCGACGCCCTCGCTACCGCCGTAAACGAGTCCGGGAGCGCAAAACATGAAAACAGGACCCGACGCCCTCGGTATCGCCGAAAACGAGTCCGGTAGCGCAAAACATGAAAACGAGACCCGACGCCCTCGCTACCGCCGAAACGAGTCTGGGAGCGCAAAACAGGAAAACGAGACCCGACACCCTCGGTATCGCCAAAAACGAGTCCGGATGCGCAAAACATGAAAACGGGACCCGACGCCCTCGGTACCACCGAAACCGAGTCGCGCGCAAAACATGAAAACGGGACCCGACGCCCACGGTACCGCCGAAAACGAGTCCCGGAGCGCTAAACATGAAAAAGTGACCCTACGCCTTCGGTACCGCCGAAAACGTGTTCGGGAGCGCAAAACATGAAAACGGGACCCGACGCCCTCGATACGGCCAAAAACGAGTCCGGGCGCGCAAAATATGAAAACGGGACCCGACGCCCTCGGGCACGCCGAAAAAATGGGAGCGCAAAACATGAAAACGGGACCCGACGCCCTCGGCACCGCCGAAAACAAGTCCGAGAGCGCAAAACATGAAAACGGTACCCGACGCCCTCGTTACCGCCGAAAACGAGTCCGGGAGAGCAAAACATGAAAACGGGACCTGACGCCCTCGGTACCGCCGAAACCGAGTCCGTGCATGCAAAACATGAATACGGGACCCGACGCCCTCGGTACCGCCGAAACCGAGTCCGGGCGCGCAAAACCTGAAAACGGGACCCGACGCCCACGGTACCGCCGAAAACAAGTCTAGGAGCGCAAAACATGAAAACGATACCCGACGCCCTCGGTACCATCGAAAACGAGCCGGGAGCGCAAAACAAGAAAAAGGGACCCGACGCCCTCGCTACCGCCGAAAACGAGTCCGGGAGGCAAAAACATGAGAAACGGGACCCGACGCCCTCGGCACCGCCGAAAATTAGTCTGTGAGCGCAAAATATGAAAATGGGAGCCGACGCCCTCGTTACCGCCGAAAACGAGTACGGGAGCGCAAAACATGAAAACGATACCCGACGCCCTCGGTACCGCCGAAAACGAGTCCGGGAGCGCAAAACATGAAAACGGGACCGACCCCTGACGCCGAAACCGAGTCCAGGGAGCGCAAAATATGAAAACGGGACCCGACGCCTCTCGACCGCCGAAACCGAGTCCGGGCGCGCAAAACATGAAAACGGGACCTGACACCCACGGTACCGCCGAAAACGAGTCCTGGAGCGCTAACCATGAAAAAGTGACCCTACGCCTTCGCTACCGCCGAAAACGTGTTCGGGAGCGCAAAACATGAAAACGGGACCCGACGCCCTCGGCACCGCCGAAAACAAGTACGAGAACGCAAAACATGAAAACGATACCCGACGCCCCCGGTACCATCGAAAACGAAGCCGGAGCGCAAAACAAGAAAAAGGGACCCGACGCCCTCGGTACCGTCGAAACCGAGACCGGGCGCGAAAAACATGAAAACGGGACCCGACGCCCTCGGTACCGCCGATAATGAGTCCGGGAGGACAAAATATGAAAAACGGGACCCGACGCCCTCGGCACCGCCGAAAATGAGTCTGTGAGCGCAAAATATGAAAATGGGAGCGACGCCCTCGTTACCGCCGAAAACGAGTACGGGAGCGCAAAACATGAAAACGAGACCCGACGTCCTCGGTACCGTCGAAAACGAGTCCGGGAGCGCAAAACATGAAAATGGGACCCGATGCCCTCGCTACCGCAGAAACCCAGTCCGGGTGCGCAAAATATGAAAACTAGACCCGACGCCCCCGGTACCGCCGAAACCGAGTCCGGGCGCGCAAAACATGAAAACGGGACCTGACGCCCGCGGTACCGCCAAAAATGAGTCCCGGAGCACTATACATGAAAAAGTGACCCTACGCCTTCGGTACCGCCGAAAACATGTTCGGGAGCGCAAAATATGAAAACGGGACCCGACACCCTCGGTACCGCCAAAAACGAGTCTGGGCGACCATAACATGTAAACGGGACCCGACGCCCTCGGCACCGCGAAAACAAGTACGAGAGCGCAAAACATTAAAACGGGACCCGACGCCCTCGTTACCGCCAAAAACGAGTCCGGGAGCGCAAAACATGAAAACGGGACCCGACGCCCTTGGTACTGCCGAAACCGAGTCCTGGCGCGCAAAACATGAAAACGGGATCTGACGCCCTCGTTACCGCCAAAAACGAGTCTGCGAGGTCAAAACATGAAAAACGGGACCCGACGCCCTCGGCACCGTCGAAAATGAGTCCGGGAGCGCAGAATAGTAAAATGGGAGCCGACACCCTCGTTACTGCTGAAATCGAGTACGGGAGGGCAAAACAAGAAAAACGGGACACGACGCCCACGGCACCGTCGAAAATGAGTCCGGGAGCGCAAAATATGAAAATGGGAGTCGACATCCTCGTTACCGCCGAAAACGAGTACGGGGGCGCAAAGCATGAAAACGAGACCCGACGCCCTCGGTAGGGTCGAAAACGAGTCCGGGAGCGCAAAAGAAGAAAACGAGACCCAACGCCCTCGCTACCGCCGAAAATGAGTCCGGGCGTGCAAAACATGAAAACGGGACCCGACGCCCTCGGTACCGCCGAAACCGAGTCCGGGCGCGGAAAACATGAAAACGGAACCGACGCCTCGCACGCCCAAAACGAGTTCGGCGCCCAAAACATGAAGACGAGACCCGGAAAGAGGGAGCGAAAAACATGAAAACGGGACCCGACGCCCTCGGTACCGCCCAAAACGAGTCCGGGAACGCAAAACATGAAAACGGCAGCCGACGCCCTCGGTACCACAGAAAATGAGTCCGGGAGGGCAAAATAAGAAAATGGGAGCCGACGCCCTCGTTACCGCCGAAAACTTGTTCGGGAGCGCAAAACATGAAAACGAGACCCGACGCCCTCGGTACGGCCGAAAACGAGTCCGGGAGCGCAAAACATGAAAACGAGACCCGACGCCCCCGGTACCGCCGAAACCGAGTCCGGGCGCGGAAAACATGAAAACGGGACCCGACGTCCTCGGTACCGCCAAAAACGAGTTCGGGCGCCCAAAATATGAAGACGAGACCCGACGCACTCGGCACCGCCGAAAACGAGTTCGGGAGCGCAAAACATGAAAACGGGACCCGACGCCCTCGGTACCGCCCAAAACGAGTCCGGACGCAAAACATGAAAACGGGACCCGACGCCCTCGGTACCGCCGAAAAAAGTCCGGGAGCGCAAAATATGAAAACGGGACCCGACGCCCTCGTTACTGCCGAAAACGAGTCCGGGAGCGCAAAACATGAAAACGAGACCCGACGCCCCTCGTACCGCCGAAAACGAGTCCGGGCGCGCAAAACATGAATACGGGACCCGACGGCCTCAGTACTACCGAAACCGTTTCCGAGAGGGAAAAATATGAAAATGGGACCGACGCCCTCTATACCGCCACCCTCTATACCGCCAAAAACGAGTCCGGGAGCGCAAAACATGAAAACTGGACCTCGCGCCCTCGGTAACGTCGAAAATGAGTCCAGAAGGGTAAAACATGAAAAACGGGACTCGACGCCCTCGGTACCTCCGAAAATGAGTTCGGGCGCCCAAAATAAGAAAACGAGACCCGACGCACGCCGAAAATGAGTCCGGGAGCGCAAAATATGAAAACGGGACCCGACGCCCTCGTTACCGCCGAAAACGAGTCCGGGAGCGCAAAACATGAAAACGATACCCGCGCACTCGGTACCGCCGAAGATGAGACCTGATGCCCTCGGTACCACCGAAAACGAGTCCGGACGCGCAAAATATGAAAACGGGACCCGACGCCCTCGGTACCCGCGAAACCGGGAGCGCAAAACATGAAAACGGGACCCGACGCCCTCGGTACCGCCGAAAATAAGTCCGGGAGCGCAAAACATGAAAACGGGACCCGACACCCTCGATACTGCCGAAACCGAGTCCGGGAGCGCAAAACATGAAAACGGAACCCGACGCCCTCGTTACCGCCGAAAACGAGTCCGGGAGCGCACAACATGAAAACGAGACCCGACGCCCTCGCTACCGCCGTAAACGAGTCCGGTAGCGCAAGACATGAAAACGGGACCCGACGCCCTCGGTATCGCCGAAAATGAGTTCGGGAGCGCAAAACATGAAAACGAGACCCGACGCCCTCGCTACCGCCGAAAACGAGTCTAGGAGCGCAAAACAGGAAAACGAGACCCGACACCCTCGGTATCGCCAAAAACGAGTCCGGAAGCGCAAAACATGAAAACGGGACCCGACGCCCTCGCTACCACCGAAACCGAGTCAGGGCGCGCAAAACATGAAAACGGGACCCGACGCCTCGACGCCAAAAACGAGTCCGGGCAAAACATATGAAAACGGGACCCGACGCCCTCGGTACCGCCGAAACGGGAGCGCAAAACATGAAAACGGGATCCGACGCCCTCGTTACCGCCGAAAACGAGTCCGGGAGAGCAAAACATGAAAACGGGACCCGACGCCCCGGTACCGCCGAAACCGAGTCCGTGCGTGCAAAACATGAATACGGGACCCGACGCCCTCGGTACCGTCGAAACCGAGTCCGGGCGCGCAAAACATGAAAACGGGACCCCACGCCCACGGTACCGCCGAAAACAAGTCTGGGAGTGCCAAACATGAAAACGATACCCGACGCCCCTCGCACCATCGAAAACGAGCGGGGCGCAAAACATGAAAAAGGGACCCGATGCCCTGCACGCAAAACCGAGTTCGGGCGCGAAAAACAATAAAACGGGACCCGAAGCCCTCGGTACCGCCGAAAACGATTCCGGGAGGGCAAAACATGAGAAACGGGACCCGACGCCCTCGGCACCGCCGAAAGTGAGTCTGTGAGCGCAAAATATGAAAATGGGAGCCGACGCCCTCGTTACCGCCGAAAACGAGTACGGGAGCGCAAAACATGAAAACGGGACCCGATGCCCTCGCTACCGCCGAAACCGAGTCCGGGTGCGCAAAATATGAAAACGGGACCCGACGCCCTCGGTACCGCCGAAACCGAGTCCGGGCGCTCAAAACATGAAAACGGGACCTGACACCCACGGTACCGCCGAAAATGAGTCCCGGAGCGCTAAACATGAAAAAGTGACCCTACGCCTTCGGTACCGCCGAAAACGTGTTCGGGAGCGCAAAACATGAAAACGGGACCCGACGCCCTCGGTACAGCCAAAAACGAGTCCGGGCGACAATAACATGAAAACGGAACCCGACGCCCTCGGCACCGCCGAAAACAAGTACGAGAGCGCAAAACATGAAAACGATACCCGACGCCCTCGCTACCATCGAAAACGAGCCGGGAGCGCAAAACATGAAAAAGGGACCCAACACCCTCGCTACCGCCGAAACCGAGTCCGGGCGCGAAAACATGAAAAAGGGACCCGACGCCCTCGGTACCGCCGATAATGAGTCCGGGAGGACAAAACATGAAAAACGGGACCCGACGCCCTCGGCACCGCCGAAAATGAGTCTGTGAGCGCAAAATATGAAAATGGGAGCTCACGCCCTCGTTACCGCCGAAAACGAGTACGGGAGCGCAAAACATGAAAACGAGACCCGACGCCCTCGGTATCGCCGAAAACGAGTCCGGGAGCGCAAAACATGAAAATTGGACCCGACGCCCTCGCGCAGAAACCGAGTCCGGGTGCGCAAAATATGAAAACTAGACCCGACGCCCTCGGTACCGCCGAAACCGAGTCCGGGCGCGCAAAACATGAAAACGGGACCTGACGCCCACGGTACCGCCGAAAGCGAGTCCCGGAGCGCTATACATGAAAAAGTGACCCTACGCCTTCGGTACCGCCGAAAACGTGTTCGGGAGCGCAAAACATGAAAACGGGACCCGACGCCCTCGCTATCGCCAAAATCGAGTCTGGGCGACCATAACATGTAAACGGGACCCGACGCCCTCGGCACCGCCGAAAACAAGTACGAGAGCGCAAAACATTAAAACGGGACCCGACGACCTCGTCACCGCCAAAAACGAGTCCGGGAGCGCAAAACATGAAAACGGGACCCGACGCCCTTGGTATTGCCGAAATAGAGTCCTGGCGCGCAAAACATGAAAACGGGATCTGACGCCCTCGTTACCGCCAAAAACGAGTCTGCGAGGTCAAAACATGAAAAACGGGACCCGACGCCCTCGGCACCGTCGAAAACGAGTCCGGGAGCGTAAAACATTAAAATGGGAGCCGACACCCTCGTTACCGCCGAAATCGAGTACGGGAGGGCAAAACATGAAAAACGGGACCCGACGCCCTCGGCACCGTCGAAAACGAGTCCGGGAGCGCAAAATATGAAAATGGGAGCCGACGCCCTCGTTACCGCCGAAAACGAGTACGGGAGCGCAAAGCATGAAAACGAGACCCGACGCCCTCGGTAGGGTCGAAAATGAGTCCGGGAGCGCAAAACATGAAAACGAGACCCCACGCCCCTGCAAAATGAGTCCGGGAGCGCAAAACATGAAAACGAAAACGGACCGACGCCCTCGGTACGCCCTTCGGCACGAACCCAACGCAGACCGGGAGCGCAAAACATGAAAACGGGACCCGACGCCGGCGCCCAAAACGAGTCCGGAACGCAAAACATGAAAACGAGACCCGACGCCTGAAAACATGAAAACGGACCCGACCCCGACGCCAATACCGAGTCCGGCGCGCAAAACATGAAAACGGGACCCGACGTCTCGGCATCGCTAAAAATGAGTTCCCCCAAAACATGAAGACGAGACCCGACGCACTTGGCACCGCCGAAAACGAGTTCGGGAGCGCAAAACATGAAAACGGGACCCGACGCCCTCGGTACCGCCCAAAACGAGTCCGGGAACGCAAAACATGAAAACGGGACCCAACGCCCTCGGTACCACCGAAATCAAGTCCGGGAGCGCAAAATATGAAAACGGGACCCGACGCCCTCGTTACTACCGAAAACGAGTCCGGGAGCGCAAAATATGAAAATGGGAGCCGACACCCTCGTTACCGCCGAAATCGAGTAGGAGGGCAAAACATGAAAAACGGTACCCGACAGCCTCAGTACTACCGAAATCGTTTCCGAGAGGGCAAAACATGAAAACGGGACCCGACGCCCTCGGTACCGCCCAAAACGAGTCCGGAACGCAAAACATGAAAACGGGACCCGACGCCCTCGCTACCGCCGAAATCAAGTCCGGGAGCGCAAAATATGAAAACGGGACTCGACGTCCTCGTTACTACCGAAAACGAGTCCGGGAGCGCAAAATATGAAAATGGGAGCCGACACCCTCGTTACCGCCGAAATCGAGTACGGGAGGGCAAAACATGAAAAACGGGACCCGACAGCCTCAGTACTACCGAAATCGTTTCCGAGAGGGCAAAATATGAAAATGGGACACGACGCCCTCTATACCGCGAAAAAGATACCCGACACCCTCTATACCGCCGAAAACGAGTCCGGGAGCGCAAAACATGAAAACTGGAACTTGCGCCCTCGGCATCGTCGAAAATGAGTCCAGGAGGGCAAAACATGAAAAACGGGACTCGACGCCCTCGGTACCTCCAAAAATGAGTTCGGGCGCCCATAATAAGAAAACGAGACCCGACGCACTCGGCACAGCCGAAAATGAGTCTGGGAGCGCAAAATATGAAAACGGGACCCGACGCCTTCGTTACCGTCGAAAACGAGTCCGGGAGCGCAAAACATGAAAACGATACCCGACGCATTAGGTACCGCCGAAGATGAGACCTGATGCCCTCGGTACCACCGAAAACGAGTCCGGGCGCGCAAAATATTAAAACGGGACCCGACGCCCTCGGTACCCGAAAACGGGAGCGCAAAACATGAAATCGGGACCCGACGCCCTCGGTACCGCCGAAAACAAGTCCGGGAGCGCAAAACATGAAAACGGGACCCGACACCCTTGATACTGCCGAAACCGAATCCGGGAGCGCAAAACATGAAAACGGAACCCGACGCCCTCGTTACCGCCGAAAACGAGTCCGGGAGCGCAAAACATGAAAACGAGACCCGACGCCCTCGGTACCGCCGTAAACGAGTCCGGTAGCGCAAAACATGAAAACGGGACCCGACGCCCTCGGTATCGCCGAAAATGAGTCCGGGAGTGCAAAACATGAGAACGATACCCGACGCCCCCGGTACCGCCGAATACGAGTCTGGGAGCGCAAAACAGGAAAACGAGACCCGACACCCTCGGTATCGCCAAAAACGAGTCTGGATGCGCAAAACATGAAAACGGGACCCGACGCCCTCGCTACCACCGAAACCGAGTCAGGGCGCGCAAAACATGAAAACAGGACCGGACGCCCACGGTACCGCCGAAAACGAGTCCCGGAGTGCTAAACATGAAAAAGTGACCCTACGCCTTCGGTACCCGCGAAAACGTGTTCGGGAGCGCAAAACATGAAAACGGGACCCGACGCCCTCGGTACGGCCAAAAACGAGTCCGGGCGACCAAAACAAGAAAACGGGACCCGAAGCACTCGGCACCGCCGAAAACAAGTTCGAGAGCGCAAAACATGAAAACGGGACCCGACGCCCTCGTTACCGCCGAAAACGAGTCCGGGAGAGCAAAACATGAAAACGGGACCCGACGCCCTCGGTACCGCCGAAACCGAGTCCGAGCGGCAAAACATGAAAACGGGACCCGACGCCCTCGGTACCGCCGAAACCGAGACCGGGCGCGCAAAACATGAAAACGGGACCCCACGCCCACGGTACCGCCGAAAACAAGTCTCGGGAGTGCAAAACATGAAAACGATACCCGACGCCCTCGGTACCATCGAAAACGAGCCGGGAGCGCAAAACAAGAAAAAGGCACCCGACGCCCTCGGTACCGCCGAAACCGAGTCCGGGCGCGAAAAACAAAAACGGGACCCGACGCCCTCGGTACCGCCGAAAGCGAGTCCGGGAGGGCAAAACATGAAAAACGGGACCCGACGCCCTCGGCACCGCCGAAAATGAGTATGTGAGCGCAAAATATGAAAATGGGAGCGGACGCCCTCGTTACCGCCGAAAACAAGTACGGGAGCGCAAAACATGAAAACGAGACCCGACGCCCTCGGTACCGCCGAAAACGAGTCCGGGAGCGCAAAACATGAAAACAGGACCCAAGGCCCTCGGTACCGCTGAAACCGAGTCCGGGTGCGCAAAATATGTAAATGGGACCCGACGCCCTCGGTACCGCCGAAACCGAGTCCGGGGGCGCAAAACATGAAAACGGGACCTGACGCCCACGGTACCGCCGAAAACGAGTCCCGGAGCGCTAAACATGAAAAAGTGACCCTACGCCTTCGGTACCGCCGAAAACGACTCCCGGAGCGGTAAACATGAAAAAGTGACCCCACGCCTTCGGTACCGCCAAAAACATGTCCGTGCGACCAAAACATGAAAACCGGACCCGACGCCCTCGCACCGCCGAAAACAAGTTCGAGAGCGCAAGAAATGAAAATGGGACCCGACGCCCTCGGTACAGCCGAAAACGAGTTTGGGAGCGCAAAACATGAAAACGGAACCCGACGCCTTCGGTACCGCCGAAACCGAGTCCGGGTTCGCAAAATATGAAAACGGGACCCGACGCCCTCGGTACCGCCGAAACCGAGTCCGGGCGTGCAAAACATGAAAACGGGACCTGACGCCCACGGTACCGCCGAAAACGAGTCACGGAGCGCTAAACATGAAAAAGTGACCCTACGCCTTCGCTACCGCCGAAAACGACTCCCGGAGAGGTAAACATGAAAAAGTGACCCCACGCCTTCGGTACCGCCAAAAACGTGTCCGGGCGACCAAAACATGAAAATCGGACCCGACGCCCTCGCACCACCGAAAACAAGTTCGAGAGCGCAAAACATGAAAACGGGACCCGACGCCCTCGGTACAGCCGAAAACGAGTTTGGGAGCGCAAAACATGAGAACGGAACCCGACGCCTTCGGTACCGCCGAAACCGAGTCCGGCCGCGCAAAACATGAAAACGGGTCCCGACGCCCTCGGTACTGCCGAAACCGAGTCCGGGCACACAAAACATGAGAACGGGACACCACGCCCACGGTACCGCCGAAAACGAGTCTGGGAGTGCAAAACATGAAAACGGGAACCGACGCCCTCGGTACCGCCAAAAACGAGTTCGGGCGCCCAAAATATGAAGACGAGACCCGACGCACTCGACCGCCGAAACGAGTTCGGGAGCGCAAAACATGAAAACGGACCCGACGCCCTCGCACGCCCCAAAACGAGTCCGGACCGCAAAACATGAAAACGAGACCCGACGCCCTCGGTACCGCCGAAATAAAGTCCTAGAGCGCAAAATATGAAAACGGGACCCGACGCCCTCGTTACTGCCGAAAACGAGTCCGGGAGCGCAAAACATGAAAACGAGACCCGACGCCCTCTGTACCGCCGAAAACGAGTCCGGGCGCGCAAAACATGAAAACGGGACCCGACAGCCTCAGTACTACCGAAACCGTTTTCGAGAGGGAAAAATATGAAAATGGGACTCGACGCCCTCTATACCGCCGAAAATGATACCCGACACCCTCTATACCGCCGAAAACGAGTCCGGGAGCGCAAAACATGAAAACTGGACCTCGCGCCCCCGGTAACGTCGAAAATGAGTCCAGGAGGGTAAAACATGAAAACGGGACTCGACGCCCTCGGTACCTCCGAAAATGAGTTCGGGCGCCCAAAATAAGAAAACGAGACCCGACGCACTCGGCACAGCCGAAAATGAGTCCGGGAGCGCAAAATATGAAAACGGGACCCGACGCCCTCGTTACCGCCGAAAACGAGTCCGGGAGCGCAAAACATGAAAACGATACCCGCGCACGCCTACTACCGCCGAAAAGACCGAGTTCCTCCGAGTCCGCGCGAAAACATGAAAACGGGACCCGACGCCCGCACCACCGAAAACGAGTCCGGACGCGCAAAATGAAAACGAAAACGGACCCGACGCCCTCGCACCGCCGAAAACGAGTCCGGAGCGCAAAACATGAAAACGGACCCGACGCCTCGCGCATACCGACCGAAAAGACGAGTCGTGGCGCGCAAAACATGAAAACGGACCCGACGCCCTCGCACGGCCAAAAAGTCGGGAGCGCAAAAAACATGAAAATGGGACCCGACGCCCTCATTACCGCCGAAAAAACGAGTCCGGAGAGCAAAACAAAACATGAAAACGGGACCGACGCCCTGCGACCGCATCGCCGAAACCGAGTCCGTGCGTGCAAAACATGAATACGGGACCCGACGCCCTCGGTACCGTCGAAACCGAGTCCGGGCGCGCAAAACATGAAAACGGGACCCCACGCCCACGGTACCGCCGAAAACAAGTCTGGGAGTGCCAAACATGAAAACGATACCCGACGCCCTCGGTACCATCGAAAACGAGCGGGGAGCGCAAAACAAGAAAAAGGGACCCGATGCCCTCGGTACCGCAGAAACCGAGTTCGGGCGCGAAAAACAATAAAACGGGACCCGAAGCCCTCGCTACCGCCGAAAACGATTCCGGGAGGGCAAAACATGAGAAACGGACCCGACGCCCTCGGCACCGCCGAAAGTGAGTCTGTGAGCGCAAAATATGAAAACGGAGCCGACGCCCTCGTTACCACCGAAACGAGTCCGGAGCGCAAAACATGAAAACGGGACCCGATGCCCCTGCACCGCCGAAACCGAGTCCGGTGCGCAAAATATGAAAACGGGACGACCCGACACCCTGCACCGCCGAAACCGAGTCCGGGCGCGCAAAACATGAAAACGGGACCCGACACCCACGGTACCGCGAAAATGAGTCCCGGAGCGCTAAACATGAAAAAGTGACCCTACGCCTTCGGTACCGCCGAAAACGTGTTCGGGAGCGCAAAACATGAAAACGGGACTCGACGCCCTCGGTACCGCCAAAAACGAGTCCGGGCGACAATAACAAGAAAACGGGACCGACGCCCTCGGCACCGCCGAAAACAAGTACGAGAGCGCAAAACATGAAAACGATACCCGACGCCCTCGGTACCGCCGAAACCGAGTCCGGGCGCTCAAAACATGAAAAAGGGACCCGACACCCTCGGTACTCGCCGAAACCGAGTCCGGGCGCGAAAAACATGAAAACGGGACCCGACGCCCTCGGTACCGCCGATAATGAGTCCGGGAGGACAAAACAAGAAAAACGGGACCCGACGCCCTCGGCACCGCCGAAAATGAGTCTGTGAGCGCAAAATATGAAAATGGGAGCTCACGCCCTCGTTACCGCGAAAACGAGTACGGAGCGCAAAACATGAAAACGAGACCCGACGCCTCGCACGCCGAAAACGAGTCCGGGAGCGCAAAACATGAAAATTGGACCCGATGCCCTCGCTACCGCAGAAAACGAGTCCGGGTGCGCAAAATATGAATACTAGACCCGACGCCCTCGGTACCGCCGAAACCGAGTCCGGGAGCGCAAAACATGAAAACGGGACCCGACGCCCTCGGTACCGCCAAAAACGAGTCTAGGCGACCATAACATGTAAACGGGACCCGACGCCCTCGGCACCGCCGAAAATAAGTACGAGAGCGCAAAACATTAAAACGGGACCCAACGACCTCGTTACCGCCAAAAACGAGTCGGGAGCGCAAAACATGAAAACGGGACCCGACGCCCTTGTTATTGCCGAAACAGAGTCCTGGCGCGCAAAACATGAAAACGGGATCTGACGCCCTCGTTACCGCCAAAAACGAGTCCGCGAGGTCAAAACATGAAAAACGGGACCCGACGCCCTCGGCACCGTCGAAAACGAGTCCGGGAGCGTAAAACATTAAAATGGGAGTCGACACCCTCGTTACCGCCGAAATCGAGTACGGGAGGGCAAAACATGAAAAACGGGACCCGACGCCCTCGGCACCGTCGAAAACGAGTCCGGGAGCGCAAAATATGAAAATGGGAGCCGACGCCCTCGTTACCGCCGAAAACGAGTACGGGAGCGCAAAGCATGAAAACGAGACCCGACGCCCTCGGTAGGGTCGAAAATGAGTCCGGGAGCGCAAAACATGAAAACGAGACCCCACGCCCTCGGTACCGCCGAAAATGAGTCCGGGCGTGCAAAACATGAAAACGGGACCCGACGCCCTCGGTTACGCCAAAAACGAGTTCGGCGCCCAAAATATGAAGACGAGACCCGACGCACTCGCACCGCCGAAACGAGTTCGGGAGCGCAAAACATGAAAACGGGACCCGACGCCCTCGGTACCGCCCAAAACGAGTCCGGGACCGCAAAACATGAAAACGGGACCCGACGCCCTTGGTACGGCCGAAAACGAGTCCGGAGCGCAAAACATGAAAACGAGACCCGACGCCCTCGGTACCGCCAAAACCGAGTCCGGGCGCGGAAAACATGAAAACGGGACCCGACGTCCTCGGTACCGCCCAAAACGAGTTCGGGCGCCCAAAATATGAAGACGAGACCCGACGCACTCGGCACCGCCGAAAACGAGTTCGGGAGCGCAAAACATGAAAACGGGACCCGACGCCTCGTGCACGCGCCCAAAACGAGTCCGGAACGCAAAACATGATAACGGGACCCGACGCCCTGCATTCACCGAAATCAAGTCCGGGAGCGCAAAATATGAAAACGGGACCCGACGCCCTCGTTACTACCGAAAAACGAGTCCGGAGCGCAAAATATGAAAATGGGAGCCGACACCCTCGTTACCGCCGAAATCGAGTAGGGAGGGCAAAACATGAAAACGGTACCCGACGCCTCGCACTACCGAAATCGTTTCCGAGAGGGCAAAACATGAAAACGGGACCCGACGCCCTCGGTACCGCCCAAAACGAGTCCGGAAACGCAAAACATGAAAACGGGACCCGACGCCCTCGATACCTGTTTACCCTTGAAAGATATCAAGGATGAATAGATGAATGAATGAAAATAAAATTGATGATTAATGATAAATCATGAGAAAGGGGGAAGAAGAGAAAGCAATGAAAGATGGCCCACTAGTCGAGAGGTCGCCGCCTAACCCCGAACAAACCCATTAATCCCACAATGAAATATTAGGGTGAATGACGAGGATATAAATACCTCACCACCTCCTACTCATTCGAGGTGGTCGACCCTCGGGAGATTTAGGAAAGAGAAAATCTCCGACGGGTCACCATTTGATTACATTTTCTCCGACAAGTGGGACCCACTTGCGCAAATCCCTTGTAGATGAATCTAACAACATAGCCTATTTGATGAGTCATTCATGTGACCATTTTCACCGACAAAGGACCCCACACCTCAAATGACCTATTGAAGGGGTCGAATTGAACCCTAGAAATCGCCTTTGAAGCTAACCCTAGAAAGGAGTCAAGCAAGAAAATCCCTATGCTACATGAAACGATGTCAATGCCAAGCTAGCATTTTGATGCAACTAGTTATAAGAAATTCCAAATGTGATTTTGCTTTCAAGGCCGACTCGGTGCCAAAGTCATGCGAGCAACCACCTAACCATGCTTTGATTTGTGTCAATTATCGATAAGTAGTCGCTTCTTTGACCAAGTCACCCTCATGTTAAGGGATTGAAAGTCAATTTCACAAGACTGATCAAAGCCAAAGTCGGGAGCAACCACCGATCAAGTCTAGATTTGTATTAATTGGCGATAAGTAGTCAAGATTTGATCAAATCAAGCCCTAATGAATATCAATATAAGTCTAATTGGTATTTAGTTAGGGTGGTTTCTGCAAGAGAGAGATAATCGCGTAGACACGTAGCTATAATTGAGATCGTGGATTAATTCATAAGGAATAATAGGGTTTTATGGATAAAAGAATTTTTAATTCAGAGAAGCAAGGGCAAAAATGGAATTAAAAATTACAGGGATGATCATCATGAATTTAGGGATTTTTGGTGAAATTTTCATGATTTTTGGATAAGTGGAGCTATTAAAATAAATTCAGGGAAGATAAAAGCAGAATAAATGGATTGATCAAAGGCTGAGATTCAATCAAGGGTTCATCTGGGTGCAACTGGGACAGAGACACATCCGGGTGCAACCGGGGATCCTAAGCACACCTATACCGAATCGTAGAAGAGAGAGGGTGTGACACGTGTCGCATTTCATCGGGCCACCTCATGCCACGTGTCGACCCCATCGGTCCACCTCACCTATGCGGGCCCCACACCCCTACGCTGCACCGACAAGCTGGCCCCACCTATGCCACATGGCGCCACCATTGATCCACATCAGCACCACCTCATACAAGCCAGCCTAGACAAATGGCAAAGATGCTATAAGGCCACTTCAACAAATAGTGCCATGCGCCTTCCCTTATCGGGTCCACCTCACCACTGTGAATTCCACTATACTATAAGGCGACTGACAAGTGGGCCCCACTGGATGCCACATGGCATGCACTCACTGGTGCCATGTCATCATACAGTGTGTACAAAGAATGACAGATGGCTCTTTATGATTGGTACAGGGCAACACAAAGTGCCACATGGCACTATATCACAGGGCCACATCATACACAGACCATTAATACTAAGGGTTTGTTTAATAAAGCAACCAACCAATCAGGCAGAGCCACCTCAGCCTATTAACACTAATCATTATACTAATCAACTGCTAATTAGATCTATAGGCGTATACTCACAAACCTTACAAAGTGGGGCCCAGATACGTAGATAAGAGTATAGGCTCATGGTCAAGTGGTATGCCAAGTCTATCCTACCGATTTGTCCCGCTCAAAGCGATCAAATTTAAAAAGGAGATGAAAACAAAATGAACCCGGTGCATGCTCCCCGCCGCCGATCTACTCCCCTCCGACGCTTTGGTGTACGTGCGCCCGAGCCGTCCAAATTGTACCTCACCGAACACTCTCCCCGCTCTCCCTCCTTCTTCTTCTTCTCCGCGCGCGATCATCATCTTCTTCCCATGGCGCCTCACCATTTTAGAGACTTAAAAGCAATCGATAAACATCAATGCATCATCGAAGGATGAGAACAAAGGGATGACAAGAAGGAAGGGTTGAATAGTGAGATTACCACAAGCTCGAGTTGAGACAAGAATGGAGCGATTCTAAAGAGATGTAATCAAGGCTTCAAGCACCAAATCGAACACGAGATAGCCTCCTCGTGCTAAGGCGACGCCGATTGAGAGGTGATTATGAAGCAATTGAGTTAGAGGAAGGTGCAAATGTGAAGAGTCGCCGAGATAGTAATAAAGAGGCAAGCTTGATAGCGCTTCAAAGGTCAAATCAACGATCGAGAGCTTATTCGATCAAGGCGACACTAATTAGTGTAGAATGAATGAGTGATTGAGTGGAAGAAGTGAATTGCGCCAAGAGGAGAAGTGAGGCGTAAACCGGATTTTGAAATAAATGAAATTCAAGAAATTGAGAGAGAGAAAATGCTAGCTATGGTGCGTAGGCATTTAAATACGGCTCATTGATAAGAAGGCCGCTTATCAATCAAAGTATCTGTTGAATTGAGTCAAAGAGTTGCAAGACACAATCAAACCATAACAGAAAGCAATTGGGCGATTTCCACAACAAACACAAATCAATCTCACCATTGATCAAGGAGATTGAAGGGTATGGATGTATCCAAGGTGGCAATCCGGTGAAAGGC
This sequence comes from Schoenoplectus tabernaemontani, assembly GCA_037127355.1. NCBI lineage: Eukaryota > Viridiplantae > Streptophyta > Magnoliopsida > Poales > Cyperaceae > Schoenoplectus > Schoenoplectus tabernaemontani. The sequence goes on from CM073742.1 coordinate 9,155,673, forward strand.
ACTCAACCAATCGCAATTGGGTTCAATTGGCTCTGCTTCTAGCCTATATAAATTGAGAATCAGCAACAGTAGAAAGAGGAGGCCATTAGAAGAGCAGTTAAGAGCATACACACACCTGTATACACCCAATAGTAATCACAGAGGAAAGAGAGAGCCTTTTATAAGAGCTAATAAGAAGAATTCGAGTAATTGGGATTTCTGTCAAAACTTGAGGTAATCAATCATATGAATTGATTCAATTAGCATATGTTTTTGTTTCTCTTCTGGAATCTTTGCTATTTGATACATTTTATGAGAATTTCTTGATCAACTTTACTATTGGAATCTATTTTCTTAAAATTTCCTTTACTTCTCTTCTGATCTTGCCATTTCTTGTTATTAGAATTGATTGTTGAATAATATCATAATATCCAGTGAGCCACTGGCCCAATTACAAAGTAATTGGTGAGCCTTTAGGCCTGGATTGATCACAAATACTAAGAATTCATGATTATATAGTTTCCATGGTAAATTTTCATTTCTTGATTAACTTCTTTGTATTCATTCGCATAATGACTTAAGGTATGAACTTGCTATCTCTTAATCACCTTAATTGTATGATTCATTCAAATTAAGAACCTAGGCTTTGCAATTCTGTATTGAAATTGTTTAATCTGATAATGGAACAGTATACTGCTAAATCGATTAACACTATTACAATCTCAGCGAGCCACTGGCCCTAGCTGAAGCTGGGTGTGCCTTTAGGCCTGAGAGGTGTTAATTGAATAAGAATGTTCAGTGAGTGCTCCAAGTTGACAAGAAATTGGAAATGGTACCGATCGGTACCATTCTTGAATCACAGATGCTCCAACACAATTGTCGATGAATGATATCCTTTATAACCATCTAAGATCAACTTAATACATTCAAAGCGATGCTCAATAGTCTTATAATTGTCCTAATCTTGATTAATTGTATTGAATTTGACAAAGGAAAGGTCTTGATACCGGTTCCAGTTGGTACACTAACTGGCATCGTTATGCGAGTGACAATCGACGTATGGATCTCTGATCGAACACCACCAAAGGACTCCATGCATTAAGACGACGCTAGGGCGCTGATCTGATCGGAAAAGGAGTGCTCCGGTCGCCGGGAACGCCATGCTGCACTAATCCTAAAGCATCGCAAGATCGGAGGCTTGGAGAATCTCCTCCGCACGAATATTGAAACGTCCGATAATCTTGAAGATTCTTCAACGAATGAGATATGACAAAAGTTTAAAAAATCCGAGCGGAAATAATCTGGGCCTTACATATATTAAACACGTATCTTAATTAAATCTAGTGGCTCAGGTATGTTTAAACATTTGAATAATAACTCTGCACTAATCTGGGCCGTAGATCCATTAAACACGTATCTCAAGCTAATCTGGCGGCCCAAATGAAGAAGAGAGTTAGAAAGATGCGCACTAATCTCAATATATATCCGCGGCCCGCATTAGGCCCGATAATTAAATAATAACAGAATAGTGATAATATAGAATAAATAAATGATTTGAAAATGCTCCTGAACTCCAAATTGACTCAAATTTGTTTCTAAAATTTTCTTATTTTTCATACTATTTTTCTATATGATAATATTCCAGTTTTAAAAATATAATCATGACAAAACAGTTTAAAAGCAAAAGACATTACCTATATTGATATGTTTGACTTAGCTTTGACTTGTCATTTTAAATACTATAAAAATTCCAAAAATACAAATAAGAATCATGAATAATAACTAGATATATTTTAGTGATTTTTCAAGAGATTTTCCATGAAATAATAATAATAATAGTAATATGCCATAATAAATAATGAGATTAGCTATATTCTTTGATAAATAAAAAAATATATATGAATAATAATAGAAACTATGTTGATATTTTCTGTAAAAAGAATAATAGAAATAAATAGCACAAAATATACAAAAATATATACTACCATGATAATAGATAATAAGTATATTTCCTTTTATAATAAAGAATGATAATATAGTTTTATAATATGAATTGTATTTCTTTTGTTATTTCTATACAAATATATACAATAAAAATACTTTTGATGAATAAAATGTAATAAAAATAATAGTTGTAATAAAAACATAATGAATTTCATCTCTTATGGCTATTTTCAACTAATAATAGTAATAATAAAAAAAAAATCTCTTATATTTTTCTATAGATAATAAATAGAAATAATAAAGAATATATATATAATGAATAATATAATAAATAGGATAGGATATTAATAATGATTTCTTTTTAGCTACTATAGATTTTAAAAATAAAAATAAAAAATAATAATAATAAAAAAATAATATAGCTAACCATCTTTTGATTTTGTAAATAATTCCTACATAATGAATAGTGTTTCAACATAATGAAATATAATTCTATTACTTTGGCCATTATAAACATTTTGAAAATATAAATAAAAATCATTGCCATTCTATTTTCTAGTATTTTATAAGTGATTTCTACAAAATAAATAGAGTTTATAGATAATAAAAATAAAAATTCTACTATTTTAGCTATTATAAAAATCCCAAAAATATAAATAAAATTCTAGTTATTAGCTAACCCCTTTTCCTATTATTTTTTGTAAGTAATTTTTCTATATAGATAAATAAAGTTTAAAAAAAAATATATAATAATAATAAATAATAATAATAATAATAATAATAATAATAATAATAATAATAATAATAAATAAATAATAATAATAATAATAAATAAATGCATCTTTATAATAAAATAATAATGGAAGATATTATATAATAGACTTTGTGCATTTTAGAAATGAATAAATATGCTCATACAAAGGAGTGTAGAGCCACATAAGAATATTTGCACACATGATATGACATTTAGAACGATTAGTCAAGGCGAGAACATCTTGACGGAGAGGATAAATAAGGTTGCAATGACAACACGAAAAGATGCGTTGAGACAGAACATCTTGACGTAGGATGATTAAGGCTTCATAGCAATATGAAGAAGATACGTTGAGACAAGAACATCTTGACGTGAGATGATTAAGGCTTTGATAGCAACATGAGAAGATACGCGAGACAAGAACATCTCGACACTTGATGAAGAATGATAAGATACGTTGAGACAAGAACATCTTGACGTAGAATGACTAAGGCTTTGATAGCAACATGAGGAGATATGTCGAGACAAGAACATCTTGACGCTTGATGAAGAATAACCAGAGCTGCGACATCAACATGGAGATACATGTCGACTCTGAGGAAGAAGAACATTACGATGTCCGAGAGAGGCGACATCTTAATGACTCACTGCCATGAGCAAGTAACTCATGATTGAATACGCTCACACAAGGGGTGTAGGGCAACATAGTAATTTTGCACAAGTAATGCAACATGTAGAATGACTAGTCGAGACAAGAACATTTTGGCGCTCGCTGAAGAATGACCAAAGACACGACATCAGCATGGAGAGATATGTCGACTTTGAAGAAGAAGAACATTATGATGTCCGAAAGAAGCGACATCTTAATGACTCGGTGTCATGAACAAGTAATTCATGACCATTTGAGCTAGCAAGACTGAACTCATCCGTCGATAAGTTCGTCTCCTGGTTCATTTCCCGAGACTGTGAGATTGAATCGTTCTGTAGGTAGATTCATCCACAAAACAGTGAATGTGAACCGTTCTATAGGTAGGTTCCTTCACTAACACATGCCTCAGTGTTGAACTGGCTCAGCGCTTCAGGTTTGACATTGTGTGCAATTGTGTTTCCTAGGTTTATGAATCGGCTTAGTGCTTCGAATTCATGATCTAGAAGATCAGTGAGAAGAAACACGTGGGCCATATCCACCCTTCTCCTGATTCACCAACCTCAAGATCAACCGGCTCAGCGCTTCGAGTTGTATTTTGTGTGATTGGTTGTTGACTAGTAAAGATTGAACCGATCTGTTTGTAGGTTTATCTTCTAGATCAACGGAGGTCGAGTCGTTCTGTATGTAGACTCACCTCAAGCCCCTCTGAAGAGATTAACCTGGTCTGTAGGTAAGGTTACATCTCGAGGTGGCATAGACTGAACCGATCTGTTTGTAGGTTCATCTTCCATAGGACAAAACCGATCTGTTTGTAGGTTTGTCTTCCATAGATTGAACCGATCTGTTTGTAGGTTCGTCTTCCATAGGGTTAAATAAAGATTGAACCGATCTGTTTGTAGGTTCGTCTTCCATGGACCCCTTTTTACCCCTTTTTATGAACTTAGACGACCACTTGACCATCTTTTAACTATACTATTTGCTTCTCTCTTTCAAAGATCCAGAGGTGCCTCGAGGTTAGTAGCCCAGGGTAATTAACGGTGGGGGCTTGCGCCCACCGGAATCTACAAGAACTCACAATCACTAAAAAACCCCCTGAATGTGCATCCAAATATCTCTAAACGGCAGAATCGGCCGACACCCGGCAGATGCACGCTCGGGAGGGATCTCCGTGTCCTTCTTCCGCAACCCATCGCCCAATGGGTGCGTGAGCGCGCGAAAAGGGTCGCACAGATCGCACGCCCGGTGGGACCTAGATTCTCCTCTTATCTTTGAAAGAGAGAGGCAAATAGAATAGTTAAGAGATACAAGTGGTCTTCTATGCGCTAAAAAATGACTAATGATTTTCAAGTATTTTTGTTTTTGCAGGAAATGACATACTTTGGCAACTTCAACCTCGCTCCCTACACCGTCACTCCTGCAAAGAGCCCAGAGGGCAAATTGTTTATGTTCTTCGGGACCATCCCGCAAGAACTCACCATCTACGGCCCGGCTCCAAAGTGGCCACGATCACTCCCGCAACCGTCCGGATCTCCATCCCGAGAGGAGGAGGACTCGATCACCCCGACTCCCAAGGGATCTCAAACAATGTCATGGCCTCTCCTACTACCTCCCCAAAAAGGAGAAGGCGACCGTCCAAGAGGACAGCCCCAAAGGTCGCAGCCCAAACTGCCCGCGACTCTCAAGCGTCCAGGAAGAGGGCCCTGGACACATACCAAAATCAGCTGGTGGCTAGGCCAGCTATCCCGGTCTCCAACAAATTTACAGCTCTACGCATAGTGGCCAAGAACTCGCCACAAAGCCGCCTCCGCCGTGCATGGGAGGTGCCTAAGCCCACACCTCGCCCAACTCAAAGGCCTCGGCGTCGCCAGATAAGTCTCAAGCCCCCGCAGAAGCCATCTACAAGGCTCACAGGGCCCTCAAGCAGAGGAAGAGCGTGAGAAACGTTAGGTCGAGACAATACGTCTCCCGCTCCGGTCAATCTCAAGACATGGCTCGGCCGCAAGCCATTGTCTCCACTCCGCACCCGAAGAGGTTCACATCAAAGGCAACACCTAGCACCCAGCAGGTGTGGGTCCCGAAGGGTTCCCAGCCAACAAAACCCCAGTCTCAAGCCCAACCCAGCAAGGCCGGCAACTCGAACGCTCCGCCCGAGAGTGTGTTCACCGCCTAGGCCGAAGAGTGTATTCACCGATTAGGCTCGAGAATACCACTCAATAACCCGAAAATAACCGCCCCGACCAAACAAAGAAGAAGAGAAGAACCGCTCGCTATGAAGAACACTTCTCGCCAACACCATCGCATAAGCTACGATACGATCCGACACCGACGCTTGAGGTGAATATGACTCAGATGACCACCCCCGCCTAATCAAGCTCACGTCACCAATACCAACAAAAATAATGGTAGAAAAGGGAGACCTCCCAAGAGAGTCAACCCCGAGGGCAACAACAGGGAAGGGGAAGACCACAACGAAAACCCGACTTCTTCGATAATGAAGATGACGTTGAAACACGTCCCGAAGTGCCTATCGATGAAATTGAAATATTAAAAGGCCACATCGAGGCACGGACGAAGAGTTGATTAGGCAACGGAACTAATCGCTACTATGCTTTGAAACAAAATGAAGAATTGATTAAGGCGGTCAAGTCATTGCAAGAATCACAAGACGCCAATTTCAAAGCTGGTAGCTCCCGTCAAGAAGGGGTCCACAGTACCAAAAGCAATCATAAGGGAAAACAACCCGTCGATTCTAAACCCCATCCACATAAAACCATAGAAGTGGAGGTCGAACCAACGGAATATCCCTAAAGAGATTCAAGCCATGATTGCCCAAAGAAATGCAAATAGTTGGAGGTGGATACGCTATCCCTCCCGTTAAAAACGTGGACATCCATACCCCGCCATATACGATTTAGAAGAATATCCTAAAGGGTATGTGATCCCCGCTTCAGACCTTCTCCGGGGAAGGCAATAAAGACCTAAACCCCGAGCAACACCGCCCACTTTGTAGCCTCGTGCGGCAACACGGCGCAATGAATGCAAGATGTTGTTAAGACAATTCCCTCAAAGTTTGGTGGGAACCGCCTTCCAATGGTACTATTCACTAGAAAACAACAGCATCAGGACCTGGGACGAGATGGCAGACTCGTTCAGGGCACGTTTTGTCATGGTGTCTGACAAGATAAACATAGCCGATCTGGCAAGCACTAAACCCAAGAAAGGGGAGTCAATGACAGATTTTATTAATAGATGGCGGAACCTCAGCATCAAATGCGACCGCACATTAACCGAAGATGAGGCCGTCAACCTAATCATGAAAAACATTGACGGGTGGATGGGCATGCTTCTTGGTGTGACAAAGGTCAACACATTCAAAGACTTGCTCAGATCGGTATCCAATATGGAAAGGATGTCACCGCACACCGTGCCGAACTTCATGAATAATAGGCCGCAACGAGGAGCCCGAGCTGAGACCAAGGTGGCATTCACCTCGTTAAAGGATAAGATGGTCGCTAACGCAGATACTCAAAGCGGCAACAGTGGCACAAATGGCAACAATTACAATAAGGGGCCCAGGCCCAATCAAGCGGGGAGTTCACTGAGTTTTGAGTCCCTCAAACAAAAGAAATCTAAACCGTACTCCTTCAGGAGAGATAAAGTTGCTCAAATCTTCGTAGGGCACCGAAGAACGGTCTAACCCCGCCGCCAAGAACGCCCTAAGATGCCGATAAATCGATGAACCCAACTTCGCCCATACCACGAGTACTAGGGCACTCAATTGAAGATTGCCGGGTCTTCAAAGATTGGGTCGAGAAGGCATACAAAAATGGTGAAATTACTTTACCCAAAGGGTTCTTGCAAAGCCCATCGGCCCATGAACAAAGCCAACACGATCTCTCATGAGGAAGAGAAAGTCTCGGCCGTTTAAGCGAAGACCAAGAAGAGCAATGGACTACGCACTTATCGAAGAAGTCGATTAAAATGCTTAAAGCTCTTAAGAAAGAACCTGGCATGAGATGGAAAGACGACATCACGCCAGTGGTCCCACCGAAACCCAGAGTATATTATAAGGTGGACCAGAGCCAAGACCAGGTTCTTAAGAAGAAAAAGAAGCATAGAAATAACAAGTCCGTAAAGAATAAAATTGAAGAGTATGAGCAGTATGGCCCCGAGGCGATCACCCTCCAACACTTCATCTCCAAAGAAGACTGGGAGAAGCTAACCCTAGGTCAAAAGAAAGAAGATGTAGATGAAGAAATAAATAAGGAAGAGAGCGAAGAGATCTGGGGTGCTTCGTGTAACATGGTATATTCTTCTCACGACGAAGATATGCCAACTTTAGAGGAGATGTTCTTCCCAAATGACGAAGGAGAAGCAAGCACCTCCGGGACAAAAAACGAAGAATGCAAAGCCGTGCTCCGGTCCGGGACTTACATACCTGAGAGACAAGCTCCCAAGGATTCTGATAAAGGAAAGGACAAGGCCCTGAATAAAGGTAAAGAGGCTGAGAATCCAAGCAAGAACCCAGAAAAGACCCGGTCGATGGGCGAAGAATACAACGTGTTGGCACATCTGCGTAAGATTCCAGCGCTATTAAGCATATTTGACGCGTTGATGATGTCACAAGACCTAAGGGAGGTGCTAATCCAGGCCTTGCAAGATCCCGAGAAGTACAAGTCATATTTCATCGAGCAAAATATGCAGAAGCCCTATTCACCGCCAAGCGGGCCGCCCGCATAAATTTCACAAGACGACGACCTCCTAATAGGCACCGTCGACCATAATCGCCCGCTATACATCACCGGAAACTGCGGAGGGCAAAAGATTGGCCGCATCTTGGTCGACGCAGGGTCTTCGATCAATATCATGCCGCTTAAAACCCTGAAGACCATCACCTTAGATGTGAAGAATCTATCTGACGAAAAGGTGATTATTCATGGCTTTAATCAAAACTCCCAAAAGGCCCTGGGAGCTATAACTCTGAACCTGCAATGCGGAAGCCTAAGAGCGCCTACTAAATTCTATGTTATTGACGCTGAAACCTCTTATCGGGCGTTGCTGGGTCGCCCGTGGCTTCATAGCAATCAGGTCATACCCTCTACTCTGCACCAATGCCTGAAATATATTGAGAATGGTAAGCAAAAGAGAATTGACGGAGATGTCAAACCATTCGGGGTGCATGAGATTAAATTCAATGACGCCCAATATTTTCTGCCTAAATCTGCCGTGGCGCCGAGCCGGCCAATGACAAAAGCAGGTCAGAAACCCTTCAACAAAGGCCCTAAATTTGATACCTCATCCGGAGAAGAAGAAGAGGTCAAATTTAATATTAAACCCCGAGGCGCTCGAGCCCAAAGACCCGGAAGAAAGTCGGGTGAAGAAGCAACCTTCCGCTTCAAACAGGTGGCTACATATAAGGCCCAAATAAAACCGAGCGAAATAAATGCAAGTGATTCTGAAGAGGAGGTCATTTTCAATTTTAAGCCTACCAACACCCCTCAAATTCAGATCACAGGGGCAACTTCAGAAGAAGACTCCGAAGATTCTGATAACTCGGGCGATACCACCTCGGGAGAAGAGTCTGGCCATGATCGTCAGCCCTGGGAAGAGGAATCTGACGAAGAGATCATTTATCACATCCTCAAGAAGCCATATAAAGGGCCCGAAACAGATAATGAAAGCGAGGAGTCATATATGATCAACACGGGACCCGTAGCGGAAGGGATAACCGGTTAGGCCGAGGCCTATAAATGAAGAACGCTCATGGCGGAAAATTTCGAAGGTCGCGTCCGGAATGCGATCGATGAAATAAGGCACCAAGTTGAAAATAATAGAAGAGAGGTGTCTCAACAATGGGAAGTGATGCAGATATCAAGACGCAACACAATGAAATCATGATAATGATTGAAAACCCGCAAACCGCGATCTATAACTCGAGCTACTCAAAGAAGTGACGAGCGAACCCCGTTCCGGAACCCCCGAAAGGCAAGCACCCGATAGCGGCAAGCGGGTAATTGTAATAGTAGATGAATCAAAAGGGGAAGAAACGAGAGCTAAGCAGTCGACCGTCATGCAAACCCTCAAAGCCAAGAAGAGTAAACCATACTCTTTCTTAAAAAATAAAACGGCTCGGATATTTGAGCAAGCCTTAAAAAGCGGATTGACACTTCCCGTTTGCAAACGACCCGCAGACATAGAGAGAGCCGGCGAAGGCGAATTCTGCCCTTATCATCGCATACTGGGCCATACAATTGAAGAATGTTGGGTATTCAAAGACCTTATAGAAGAAGGGCACAGAAACGGGACAATCCAACTCCCGAAGAGCTTTCAACAAGACCCAGCTCCGCACAACTCGAATAACAAAGGCAAAGGGGTGGCTTATACGATCTCACACACTCCCATACCTAGCAAACCTAAGGTTGCAAGACGTAAGCCGATCAAAGAAATCTACCGCTCCAACTCAGTCATGAATATTGAGATAGAAGAGGAGATGGCAGCGCTGGAGATTACTGTGGTTCCCGAAAGGCATTTTAAAGATCTTATACCAAGGGAAGTGAACTACATCCAAACCCTAAAGACCTTTGTTGTGCCGGCAAAGGTAGAGCGCATCAAAGGGAAAACTATCATCCACAAGGCTATAATTTTCTATCAGAGCGATTCAACTCAGTCTCTGAAGAACCCTGACCACAACACTTGGAAAAAGTGGGTGATAGAACAAGAATCAGAGAATGCAACGAGCAATGACGCTGCATCTCATCCCTTTGGAAAGGAGCTGTATAAACTAGCAAAAAGGGCAAAATGTCTGAGAGACATATCCAAGGCCGAGGCCAAGCGCTTCGATGAACTCTGGAATGGCGGCCAGAATAAGGTCTGGGCCTGGATGGCAAAATAAAATACACCCGGGGGTTAGGGTATAACTGCGATGACGCAGCATGTCTTGAGGGGTCTCTCAACGAGTACCGTATGGAAGAAAGCTGTTGCATGACTTCTGTTGAAAGGCCGGATAATGAAACAGAAGAGGACAATACCCCGGTCCTGAAAAATGCTTTGAAGCAGCTAGAAAAGGAACCTAACACGGTCGATGAGTTAGCGGAAATTAATCTGGGGACGGAAGAAGACCCACGACCAACTTTCATAAGCGCGTCGTTACCGGAAGAGGTGGCTAACAGGTTGAAGACATTCCTTAAAAGCTACATGGACTGCTTCGCTTGGAGTTATAAAGAAATGCCTGGATTAGATCCCAACGTAGCGGTCCATTACTTAAAAATTGATCCAACCTTCAAGCCGATTAAACAAGCGCCGAGGCGGATGAGAATAGAACTCGAAGAAAAGGTCGTGGAGGAAACGAAGAAACTCATCGACGCAGCTTCATACGGAAGAAGAGACGCCGAATGGGTGGCTAGCATTGTCCCGCTTAAAAAGAAAAATGGGCAAATCCGCATTTGTGTGGATTTTCGGGACTTAAACAAGGCGTGCCCTAAAGATGATTTCCGCTCCCAAGAATCGAAATCATAATTGACCATACCTCCTCTTATGAAGTCTTCTCCTTCATGGACTAAGTTACGCTGGCTATAATCAAATTAAAATGGCGCCAAGATGAAAGGCACACGGCATTTCGCACGCCGATTGGCATATATTGTTACAAAGTCATGCCGTTTGGGCTCAAAAATGCAGTGCCACCTACCAACGGCGATGACGAAAATATTCGACGATTTGATCCACAAGATAGTCGAGTGCTATGTGGATGATCTAGTCATCAAGGCCATGTCATATGAAGAACACCTCCAATACCTCGAGGTCATTTTCAACCGCCTTTGAGAGAACATGCGCTCAAATTAAACCCGTTGAAATGCGCATTCATGGTATCATCCGGTAAATTTCTGGGATTTGTAGTACGCCATGTGGGAATTGAGATAGACCGGCAAGATCAAAGCAATAACCGAACTATCCCCGCCAAAGAATTTAAAACAATTGCGATCTTTGCAAGGGCAATTGGCGTACATCGAAGCGATTCATAGCCAACCTATCGGGTAAAATCCAACCCTTCACCCTACCGACTAAGAAGAATATCCCGTTTAAGCTGGGATGGCGAGTGCCAACGAGCCTTTGAAGAAATCAAGGCCTATCTACTCAACCCTCCAAGGTGTTGGCGCGCCCATACCCGGAAGGAACTTATTCTATATACGACCGCCTCTAGATGGATCCTTGGGAGCTCACGGGCACAAGAAAACCAGGATGGTAATCAAAATGCGCTATATTACTTAAGTCGCATGATGGTAGGGGCATAACACGGGTATTCACCGATCGAGAAGCACCGTCCGGCCCTAATCTTCGCGGTGAAGAAATTGAGGCACTACATGCTAGCCCATAAAATCATTTTAATATCCAAGGTGGACCCTCTTAAATACCTGATGACTCGGCCAATGTTGACGGGGAGGCTGGCCAAGTGGGCTATCATTCTCACCGAGTTCGACATCACCTATACACCGCAAAAGGCGATAAAGGGGCAGGCGCTAGCGGATTTTCTGGCTGCACACCCGATCCAAGATGACTCCCCATTAAAATGTGACTTTCCTGATGAAGAAACTCTACATGTTGAAGAAGGAAGTCCTATATGGGAGATGTACTTTGATGGTGCCTCGTCAATCAAGCCGATCGCGGCCCGGAGTCCCAACGCATGCGAGCCGGCGCAGACTAGTCTTCGTAACCCCGGAAGGCGGGATAATACGACATTCTCTCGCTTTAACCGAACCATGCACAAATAATGAAGCGAGTATGAGGCACTCATCGCCGACTAGAGCTATCACTGAAGCTAGAGATCAAGGCTGTGCGCATCTTTGGGGATTCACAGCTGATAATAAATCAAATAATTGGCGAATATAAGGTTTTGAAGCCGGAACTAATACAGTATCACCAAAAGGCCATGGAACTAATGAAGAAAATCCCGTATGTGTCCATCGAGAAGGTCACGAGGGCCGTGAATGGTGAAGCGGATGCGTTGCCAAACTCGCCAAGGAGTCAAGAACCAACAGAGCGGAAATCCACATCACCGTCCGCAATAGGAGGCCATTATCATTGTGTCAAACAACGATGAGGCGAATAATGAAAATGTTGGGCTAGAAAAGATAGAATGCCAAGAAACAATGATAACCGAAGAAGACGATGATTGGAGACAATGTTCATTGAATATTTCCGCATGGCACCCTCCCCAAAGATAAAAGAATCGCCGATCAAATAAGAAAGCGGGTACTACGGTATGCATATGTGGGCAATACGCTATACCGTAGGTCTTATGATCGCCATTGTGGCTAAGATGTGTATCGTGGCTCGAAGCGGCAGGTCATGAAAGAAGTTCATTCCGGGCTATGTGGAGCACATCAGTCTGGGCCGAAAATGAAATTAAAGATCAAGCGAATGGGGTATTATTGGCCCACGATGGTGGCTGATTGTGAAGAGCACGCAAAGAAGTGCCGCATGTGCCAGATACATGGCCCTTTTATACATCAAGCGCCAAACCCGTTGCACCCCACGGTAGCATCCTGGCCATTTAATATGTGGGGCACAGATATAGTGGGGCCCATAGACCCTCCAACGTCGAGAGGTCACCGGTTCATCTTGGCGGCATCAGATTACTTTACTAAATGGGCCGAAGCCGTTCCGCTTAAAGAAGTTAAAGCGTCTGATGTGGTTAAGTTCTTCAAGACGCACATTCTCTACCGATTCGGCACCCCACAACGGATAATATCTGATAACGGGACGGCCTTTAAGAGCTCCAAAGTCTATGCCCTGGCAGAGCAATTTAATGTTGATTGGAGATTCTCGTCCATTTATAATCCGAGAGCCAATGGCCTGGCCGAAGCCTTTAACAAAACCCTAATCAATATTATGAAAAAGACCGTGGACGGCAACCAACGAGACTGGGACAATCGTCTACAGGAGGCATTATGGGCTTATCGAACCACATACCGAACGCCTACGCAAGCTACCCCGTATTCTTTGGCTTTTGGGGTTGAAGCCGTTCTCCCTCTTGAGGTGGAATTACCGTCATTGCGGGTGGCTATGCAAAATGATATGACCATGGACGAATGCCAACAACTTAGACTGGACGAGTTGGATGCCATGGACGAAAAGAGACTGATAGCCCAGCAGAACCTTGAAATATATCAGGCAAAAATGGCAAGGGCATATGATAAGATGGCGCGAGTCGTGGCATTTCAACAAGGGGAGCTTGTTCTTGTCCTCAAGAGGCCGATCATCGGCGGCACATCGGCCCAAAATTCTCTCCGAACCGGAAGGGCCATATGTAATTGAGAAGGTATACGGGGCGCGCATACCAACTCATAGACCATGAAGGTGAGAGGCCCATGCCACCGATTAATGGGCGATATCTCAAGAAGTACTACACCTAGCCCGCAGAGAGGGACCAACCGAGTAGTATCTATTGTAAATAAATGAGAGGAAATAAGTGTTCGTTTACACACACGTGCACGAAACACAAACCCATGTCTAACCTCCACTTTTGCATAAAATCCCAAAAACCTTATTTTTGCATCTCAAATAGAATGCATCCAAAAATCCAAAACCACACAAACACATATAGCCCTATAAAAATAAAAAATATATAGAACAAGAAAATTCAACGCCAAAACCACGCGAGAATGTAAGGCGAGAGCTTTGGTGTTTGGGCTCACAATACAAATACCACCGGGTTTGTCCATTTGATACGTAGAATAAACACAAAAATGGGCGGGGGTTTGCGCTTGTCCCTCAAACTATCTCGTTGCTAATGACGAAAGTTGCTCATATTGGTCGTCGCGCTGCGCAAGCCAAGGGATAGGTCGAGCAAATTGGTGGCTAGTAAATAGTCGCTTCCGAGGGCATATAAATAAATAACTCCCGTATTATTAGTAACATGTATCACTAATAACCAAAAATCACGCCTTCTTCTAATAAAATGAAAGGATATATAAGTAAAACAATAAAAACCTATTTTCCCTACTTATGAATAAAAATGATGATAATAAAAAAATAATAAAATCTTTTCAATAAGGGGTTGCCACCTTGTCCCCGACACCATGAGTGTTATACAAAGCCGGTTGGTGCATTTATCCGTAAAAGCACCACACGCCCGAAGAAATGGTGTGTCATAATCCCACGACATATCATGGAGGGTCGACCAAAGGTTTACGCTTGTACCCGACATTTCATGTTAAACAAAGCGGCTCGCTTAAAGAAGTGACTCGAGTCATGGAGAGCGGACCTACCCGATGAAAGCTCTGTCTCGCGCAGGATGCGTGATGGATGTTTGAGGGTAGCCAAAATATAAAAAACCAGGTTGGGTACATTCATCCGCAAAAGTACCACACGCCCAAGGAGGTGATCTGTTTCTAATCCCAAAATAGGTCATGGAGGGGTCAGATTAAGGGTTTACGCTTTTGCCCGACATTCAGTGTCAAATAAAGTAATTCGCTTAAGGAAGTGACTCAGGTCATGGAGAGCGGACCTACCCGATGAAAGCCTGTCTCGCAGGGATGCGTGATGGATGTTTGAGGGTAGTACCCCCACAAAACAAATTGAGTGGAGATGAGTGAAGGTGAGTTTCCACTTACGCACGCAATCTGCACAAATGAGGGGGAGAGTGGGTGAGCTTCCACAAATAAATATCAATTAAATATACAAGGAGCATCCACAAAATGGTGTTATCAATTGCATCCATAATCCAATTGATACCGGTAAGTTTATCCATCGGTAATAAAGGGATAAACGGGTTTATTCTGTACCGGCCTAGAGGTCAATACGTATTGTGTTCGGATCCGTAAAATACCACGGTTACTTGAGTTTTGTATTGCCATAAATAAAGAGAAATGATGTATAGAATAAATGTAATAGGATGTTGTGAGATTTTCCTTTTATTATGATTAGACGGCGCGAAAGGATGCGATTGTAATAGGGCGCTTTTGCAAATAAGATTGGAGGTGCACAGCATAAAATCAATAAAATACTTCCTCGCGCTGCAGAGGAAGCGATGAAAGGATAATAATAGAGGCAAGCATCATCCACAACAAGAGATCAAAATGATAAATGTCAAGGCATCCTATATCAAGTATAGTAAAAGAAAAGGAGAAGGAAAAAAATGAAAGTGCAGTCTATGGGCCCAAAAAGCGGGACTCCAACTCTAATAGCACAATGCTAATAGTCTCTAAATAAGCATGGAGGGAGTGCCTGTCCTCCTCCGAAGCTGCCTCGAAGTCCAAGAACTGAGCGAAGGCACTATCCCGAGCACTCGTGTGAATCTGCAGCTCTGGGAGACGTCCTGCTAGATGTCGGGAGAAGCCCTCCACCGATAATCTATGGTCCTCTAGCTCCCCGCACGAGCATCGAGCGGGCCCACCACTAACTCCCATGGAGCGGAGAGTGGCACAAGAAGAGAGCCGCCGAAGATAGCGAAGTCGAGCGGCCTCCAAATGCGTAGCTCATGAATCTCCAACTCGTGCTTTGGTATACGAGAGAGCTCGCATCTGGTAAGCCCCGAGCGCTCCTCACACCTCCCGGAAATGAAAGTGCTCTCGAGACGAGGTGCAATGAGTAGAGCCGGCGCGATGGTATCCCGCATCGCCCTATACCAATCGAAGGAGAAGCCACCGGCGAGAGTCCAGATCTCGAAATCTAGCGGATAGCCCCAAAGAAAGTATCTCGGAGTGCATCCACCGGCGCGGCCAAGGCGAGCCGCACATCCCTCGATGTAACATCTCGCAAGTAAAATAAATGGGTTAGACAAATTGTTATAACCAAAGAAGAAATAGAAGGAAAAGAAGATCTAACCTATCGCCTCGTCGCCCGAGACAAAGTGGACCGAGTCGGGATAGGGATGTCTGTCGCCTCGGAGGACCCGCAGTGTACTCGCCCGCTACAAAATAAAATGGAAAGCATAAATACATGAAAAATAAAATACGGTGCAAATGATAAAGGAAATATAAGGTACCTGGAAGAAGCATGAGGCTTACGAGACCCTCGCTAACCAGGGCCCCCGTATCTGGGCTGTGGAATAGCTGCTCCACCAGCCAACTCTCATCCAACTCTGAGTCGTAATCGACTGCAACCCGCTCAGTCGAGACTCTGCCATCTGTGGCCATGAGAGGCTGCCCGTCGGGAGATGAAGAAGCATGAGATGACCCTCCCTCGATCAGTAATGGCTCGTCGCCTGCGGGCTCGACAGCCAATGGACTCCCCTGCTCTAAAGAAGCCTCCTCTGATCGTACAAGAGTGAGCACTGGCCCCAGAACCACATCAAATGAGTCACCGTCTCCAGTGGGTACCAGCAAGATCGACGGTGAAGCAAGACCGTCATGAAAGAAAGACTCTGAGCGGTGTGGAGATGCCATGTCATCGCCTCAAGGTCTGTAAAATCTACATGTAAGAATGAAAATACTAGTGCATGCTTTGCAACTAAATATTAAATGAAGCACACGAACCTCGCGACGGCAAGGTCGGTGCAAAACCCGAAAATGGCAACAGCTCGCAGCGCCGATAGATCTGCTATGATGTCACCTCGGGCAGCCTCCACAGGAGATGTCCCGCGAGCTGGAAAATAAACCCTAATCAGAGATGCAAATGAAGTGCGCCCGAATAAGGATAGGCGAGTCAATAAAGAAAATCACCCGGAGTGGGAGAAGGAAAAGAAGACGACGGAAGACGGGCCGAGAGGCGCCGTCTCGATCTCTCCCCATGGTAGCTGGAGCCGGTGGCTCGACGGGTGGCTGAGAATGAACGCCAACTACTCGTGGACGAGGGACCGAGAACCCGGGCTCCGCGTGATCATACTCATAAGCCAGCTCTGAATCAAAAGAGAATTGGTCGAAATGAGATAGGGCTTATCAAAAGAAAATAACCTAAAGGGATAATGAAGTGTACCTGTAAGAATGGTCCTAACAGGAGCACGAGAAAATCGGCTGTCTAAACCCTGAAAGTCGACAGGCTCGCGCAAAGGGCCGGAAAGGGCTGCGATCACGCGAAACGGTGCCATCTAATAGAGGCCGGCCATCTCGCGGACATGTACTCCGACGACCACCGGAGGAGTATACGACGGTAAGAGCGAATGGTCTCATAATACCACCGCCGATAACGCCTCGTGAAGGTGGAAGTCCTAGAGGTGGATACCATCGATAGCGAGTGCCCGTGCCCAGCGGTCGGAAGAGGTGAGTGTAGCACCATCCGATACCCTCCAAATCGGCCGCCAATGATGTAGGGCGGAGAAGAAGGCCGGAATATCCCGATCCAAGCCTAACGATGTGCGCATCGATGTGGCGAGTAGGGCTCGATGAACATATAATCGCCCAATTTGAGAGGAAGAAAGCCCCGACGAATGCGATCGGGTACTCCAAATCAATAGGCCCGGCTCGATGCTAGAAGAGTCGAAGAGGGGACCCCGCTGTCAATCACCATCCCGTCGGCAACCCTAGCCGCCCCACGGCCACCGATCCGTCTCGAGAGAAGCGCGTATGGTCTCGGCTCCCGAAGAATCTATACGAGCAGACCTCCGGAGTCAATGAAGTGCCGCACCCCGGCTAGGTCACTCAATAAGGGTAGGCGATCTCGTAGCGTGACCGCCATGCCGGATCATATGAGCCGACCAATGCAAATGGAGCCATCCGCTAATCGATGCCACGGGATCGCCTCCGGCACTTTGTGAAGGACTACGAGACGAAGTCGACCACGGAGGCATCCGTAAATGTTGGCGATACGAGCACGCCAAAGAAATCCTGTCGCCACGCGCGATCAGGCTCGCCATAACGAACACCGAAGGCCGAATGGTGTATGCGGGGGAGCTAGGTAATAAGAAATAGCAGATCCACCAAGAGATGAAAGCTGTCAAATAAGTCTCCCGATCCACGACATGTGAACACGGGGTATCCCGAGATGGGATAGGGCGTCGTGATGAATCTCGAGCCGACCCGTACCAAATGGATCTCTCGGTGGAAGCCAAACCCGTAGGGACGAGTATGGACCCGATCGGTGAAATAGGCGATCCAATGTACGAACGGAACTCCGGATGCCCCCTCCGTAAATAATGATAAATCTCATAAGTCCTCTCAAAAAGGCGGGAATCGAGTGAAGTCTCCCGAGTCGGCGGGTGAGACCATGAACTCGTCATAGAAATGGCCAAAGATCGGCGAGCCCCGGTCAACCTGCTTTGTATCTCCAGGAGAGTCGAGTCGGCTCCCGATCGTCGATGAACAAAGTGTTGGTGGAATAGTTCCACCTCTCACAAAAGGCCCGTAGCCGGGGTGTGTCGATATGATAATGAAACATCGACAAGAAAAGCCGAGTCATATATCCCGGCTCGCCTCGAGCGAGTCCCCTCCCGTGAGCACATACGGGTCCACTCTGGGCGATATCCATGGCACTCCAAGGGAGTGATGAAGGGAGCGATGTCCATCCGTGAGCCTCCCCGTCGATAATCTCCTTGCCCAGGAGATGTGTCAAAGGAGCCGTAGAGGCAACGCCTGTAGGCCGAAGGGCATGATGTCATGAGGGCCGATCATCCCTGAAGAATAAACCGCCGCCTCGCGGAGTAGACGAGAGTCGCTCGGATGGGCGAGACGAGAGGAGTCCAATCGCTAGGATCCTCATAAAAAGAATGATAATGACTCAAGGGCGACGCGAATGGCGTCATGAGATGAAACTACAATACCCGAAGAAGAGAAAACGTCATGAGAAATGAAGTGATGAATAATAAGGAATAATGCACCAAGACAAGCCTTTCGAGCGTTCAAGACTCGTCTTGGTGGGTGGCTCTTTGTTTACCCTTGAAAGATATCAAGGATGAATAGATGAATGAATGAAAATAAAATTGATGATTAATGATAAATCATGAGAAAGGGGGAAGAAAGAGAAAGCAATGAAAGATGGCCCACTAGTCGGGCAGAGAGGTCGCGCTAACCCCGAACAAACCCATTAATCCCACAATGAAATATTAGGGTGAATGACGAGGATATAAATACCTCACCACCTCCTACTCATTCGAGGTGGCCGACCCTCGGGGAGATTTAGGAAAGAGAAAATCTCCCCGATGGGTCGGCCATTTGATTACATTTTCTCCGACAAGTGGGACCCACTTGCATCCTTGTAGATGAATCTAACAACATAGCCTATTTGATGAGTCATTCATGTGACCATTTTCAGCACGCAGTGGACCCCACACCTCGGTGACTATTGAAGGGTCCGAAATTGAACCCTAGAAATCGCCTTTGAAGCTAACCCTAGAAAGGAGCCTCAAGCAAAGAAAATCCCTATGCTACATGAAACGATGTCAATGCCAAGCTAGCATTTTGATGCAACTAGTTATAAGAAATTCCAAATGTGATTTTGCTTTCAAGGTGACACAGTGCCAAAGTCTGCGAGCAACCACCTAACCATGCTTTGATTTGTGTCAATTACGATAAGTAGTCGGTTCTTTGACCAAGTCACCCTCATGTTAAGGGATTGAAAGTCAATTTCACAAGGCGATCGGTGCCAAAGTTTGGAGCAACCACTTTGATCAAGTCTAGATTTGTATTAATTCTTGATAAGTAGTCGGCATTTGATCAAATCAAGCCCTAATGAATATCAATATAAGTCTAATTGGTATTTAGTTAGGGTGGTTTCTGCAAGAGAGATAATTAGCGAGAGACACGAGCTATAATTGAGATCGGGGATTAATTCATAAGGAATAATAGGGTTTTATGGATAAAAGAATTTTTAATTCGAGAAGGCAAGGGCAAAAATGGAATTAAAAATTACAGGGATGATCATCATGAATTTAGGGATTTTTGGTGAAATTTTCATGATTTTTGGATAAGTGGAGCTATTAAAATAAATTCGGGAAAGATAAAAAGCGGAATAAATGGATTGATCAAAGGTGAGATTTGATCGGTCGTAGTGGGCCCACAGGCCCGGAGTGTAGTCGCACCGGCCCGGTGGGCCCCACCTTAATGCCACGTGGCGAGACGTCGATGGGCCTGCCTCGCCGCACCCTAGTGCCACGCCTGGCACCGCACCAGTCCACGTTAGCTTTGATGCCACATGCCACTGTAGCACGATCGGAGGCCGTCTCAGCTGCCGGAGTGCCACGTGGCTCTCTGTGCAGGGGCCAGCTTCCCTACCCACGGTGCCATGGCAACACCATGGCATCACACCTCAACTGCTCCAAGTGCCATGGCTGAGCTAACCATTAGTGCCACTGTCACGGGGACTAAGCCACATGGCACTGGCGCTACGAGCCACCTCGGATAATGTAATAGATTGATTAAACAAGTGGACCTATCGAGAGTGTGCCAAGTCAGATTGATTAAATCTAAGCGAGGGAGTTAACTAATCCACAGTGGACTAATGGTAGAGATTCATATACTTACATGTGGGAGCCCATTTTGTCGAGGTTTTATGAATGTATAGCTCACAGGCAATCATGCGCACTAGCCCATACACGGATCTAATCGGAGATTTAAATCAAAAGAAAAGAAAGCGATGTGTGCACAAGCTCACTTATATTGCGCCTCATTGTGGGTCCCACCTAGTTTGGCATGGACTGTGCACCGTGCGACCGGGCCAACGCCCTCTCTTTCTCTTCTCCTTCTCCCACCTCACTCTCTTCTTCCTTCTTCTCGACGAAACGGAAAGGGCGCCATTAGAGGTGATCGAAGCCTCTCCAAGCTCGTAGCAACTCAGATTCCTTTCACCCGAGTTAGCCCTATACATAGGAGAGTATGTGCCGATTGATCGGAATTGAAAAACAACAAGTGAATAAGGTGATTGAGAGAGATGAATACCTCGGGTGATTAATGAAGCGCTTATTCTTGCTTGAAATTGAAAATTGATGATGCGAGACCCCTTCCCTATTCACTTAGGCGACGCTGTGTATGAAGAAAGGAGAGCAGCGATTGGGGATGAATTGAAGTAATTGAGAAGAAGTGGTGAAGTCGAGGCAAATGGAAAACTTGAAACGCTTGCACTCTCGGCTTAATTGGCGATGCTTGTAGCTTCACTGTGCCTGCACCGATCTTTGTTTAGGTGATGGAAACTATCAATTGGATGATGGAGATATGTTTTTGGCCAAGAGATGGAATCGGGTAAATAAAGCTTTAAGCTTTGGAAGAAGATAACAATGGCGGAGGAGTAGAAGGGCATCTAAATGCATTAGAGTGAGTATATATAGTATGTTTAGATGCTACAGAAGGTTCTATAACAGATAAGAAGTGGAGTCAAACATGGTCAACGGCCATTGAAGGCTTGAACTTTGGATTCGCTTAGATGAATTGCCCACATCACAACGAAACACTAAGCAGAATTGAAGAACCATGTTCATGCCAGCCAAGGGGAGTCAATTGCTTGGTGTATAAGTGGTGTATGGCTCTAATTCTTTAGGTACTGTACATCTGATTGCTTATATAAACCAATTACTATACACGAAACAAGAAGAGACAATACACACGCAAAGAATAGAGCATAGACATACCCATTTGAGGAAGCTAATAGTGAGAGACGAGAGAAAGAGAGCGAGAATGAGGAAGAAGAAGTAATAGAGATGCGATTGATCTCGAGTTGCAAACTTGAAACTTTCGATTGAATTTCTTCAATCCTTCAAAGAAAAGGCTACTGTCATCCTTGGATTATAGTCGGTTAGTGATTTGGAAGCTTGATTTGTGGTAATTCAAAGAAAGGTATGTAATTCAAACTTCCATTGTAATATGATATTATAATTGAAACGACAAATTTTCTATCTTTTTCTTTTGATTTTCACCTTTTACTCTTTTGTTTGTGAATTGCTTGATTTGATCCTTATATTTGCTTCAGTTTTCTTGAGTGAATCTACGATCAGAAGTTATGTAATTAGTATTTGGTCTAATCGATTGATCTCGGTTAAAACACAAGAACTACGATACCCGGTGGGGATTCTTGATTTAATTCTTTGTTTAAACGCTTTAAATTAAGTCTCGATCTGTGTTTACATATCTTATGTATTCAAGGTTGTAGTGTTGTTCAAAGTCGATTGATCTCGATTTCAACTTGAAACTCGTCATTGAATTCATGATTTACTACGCATGTTGTCGCGTCGTGCAGATTTCAATCTAGTTCCGAGTTGAGATTAAGGGAAAATTGCATGCATAATTGGATATAGCTCGATCATAATTGTCATTATGAAGTATATTAGGTGCATAAGTCGCATTGAGAGTGGATGAATAGTCGGAATTTTGAATGAAAAGTGAAAGTCGTCGGTATCGAAGCGATCTTGCCTTTGTTAATCCAAATTCCATTAAGCTCCATAATGTAGTTATCATCAAATTAGATATGTAATTTTAGCTAGATTCCTATAGACATGTTAAACGATGCATTATCAACTGCGAATTGCCAAAACATCGTTAAATTCGGTTACAATTCGTTAATCCATACCTTCGATGTAGAAGCCCTACTTTCCTTATTATTGCCACCACGTGGCATTTGTTAAATATGATTAGATTGGGTCGATTAGAGCTTCACAACAATCATGTTAATTCATGCCGACATGACATAAACGATGTAAACGCAGGCATTTAGTGTACAAAGTATTGATCAATTCCCATTGAATTTCTAAGAATTGAGATTAGAATGCTGGAAATTGGTACCAAATCAACCATCGGCATTAGCATACCACGTGATTCCATAACGCACGGATCATTAATCAAGCGTCGTAGATCAACCAGCTCGCACTCACGCCAGAGAGCGACACAAAGCGACGATCACGATCAGGAGGGAGATGAGCGCGATCGACGAAGCGTCGCATGATAGCCGCGAATCTTGGAATTTATGTTGGCGAGTCGAGAGAATCAGCAGCGTACACGGATATTAATGCGCGTGTGTGTGAATCTTGAAGGGATCAGGGCGATGCGAAGTAAAGCGTCGCATTAAACGAAGAGATATGGATATGAATGCTGGAGCAGTCCGTAATACGAATTAATCTTGAGGCATGTCCAGGCGGCCGAATAAGAATGAGAGTTAAATGAAAGATAGTTGTTAATCTTGGAAGCCAGTCTGGCGGCCCAGTTGATTAAGGCCCGATTAATTAAATAATAACGAATAGTAATAATATGGAGTAAATAAATGATTTGAAAATGCTATTGAACTCCAAATTGACTCAAATTTGTTTCTAAAATTTCTTATTTTTCATACTATTTTTCTATACAATAATATTCCAGGTTTTAGAAATATAATCATAATAAAACATTTTAAAAGCAAAATGCATTACATATATTGATAT
Source organism: Schoenoplectus tabernaemontani (assembly GCA_037127355.1). Classification (NCBI taxonomy): domain Eukaryota; kingdom Viridiplantae; phylum Streptophyta; class Magnoliopsida; order Poales; family Cyperaceae; genus Schoenoplectus; species Schoenoplectus tabernaemontani. The sequence continues at coordinate 9,179,268 of CM073742.1, forward strand.
AGTTGACCTAGATTTGACTTGTCATTTTAAATGCTATAAAAATTCCAAAAATACAAATAAAAATCATAAATAATAACTAGATATATTTTAGTGATTTTTTCAAGTGATTTTCCATGAAATAATCATAATGATAGTAATATACTATAATAAAATGAGATTAGCTATATTCTTTGATAAAAAAAAAATAATAATAATAATAATGGATATTATATTGATATTTTCTATAATAATAATAATAAAAAAAAAAAAATATATACAAAAAAAATATACTACCATATACATTTTCTATTATAATAAAGAATGAATAATAATATAGTTTTATGATATGAATTGTATTTCTTTTGTTATTTCTATAGCAAATATACAATAAAAATACTTTTGATGAATAAAATGTAAATAAAATAATAGTTATAATAAAAGTATAATAAATTTCATCTCTTATAGCTATTTTTCCAACTAATAATAGTAATAATAAAAAAAATCTCATATTTTTCTATAGATAGTAAATAGAAATAATAAAAATAGATATAATGATTTCTTTTTAGCTATTATAGATATTAAAAATAAAAAATATATAATAAAAATAATAATGGTAAAATAATATAGCTAACCACCTTTTAATTTTGTAAATGATTCTTACATAATGGATAGTATTTCAATATAATAGAATATAATAATAAATCCTATTACTTTAGCTATTATGAACATTTTAAAAATACAAACAAAAATCATAGCCATTTTATTTTCTATTATTTTAGTAAGTGATTTCTATAAAATAAATAGGGTTTAGAATAATAAAAATAAAAATTCTATTATTTTAGCCATTATAAAAAATCCCAAAAAATATTAATAGCTACCCTTTTCTATTATTTTTTGTAAATAATTTTCTACATAGATAAATAGAGTTTAAAAAAAAATAAAAATAATAATAATAAAATAATAATAAGTAATAAAAGAATAATAATAATAATAAGAAGATAATAATAATAATAATAATAATAAATAAAAATACATCTTCATAATAAAAATAATAATGGAAAATACTATAATAAGACTTTGTGCATTTTAAAATAGAATAAATATGTACTCATAAGGAGTGTAGAGCGCATATGAATATTTGCACACATGACATGACATTTAAAGTGATTAGTCAATGACAAGAACATCTTGACGTGGGATGATTAAGGCTTGAATAGCAATATGAAGAAGATATGTCGAGACAAGAACATCTTGACACTTGATGAAGAACAGATACGTCGAGACGGGGAACATCTTGACGTGAGATGAATAAGGCTTTGATAGCGACATGAGAGAAAGTATGTCCGAGACGAGGGAACATCTTGACACACGATGAAGAATAACCGAGCTCTGACACTAACATGAAGATATCAATGTCGACTACGAAGAAGAAGAACATTACGATGTCCTAGAAGGTGACATCTTAATGACTGTTTGCCATGAGCAAGTAACTCATGATTGAATACGCTCACACAAGGGGTGTAGGGCTACGTAGTAATTTTGCACAAGTAATGCACGACACGTAGGATGATTAGTCGAGACAAGAACATCTCGGCGCTCGTTGAAGATTGACCAAGCTACGACATCGGCATGGAGAGATATGTCGACTTTGAAGATGAAGAACATTACGATGTCAAAGCGAAGTGACATCTTAATGACTCGGTGTCATGAACAAGTAATTCATGACCATTTGAGGCTAGCAAAGGCTTGAACTCGTCGAGTCGATGAGTTTGTCTCTGCTCATTCAGAGAATGTGAGATTGAATCGGTACTGTTGGTAGATTCATCCACAAAGCATGAATGTGAACCGTTACGCCAGGTAGGTTCCTTCACTAACACATGCCTCGAATGTTAGGCGGCCGAGCGCTTCGGGTTTGACATTGTGTGCAATTGTGTTTCCTAGGTTTATGAATCGGCTTAGTGCTTTACGAATTCATGATCTAGAAGATCGGTGAGAAGAAACACGTGGGCCGCTATCCACCTCTTCTCCACGATTCACCAACCTCGAGATCAGCCGGCTCGGTGCTTGAGGTTGTATTTTGTGTGATTGGTTGTTGACTAGTTAAGATTGAGCCGTCTGTTTGTAGGTTTATCTTCTAGATCGACGGAGGTCGAAGTCGATTACTGTATGTAGCTACTCAAGCCCACATGAAGAGATCTTTGGTGCATGTTGGTAAGGTTACATCTCGAGGTGGCATGGGTATCAGGCAAGTCTGTTTGTAGGTTCGTCACCCTATAGACAAAAACAGAATCTACATGTTTGTAGGTTTTGTCTTCCACTAGATTGAGCCGTCACATTTGTAGGTTCATCTTCGTAGATCCTTTTATAAACTTAGACGACCACTTGACCATCTCTTAACTATCCTATTTGCTTCTCTCTTTCAAAGATCCGAGAGGTGCCTCGAGGTTCGTAGCCCGGGGTAATTAACGGTGGGGGCTTGCGCCCGCCGGAATCTCTGAACTCATGATCGCTAAAAAAACCACTGAATGTGCATCCAAATATCTTTAATCGGCGAGAATACGTGAGCACCCGGCGAATGCACGCTCGGGAGGGATCTCGTGTCCTTCTTCCGCAACCCGTCGCCGCGGCGGCGGTGCGGAGCGCGCGAAAAAGGGTCGCACGATCTAGTCAACTTGCAGTTTGAGCGTGCAAAACAGCAGAGACGAGACGCCACCACCGTGCTTGGCGCCAAATGAGTAATCCCAAGGCGCAAAACACTCGGAACACGCGAGGAAAAACAAGTCGGAGAGCAAAACATGAAAACAAGATGTCACGATGCGCGGAAGAAAATGAGTCGTACGGCGCAAAACATGAAAATGGGACCCGACGCCCTCGGTACAACGAAAATGAGTCTGGAGCGCAAAACATCAAAAACGGGACCGAATGCCACTCGATGCAACGCGAAAACAAGTCCGTGCGGGCGACACATTAAGAAACGCTGGGACCGACGCCCTACCATGCCCTCCGAAAAACGGTCGGGAGCGCAAAAACATGAAAACGGGACAAGACACGCCAATCGGTGACAATCAAAAAATAATGTTTATGGGGCGCGAAAGCAATGAAAACGGGACCCCACGCCCTCGGGCAGCCGAAAAAGGAGTCGGGAGGCGCAAGAAACATGAAAACGGGACACGACGCCTTCGCGGCTTTGCCGAGAAACGTGTCTGCGGCGGAAAACATGAAAACGGGACCCAAAGCCCTCGTCACAGTCGAAAATGAATTTGAGCGTGCCAAAGCTAGAAAACGGGGAGCCGACGCCCTCGGTTTCCGTGAAAATGAGTTCGAGACGCACAAAACATGAAAATAGTACCGAAACGCCTCGATGCCGGCAAAACGAGTCTCGGAGAACAAAACAAAGAAAAACGTGACCGACGCCACGAATGCTGCAAAGCGAGGATTCGAGCGCGCATGAAACATTGAAGCAGGGACACAGACGCCCTCGCTGACTTGCAGCGTGTCGGGAGTGAAGGCATGAAAAGCGAGACACGGCGCCCTCGGTACGCAGGGGAAACGATGCGGGAGCGCGCGAAGAGCATGACGTGAAACGTGCACCATCGGTGCGCAAAAACGAGATCGGGAGGCGCATGAAAACATGAAAAATGGGACCGAACGCCCTCGTCAAATGCAAACGCTTGAGTCGGGGGAGCGTAAAACATGAAAACGGAGACGACGCCCTCGTGCGTGCGAGTCGAAAGCGTGTCCCGGGAGCGCAAAACATGAAAACGGGACCCAGACGCCACTCGATGCCAGGCGAAAGTCAGAGTCATGGAGTGAAAACATGAAAAAAGGACAGACAGACCTCGATGCATGCAGCTGAAATCCGATGCGGGTGGGCAAGACATTAAACGGGACACCGATGCGTCGGTGCCGTCAGCACGAGGATTCGGAGAGCGCAAAAACACAGAAAACGAGGCAGACGCCCACGGAGCCGCCAAACGAGTTCGGGAGCGCAAAACATGAAAAGCGGGACCGCAGCGCCTCCCACGCCGCCCAGAAACGTGTCTGCCCAGGCGCAAAACATGAAAACCGGGATCCAAAGCCCCCTCGGTATCGTCGACGAGTTTGAGCGTGCAAAACTTGAAAGCGGGAGGCGAAAGCGCCTTCGGTGCCGAGTCGAGAAAATGAGTACGGGCGCAAAAACATGAAAAGAAATGGGACCCCAGACGCCACTCGGGCAGCGGAAAAACGCAGTCGGAGAGCAAAACATGAAAAGAAGATACGCGCCCTCCACACGCGAAAGCAGTCGGGAGGCGCAAAAATAAGAAAACGGGAGTTGACGCCCTGTAATCGCCAAGCAGAACGAGTCGAAGGCTTCAAAAACATGAAAACGGGAGACGAGTGCCACTGAAGTCTTGGCGAAAATGAGTCCGAGGCGCAAAACACAAGAAAACGGGACCGAAACGCCTGGCCTACGATGCTGAAGTCAACCTTAATGCGAGAGAGCGCAAAATATGCAAACGGGACATGACCGGCTCTCGATGTCAGGTCGAGAAAAAAAAAATTCTAGGTGGGCAAATACGTAAAAACGGGACTAGATGCCTCGAATACCATTCTGTGAAAAGCGATGTTTGGGACGCAAAAACAAAGAAAAGCGGGACTCGACGCCCTCGAATGCAATGAAAAACAAGTCATGGAGCGCAAAACATGAAAACGGACCCGACGCCACAGTGCGGTAGCAAATCGAAAACAAGTCCCAGGAGGCAGCAAGACATTAAACGGGACCCGATGTCGTCTAAAAACGATTTCGAGCGCAAAACATGAAAATGGGACCCGCGGCGCCCTCGGAAAGCGGGAAAGCAGTGGGAGAGCAAAACATGAAAAACAGATCGACGCCCTCGCGCGCCAAAAAGCAGTCGGGAGCGCAAAATAAGAAAACGGGGAGTTGACGCCCTCGGAGCCGCCCAGAAACAAGTCCCGGAAAAGCAAAAATGTAAACGGGAGTCGACGCCTCGATACATAGAAAATAGTCGGGCGAAACAAAACAGCAACAGTCGGTACAAACGAAAGCAGTGCAGACGCAAAATATAAGAAACGGGACTCGACGCCCTCGAAGTCTGTAGCAGAAAAAAAGAAAGAATTCGAGAGCGTGGCCCGAACGTGTCAATAAATCGGACACGCGCCCTCGAAATGCGAAAGCCTCGGTACGTAAGCGCGGGGACTCAGTCCGAGCGAGCAAAAAATAAACGGGACCGGCACACTCAGGGGCATGCAGAAAATAGTCGGGAGTGCATAACATGCTCAAGCAGGGAACAAACGCCCTCGATGCACGCCCAAACGAGTCTAGAGCGCAAAAATGAAACGGTATCAGACGCTCTCGGTACTGCCAAAATGATCTGCGGGTGCGCAAAATATGAAAAACAGGACCATGCAGAAACGCCTCTCGCCACCCCTTTCGCCAACGTGTTCGACAGTAGCCTCGCAAAACGAAAGCAGGACCCGGCACCCTCGGTACCTCACAAAACAGTGCGGGAGCGCATAAACATTAAAAGCAGGAGAAGATACGCTTCCCCGTCTCTTCTTAGAAAATGAAGTCAGAGAAACGCATAAAACAGAAAAAAGGGACCGCGCATCCACTATCTGCGTAAACCCCTCAGCAGTGTAAAGGAGCATAAAACATGAACATGGAGGCCCATGACTCGCTCGGTGCACGACCCGAAAATGATTACGGGAGCGCAAAACAGGAAGGAAAGGGGACTGAACGCCCTCGTGCGAGTCGAAAACAAATACGGGCGTAAAACATGAAAGCGAGATTCGACGCCACCGGAACCATCGAAAGCGAGTCCGGGAGCACAAAACATGAAAACGGGACCCCGCGCCCTCGCAGCGCAAGCGTGTCGTGCGCACAAAACATGAAAATGGGACCCAAAGCCCTCGATGCGCCAAAAAATGAGTTCGGGCGTGCACGAAACATGAAAACGGGACCGAAGCCTCGTGCGCGAAAATGGTCGGTTAGCGTGCAAAACATGCCAGCCGGGCCAGAGCACGCGCAGTGCATGCGTAGAAAATGAATCCGGGCGCGCAAAACATGAAAATGGTACCCGACGCCGCTCCCGCACGCCAAAACGTGTTCGGGAGCGAAAGCATGAAAATGGGACCGACGGCCCCCATCGTGCCGCGCAGAAAATGAGTTTGAGCGTGCAAAAACATGAAAACGCAGAGCGAACTCCTCGGTACCCGAAAAGTCGGAGCGCTCGAAACATGAAAGCGCGGACCGACGCCTCGGTACTGCAGCCCAGAAAATGAGTCAGCGCGCATCGCGAAGAAAACGAGACTCGGCTCCTTGATCGGTACCGCCATGACAATGAGTGCGAGAGACGCAAAACATGAAAAGGGACCCACGACCACAACTGTGCGCGCGAAAATGGGTCGGGGAGCGCAAAAATACGAAAACGGGACCGTGCTCGCCAGTCAATCTGTCAGCAGTCGGGAGCGAAAGACGCGTAAGCGGGTCACGGCCGCCCTCGGTATCGCGGGAAAACGACTCCCAGGAAGCTAAAAACATGATATCAAGAGCTAAAACGCAGGGACCGCGCCCTCGATATCCGGTTGAAAGCAGAGTCGAAGGCGTGAACATATGAAAAAGCAGGCGCGAACTTGCCCAAGTCGATGCTGCCAGAAGTGAGTCCGGGAGGGCAAGAAGCATGAAAACGGACCCCGTGCCCTCGTGCCGTCGAAAATGAGCACGGGGCGCAAAACATGAAAATGGGACCCCGACGCCCTCGGAGCTGCGGAAGCGTGTCAGAGGCAAAACTGTAAACGAGTGCGACGCCCTCGCGCTGCATGCGAAGCGTGTCGGGGAGCGCAATACATGAAAATGAGACATGCCGTGCAAATCCCAGTCTTACTAGCTTCAATGGGATCGGGCCGTCACAAAAATGGCTACAGTAGCGCGCCTGAGAGCAAGCGAAGATGAGTCGGGGAAATAGGCAAAACATGAAAGTAGGAGCCTACGCCCTCCTTGCCTCGCCAAAAACATGAAAACGGGAGTCGCATGACTCCCGGGTCTGTGACAACTTCGAGTCCGTGGCGCCGGAAACATGGCAGGACGAGCGACCTCAGGTTCGTCGGCTCATGAGACACTGTCGCTTCCTCGTCATCTGCTTTGTAAACTAGTTCGGGTGCGCAAAACATGAAAATGAGTCACGACGCCTCGATATCGCGGGAATGACTCAGGGCTCGAAAACATGAAATCAGAAGGCGCGCCCTCGTTCTTGCACAGGAATACTCTGACTCTAGGAGGGAAAAACATGAAAGAGGACTCGAAAACGGGAACGTCGCCATCGATACTACGAAAACAAATTAGGGGAACGTCATTAGCACTGAAAACGAGCCGACGCCCACAAATGGGTACCGCCGAAAGCGAGGTCCCGGGACGCAAAACATGAAGACGGCACGACACCCTCGGTTCGATTCACGAAAACCCGGCGAGATCCCGTCGCTCTCAATCTGCCGTAGAAAATGAGAGTTCGGACGCAAAACGTGGCTTGAGTCACGACGCCCTCGGGTATTGCGAGGAGCAAGTCGGGAGCGCAAAACATTAAAGCGGGACCGACGCCCTCGTCGCAAAAACGCGAAATCGGGGAACGTAAAACACAAAATGGGATCCAGACGCCCTCGATGCCCAGTCGAAAGCAGTCGGGAGCGCAAAATAAAGAAAACGGGAGTTGACGCCCTCGAGCCGCCCATGAAACGAGTCCCGGAAAACGCAAAACATGAAAATGGGAGTCGACGCATCTCTTCTGCCTTAGAAAATGAGTCGTCCCGGCGCGCATAGAAACATGAAAACGGGACCCATGACGCTCACTCGGTGCCGCGAAAACGAATCGAGAGCGCAAAACATGAAATCGGGACCAACGACCTCGATACGTAGAAAGCAGTGCGAGTAGCGCACAAAACATGAAAAGCGGACCCGAGACCAACGATCACGCTTGAAAGCAAGTCGGGCGTAAAACATGAAAATGGGAGCGCAATAGCGCCCTCGGTGATGCCGCCAAAATGAGTCCATGAGCGCCAAAACATAACGCAGGACCAGGCAGCCCTACGATGCCAGTCAACGAGTACGGGGCCGCAAAAAAAGCAGGACGGGATCCTACGCCAGCCTCGGTAGCCGCCGGAGCCGTAGCCGTAAAATGAGGCGCATCGAGACGCCGATACATGAAAACATGACCGGTGCGATCCGATGCCCTCAGTAAGCGAGTTCGGGGAGCAACGAAAACTTGAAAAGGGCGAGCGCCCTGCGATACGCGCCAAAATATGTCAGGAGATGCGCAAAACATGAAAGCGAGACGAGACGCCCTCGAGTGCTACCGCAAAGCCCAGAGTTTCGAGCGCGCAAAACATGAAAGCGCGCCGACAGCCTCGAGTGCACGCATCGAAAACAAGTGCGAGGGAGCGCAAAACATGACGGGACCCAGCGCCCTCGGTACCATGAGAAACGAGTCAGGGAGCACAAAACATTAAAATGGGACCGACGCCCTCGATGTCACCATCGAAAATGAGTCCAGTGCGTAAAACATGAAAATGGGACCTTCACGCCCCTCGCGGCAAGTCTGCAAACGTGTCAGGAGCTCAACATATGAAAACAGGACCATCATAGTTGAGTACTTGGGAATATGAAGTTCGGAGTGCGCAAAATAATGAAACGCCCACGTGCAGCATGAAAATGAGTCCCGAGGAGCGCAAAATATGAAAAAGGGACCATGCTCCGGTCATGTGAAAATCGATCATCGGGAGCGCAAAACATGAAAACGGCACCCGACGACCTCAGGATTGTCGAAAATAGGACCGTCGCCCATAATCTGGTGAAAACGAGTCAGAGAGCGCTTGAACATGGCAACGGACACGGCACGCGATCGGTGCCGGTCTAAACGAGTTCGGGAGCTCAAAATATGAAATATTGGCCAGACGCCCCTGGTCCTGCTTGAAAATGAGTCCCGGGAGCGCAAAACATGAATATGGGACCGACACCCTCGATCTGCCCAGCAAAAGCGAGTCGGGGGAGCGTAAAACATAGAACGAGCCCGCGCCCTCGATGTCGCCAGAAAGCAGTCAGGAAGCGCAATAGATGACAGAGACCGACGCCCTCGTGCGCCAAGCAGAGTGCAGGGCGCGCAAAACATGAAAACAGGGACCCCACGCCCTCGGTCTTGACCCGCCGTATGCGAGTGCGGGGGCGCAAAGCAGAAAGAGGGACCGCGACTCCGGGTGCTTGCCATGAAAATAGTCGGGAGCGCAAAACATGAAGCAGACGACCTCGATTAGTTGAAAGCAGGACCGACGACCTCGATTCCCGTCAGTCGAAAAACAGGACACTGTAGCCCTCAATGACAATAGAAAATAAGTGCGGGAGCGCAAAACATGAAAATGGGTCCACGACGCCCTCGGTATCGCGGGATGCGACTCACGAGGAGCTCAAAACATGCAATCGGGGAGCCGACGCCCTCGTTGTCGGCAGAAGCAGAGTTTGGGAGCGCAAAACATGAAAATGAGGCACTGGCCGCCTCGATAATGCCCAAAGCGAGTCGGGGAGCGTAAAATACCAAAAGCGAGGAGACGACGACCTCGATAAATGCAAAATAATTCAGGGAGCGCAAAACATTAAAACAATGACGCATACTCGGGCCGTAGAAAAATCGAGTCGGGAGGGCGCAAGCTGAAACGAGGTCACGACGCCTCGGTATCAGCGGGAAATGACTCACAGGGAGCACAAAGCATGATTTCGGAGCCCGACGCCGCTGCCGTTGCGCGTGAAAATGACTGCGAGAGCGCAAAACATGAAAACGGGACTCGACGCCCGCTCGATACGAGTCGAAAGCGACTCTGAGGGAGCGTACAACATTAAACGGGAGCGAGATGCCCTCGGTGCCGCGAAAATGAGTTCGGGGCGTTGAACATGAAAACGGACTCGACGACCTCGTGCAAGTCGAAAATGGGACCCATCACCCAGCGTCGTCTGGCCCATTGAAAGCAGTATGGAAGCGGAAGACATGAAAGCGGTCATGACGCCTTCGGTATCGCGGGAAACGACTCCAGGGAGCTCAAAACATGATATCGAGGCGAAACCGGCCTGGTCAGTCAGCTTTGACCCGGGGAGCGCAAAACATGAAAACGGGACTCGGCATGCACTCATCTGCGTAAAAGCGACTCGGGGAGCGTAAAACCGCAGAAAACGGGCCGAGCCGAAGCCTCGATGTACCAGCGAAAATGAGTTCGGAGCGCAAAACATGAAAAACGGGACTCGACGCCCTCGGGTGCGGTCGAACACGGGACCGAATCGCCATCAATCTGGCGAAAATGAGTCCGGGAGGAGCGGAAGACATGAAAACGAGGTCATGTATCCAGCCCTCGATATCGCAGAAAGCGACTCGGGAGCTCTCAAAACATCGATATCGGCTGACCAACGCCCTGCGTTCTAGAAAATGACTCGGGAGCGCAAAATATGAAAACGGGACTCGACGCAGCCTCATCTTGCATGAAAACGACTTGGGAGCGTATAACATGAAAACGGGAGTAGATGCCCTCGATGTAAGCGCTAGAAAATGAGTTCGGGAGCGCAAAACATGAAAACGGAGACTCGCGCCCTCGGTGCCGAGCTCGAAAATGAGAGTACGGGCGCAAAAAAGATGAAAACGGGACCAGAACGCCACTCGAAACGCGCCTAAAGCGAGTCAAGGGAGAGAAAAATATGAAAACAATATGCGGCGCCCTCGCCGGCCGCGAAAACGTGTCGGGGAGAGCAATACATGTAAACGGAGACCGTGGCCGCGGGTCGTAAATGCAAACGTTAAGCCCTAAATCGCGAGTACATGGGCGCGCCAAAACATGTAAAGCCAGGGAGCGAACGCCCGTGCCCGCGAAAATGAGTTCGGAGAAAGCAAAACATGGAAATAGGACCCTACACCCTCCCCCAGCGCCAAAAAACACTGTCCGTTAGCGCAAAACATGAAAATGGGACCCAGCGCCCTCGATGCTTTGCTTAGAAAAAGAGTTCGATCAAGCGCAAAACATAAAACGAGATCGCAACTCACAGTGCTTGGCCAAGCTTCGAGTCCGGAAGCGCAAAAGCATGAAAACGGGACAGCACGGCGGCGAGTCGATCTTCTTTGCAAAAACTAGATTCGTGCGGGCAAAACATGAAAATGGTAGGCCGACAGCCACGGTACGTGCGTCGAATAGATTTCCGAGAGAGGGGCAACGAGAAACATGAAAGAAAGGGACCGAAGCACCCTCGGTATCGCAAAAATGAAGTGCGGAAGCGCAAAACATGAAAATGGGACCCGAACACCCTCGGATTTTAACGGGCTTGAGTGCGGGAGCGCCAAAATCGTTAAAGCGGGAGATGGCCAGCCCTCGAAACAGCGCCTTAAATGAGTAGTAGCATAAAACGATGAATAGCGGGCCACGGCGCCCTATATGCCCTGCGTCGAAAAATGTGTTAGGGAGCGCAAAACAGCAAAAACGGGACTAGAGCTTCGGCAAATCAATCTGCCAGAACAAGGAGTTGGTTCGCCAAACGATATAGCGGCGATACGCGCAGCCTGATGCAGTGCGCGTCCCGAAAATGGTCAGGAGCTAAAAACATGAAATTAGAGAGCAGAAAATGAGTCACGAGAGGCGCAAAAACATGAATACGGGACCGATGCCCTCAATCGTGCATTTTCATGCTAAGTGCAGGAGGCGCAAACCATGAAAGCGGGACCTAACTCCTCGATACTGTGCCAGCGATGCAGGATCGCATGAAACATGCGAAAGCCGGGACAGCGCTCTCATGCGTACCCAGTCAGCGAAATACGGGTGCATAAAACATGAAAAAGTGACGGCGTCACAGAGCCCAGCGGTATAGCGGGGGCGTGGAGATCTCTTTTTAATGTTTTTGCGCTTTGGACTCCTTTTAGCGATCTTCCCGACTAAGCGTCAGTCCCCGATTTTCATGTTTTGCTAGCCGGACTTATTTCGGCGATCTGCAGCGGCGTCGATCTATTACTATGTTTTCGTTCCGGACACATGTTTTTGGGAGGTGTGAAGCGTCGGAGTCCACGTTTTTCATGTTTTGGCGCTTCCCCGAACTCATTTTCCACGCGTCTGAGAGCATCGGTCGCGTTTTCAAGTTTTGCACTCGAGAGGCATGTATCTGCGCGCCGGACTGATTTCAATTAAATATTTTCATCAGCGAATCATTTTTAGCGTTCTGAAACGCGTCGGTTCCCGTTTTCATACTTTGTGCTCCGGACTCAATTTGCGCCAGTCGATGCAGGGAAGTGGATCCCGGATTTTCATGTTTTGCGCTCAGACTTGTTTACCCCGGCGGTACCTGAAAGGGTGGGGTCATTTTAATGTTTTGCGTTTCGGACTCATTTTAGTGGTGCTTGATCCCATTTTTCATGTTTTGCTAGGAACGGTGCTGTTTTAGGCGGTGGTATCGAGGCGTCGATCCAGGACTTCATGTTTTCCATTCCGGACATGTTTTGGGTTCCGGATTCGTTTTTAGCGGTCACGAATGGTTACGCAGTGTCCGTTTTCATGTTTCACGCTCCCCGGACACGATTTTCGTGGTCTGAAGGCGTTAGTCTCATTCATGTATTACCTGGCCGAACTCATTTGTGCAGTTACTACAGGCGTGGGTCCCCGTTTTTCATATTAGCCTGTTCTCAGGGGGACTGGTTGCGGCGATGCCAGGAGTCGAATCCCGTTTTCATGTTTTGTCATGCCCAAATCATTTCGTGCATCTGCTAAAACGTCCGATCCACCTTGTTTTCATGTTTCCCACTTTCTCGGACATGTTTTTGGTGGTGCGAAGGCGTTGAGTCCACTATTTTCATGTTTTGCGTGCTGAACTCGTTTGCGACGAATGTACGAAAAATCTTGGCTTCTGATTTCATGTTTTTGCGCTACTCGGAGAGTCGATTTCTCTCGTGAGTGCAGAGAGTCGTCGGAATCGATTATCATGTTTTGCGCTCCCAGTTTCGTTTTGGCGTGATCTGCAGGCGTCGTTCCAGCGATCTTAGAGGAGTCGTGGTCCGTTTTCATGTTTTTATGCGCTCCAGGAAAATCGTTTTGAAGTGTCTTGAATGCATCGCGTCCCGTTGCTTTGCCAGTCGTTTCTCGCGATGCAGGGACGTCGGGTCTAGTTTTATTTTTTCCTCTCCGGGAACTTCCATTGCCGACGGTACCCAGGGCGTCGGGTCTTGTTTTCATATTTTGTGCTCCCGGACTCTTTTTACGAGTGGTGCGGAGGAGTGCGGATCCCCGTTTACTGTTTTACGTTCTCGGACTTGTTTTGGGAGGTACGGAGGCGTCGAAGTCCGTTTTCATTTTGTATTCGGCTGGGACAATAAATGCGAGTCCGGTTTTCATATTTTGTGCTCAAGAGACTCATTTTCAAGTAAATGCAGAAAGTGTTTGGGTGCCGTTTACATGTTTTGTTAGCCCGGACTCGTTTCGGCGATCTCAGGGAGGCATCGAATCTGTTTTTCATGTTTTCGCGCTCCGGAGTCATTTCCACGATATCCCAGGCGTTGGGTCTGTTTCATATTTGTGCTCTCTGGACTTATTTTCGTGCATGTCTAGAAGGTGTAGGGTCCCGTTTACATGTTTCACGCTCCCGGAGTCGTTTCCCGCTGATGCAGGGACGTCGGGTCCCCGTTTTAATGTTTTCCTTCCGCTAGTTTCGGTGGTAAATGCCGTGAGCGTCGAGTCGTTTCCATGTTTGCTTGCCCAGGTTTCACGTGTCGAGCGCGTGATGCCGCGTCGAATCTCGATGCCGGTATCAATGTTTTTGCGCTGACTCGGAGCTCATTCGTGATGCCCAGGCGTCGGGGTCTCGTTTTCATGTTATGCGCTACATTAGAGCTCGCTTTTCGGCGATGTCGGGAGTGCGTCGAGTCGGTTTTTATGTTTCTATCAGCCCGGACTCTTTTTCGCGATCTGCACGGCGCCCGATCCCGTTTTCATGTTTCGCTCCTGGTTATGTTTTGGGAGAGTGCGGGTAAGCGTCAGGTCCGTTTTCATGTTTTCTTGCCTTGCCGAACTTGCGTTGCCAGCCCGTATCAGGAATGGTCGATCGTACGGTCCCGAAGCACGTTTTCTCTCCGGGCATGTTTTAACGCGCCCGGACTCATTTTTCGATTAAATGTTTTACTGCAACTGGGACTCATTTTAAGCTTTACTGCAGTGCGTCGATTCCGATTTTCATATTTTGTGCTCCCAGACTCGTTTTAGCGGCAATGCAGGGGTGTCGGGTCCGTTTACATGTTTTTGCACTTAGGATGTTCCCTATTGCGTCGCAAATCTGAGGCGTCGGAGTCCACGTTTTTCATGTTTCTTGTGGCTATAGACTTATTTCCAGTGTGTACTTGAAGTAGTCCGTTTAATGTTTTAATGCTACAGAACTCGTTTCGAAACGATCTTGCAGTTTGTCGAGTCCCGTTTAATGTTTTGCTTGCCGGGAATCGTTTTCATATTTTGCGTGATCGGACTCGTTTTTCGGCGTTGCTGGAGATGGCGTCGGGTCTCGTTTTTCATATTTTGTGCTCCCGGACTCATTTTCGGCGGTGCTGAGTCTGCAATCTTAGGATCTCATTTACATGTTTGCGCTCCCGGAGTCGTTCCGCGCAGGTACGAAGGGGCGTTGGGTCCGTTTTTTTCTTATTTTGCGCTCTCGAACTCATTTTCGGCGGTGCGGTGAGGCGTTGGATTCCGTTTCATGTTTTCCATTCTCGGACATGTTTTGGGACGTGTGGAGGGCGTCCGGGTCCCGTTTCATGTTTGCGCTCCGAGAATATGTTTTTGGCGAAGTGCAGGGCGTCGGGTCCCCATTTTTATGTTTGCATGCCGGACTTATTTTCGCGAGGCCTCAGAGCGTCGGTCCCATTTTTCATGTTTGTGTTCCCGGAGCTCGTTTCGATGGTACGGACTTGTTTCAGCGATGCAGAGGCGTCGAGGTCCGTTTTCATGATTTGCGCTCCGGACTCATTTTCGGCGGTGGTCACAGAAGGCGTCGGAGTCCCATTTTATGTTTTGCGCTCCAGAGGCACATTTTCGGCGGTGCGGACGTCGGGTGTCGTTTCATGTTTTGCGCATGCCGGACTCGTTTTCGGCCAGTGTCTTAAGCGCGTCGGGTCCCGTTTTCATGTTTTGCGCTTGTAAGCTGATTCGGCGGTGCGTAGGGTGTCGGTTCCGTTTTCATGTTTCTGCGCGCAATCGGGACTCGTTTCGGCGATTCGACGTTGGGTCCAACGTTTTCATGTTTTGCGCTCCACCGACTCGTCTCAGACGTTACCGGGGGTCGTCGGGTCTCGTTTATATGTTTTGGCGCTTGGAATCATTTTTCGGCGGTACCATGGGCGATCGGGTCCGTTTTCATGTTTTTGCGCGTCTACAGACTCGTTTTCACAGGAATCGTGGCGTCGGCTCTGGATTCATGTTTTGCGTTCTCGGACTCATTTCACAGTCTTGATGCAAGTGGGCGTCGGAGTCACTGATTTCATGTTTTGATCTCCCAGAGACTCATTTTCGAGGCGATATCGAGGCATCGGGTTCCGATTTCTTGTTTTGCGCTCCCGGGCCGTTTTTGGCGGTACGGAAGAGCGTCGGGTCTCGATTTTTATGTTTCATTGCGCAACCGGGACTCATTTTTAAAGAAGCGGTGCCGAGAGCATCGGTTCCGTTTTCATGTTTGCTTGTGGGACTCATTTTCGGCGATGCAGAGGCGTGGTCTCGTTTTCATATTATCCACTCCTGGACAACGTTTTTCGTTGATGCAGGATGGCGTGGAGTCCCCGTTTTTTTCATCTTTTACGCCCGAATTCTTTTCCGGCGATACCGAGGGCGTCGGGTCCGTTTTCATGTTTTGTGCGCCCCCGAGACTCGTTTCGGCGTCTGCAGAAGCGTCTCGGGGTCTCGTTTTCATGTTTTGTGCTCCCCGGACTCGGCTTCTTTTAAGCGATGCTTAGCGCGTCGATCTGTTTTATATTTCTTGCTAGCTCGGACTAGTTTTCGGCAGCATGCAGTCGGCGTCGAAGTCCCCCATTTCATATTTTGCCACTCCGGACTCGTTTTAACGAGCGGTACGAGGGTGCCGGAATCACGTTTATGAGTTTTGCGCTCCCGAAGTCGTTTCCGCGATACCGGCGTCGGAGTCCGTTTTAATGTTCACGCTCCCGCACTAGTTTCGACGGTATCGAGAGAGTCGAGTCTCGTTTTCATGTTTTGCGTTCCCGGACTCGTTTTTAGCGGTGCGGGAAGTCTGCAAGGTCACGTTTACATGTTTGCGCTCCGGAGTTGTATCCGCGTGCATGGGTCTCGTCGGTTCTCATTTTCATGTTGTCAAACTTCGCACTAGTTTCGGATGTACCAAAGACGATCGGAAGTCCCATTTTTCATGTTACACACGATCGGACTCGTTTTCGGTGAGACAGAGCGTCGACTCTGTTTTCTTGTTTTGCATTCCGGAGTAGTTTTTTAAAGCGGTACGGAGGAAGGTTACGTGTCTCGTTTTTCATGTTTTGCGCGCCCATACTCATTTCGACGATACAGCAAGGCATGGGTCCCATTTTCATGTTTTGCGATCCAAAACACGTTTCAGTGTGCTGAAGAGGAGAGCATGTCTAGTCTCGATTTCATGTTTTGCGGCAAATTTGGACTCATTGATGATACGAATACGTATAGGCTTTTAAACACAGAAAATGCTCACTTAATCGCAACGTACGACTTTGTTGAGTAAGTTAGGAGTATCGAATCCACGAGGAATGACGAAATAAACTCTAAACCGGACTCGGTTCAATTCGGATCTAAAGGTAGGTATTTTTGGTATTTTGCATAAAAAAGGGGTTTAGTAAAGTTTTAATTAATTTCTACGCAATTAACACTAACGGGTAGTAAGCGAAATAAAGATAACAAAGTGAGCAGTGTTTAAATCAATCAATCATAAAATCTCGAGTTTGGGGAAATTGCTTTGTCTTAGCTGAGATAGTTTCTGCGGCCACATAACTCTCACTGGCATGAGAAAACGATCGCGAAAATTATTTTACGATCGTAATTGGTTCTTAACTATCGAGTTCGTTATTACAATAACCTCGACTCTCGTTTGTTGGTAATTACACTTCTTTATGATTGTAAACCCTTAGGATAATCTCTTATACCTAATTTTAATTGGATTCGTTCCTGTCTGGTTTTGTTTAACCTCTACGATGTCTCAGGTTTTGTATCAAATACTATTTATACTTTCCCTAATCGATTTTACGTACGCACCAAACGCAGCGGTCAGTTGCAGATCGAGGTCGAACCATGACAGGACTTACTTCTAAGCAGACTTTAATTTGGACTCGAAAACTATTTTTTTGGTATTTTGTATAAAATGGGGGTTGTAAGCAATTGTTTTGATTAAAGAATCCCTAAGTAATTAAAGGCAAATTAAAAATAGAGAGTAAACAAGTTGCAAATAAAATTTTGGTTTTAAACTTAACTATAAAAGGTATTCCTACGGAGTTCGGGATCAATTGTTGCTGCACTGGATCAATGAATTAACTACCGTTCACTACTATGAAACGACGCAGAGCATAGGTATGCGACAGATTCGGTGTCTGAACGACTCATGAGAGAAGGCATGCTAGGTAAACAATACGATGTTTGTGGGGCGTTGGATGTCTTGCAAAGACTACTGCTTGAGACGCGTTGGTCTTCAGTCATTTGTTCAACGGCCGACGGAGATGGTCAACTACCCCGTTCGGTGTCTGAACGACCGTTGATTGACATTTGCGAACAATAGTCAAACCAATTAACATAGGCTTCTATCGTGTATTATGAACGTTCGATGAAACTAATGGTGATTGACTCCTCCGACTTTAGTGTGTTGGACTTTATAATGTTATTAGTTCATTAAAACATTTCTAGGAAGTTATGACTAATAGCAAATCAACTTGTTTTTTATACCTAAGTTAGTTAATATTTGAGTCGTATAAACGTAATTTCCCCTCTCAGGTACTTATGGATCAGAAGATCAACTCAAGCGATGCATAAAATAAGGTTGATCCGAGTTGATATTAACAACCTGCAGGACTTAGCGCCTTAAATCAGCGGGTTTACCATACAAAACAACAATCGATTCAATGCAAAGATATTATTAACGTGCAACAAGTTGAACATAATACAAGCGATAAAAAAACGTAGCATAATCATCCATCCATTCACACAACAATCTACCTAATCCCTAAGAACAAGTAAACTACTCGGTCATGACAAAAGAACACTGAAAGAAAAGTAAAGAAAATAAGAGATCATGTTGATAAAACCGAAGATCTCAAGATGACGAAAGTCTTTGTCTTCGTGTTAAATTTCTCCTCAAAGTCGGTTATGCTCTCCAAGGTTGGTAGCCGCCTCAATCTCTTCCTTGAAACCCTACAAGATCCTCCTCAGAATCCTACTGAAACTCTCCTTTTATAAGCCCCAAACGCGTCTCCAAAAGCAGATCTTCCAGCGATTTCCTTCAAAAGCTGGGCGGTGCCTTCAAACTACCACGTGTGCCAGGTGGTGAACGACCGTTGGGTCTTGTTCCCGCCGCAGTAAATCGAATATGCGACCATTTACATTGATGTATGCCATACACAGTGTCTGGTGGTGCAAATCCAATGTGGACGACCCGTTGGTAATGGTGAAGCGACTCGCGTACATCCGATGTTCCCGATGTGGAACTACTGCTTTGCCTCTGCCAAACAACTGCTTGCTGGCCCGATCGCAGAGACAATGGTGGACGACCGGGTTGACCTGCAGCTTTCAGAGCCTGCATGACATCCGCCTTAGAAACGCACTTTTTCAGAGTTGTCTGGTTTACTTCGCGTGGCTTCCAGCCACATGCAACCAAGGGGCAGCTGACATTTGGGAACACCAGGACAATCCCGCAACCACGTTCATCTAGTTGTTTTGCCAGGATTCGGATGTAGACTCGACTAGGATTCACGACATTTTAGCCGCCGCATGACTAGCCATGTATGTGGAATCTTCTAACTCTCAATGATTGGAAGTGAAGAAAGTGGATGTGTACGTGTTTTTGTGGACTCTCACAGAAGTCACTCAGCTTCAGAGCACTTTGCGTGCTTTGGTAGACTGCAGCTTTTCTCTCGATATCACTCTCGAGGCGGTGTTTAGTGTGTGTATGGTAAGACTTTCACCCATTCTCGTTGTTTTGTATAGCGCCGAGCACTGACGAGTAGTCCTTTGTTCGGCCCCTCCAAGATCACACAGAAGTGAAACTCATGTCTTTTGGGCGTGCAGTGCTTTTCTTGGATATAACCTCTGAACACCCGAAAAGTTGTAGCAAGGGTTCCCTTGTGACCCCGATGGAACTGTGAGACGAGCGCCAAACCACATCCCATTACTGAGTATTCCCGGTCGGAATGGACAACACGGGGCCGCGTCTTTACGACACACATGGCAGGCTATGCCTTTCTATGGAACTCGGATGTTTCATTTAAAGTGGGTTCGAAGTGTGTATCGGTGCACATATATGTGGAATCTCACATCTCTCAATAATTTGTGCCTTTGGCATTTGGTAGATCTCACATTTCACTCATTATTCCACTCAGTTGGTGCGTGTTGGTAAGTTTCACCATGGTGAGTTCCCCAGATTTAGATAAGTTCAAAAACACGTACGAAAAGCGAAAAATTAACTCCAAAGTCGGGATTTCGTAATATTTCAGAATACGCAAATCAAGAAAGAGGTACAACCACGACCAAATGCAATGATATACTTGCCCTAAATTATAATTAATTGGACCGATAAGCTTAAGTTTATACCAAAAGGCACGGTTTTTTACCCTAAAGAATATGTGTGTAAATACGCACATCAAATCCCCATGCTTAACCTTTTTGCTTGTCCTCAAGCAAATCTGAAACTCACTAAGAAAGTTGGACTTTGGTATGAACTCGAAAAAGAAAGAAATAAGAATACTACCTCAATTTGGTCTCTCGGAGCGTTCACCTGAAGACCTCATTCCTCAACGCCACAAAAGTGGCACGTGTTATGCCAAAAGGAGAAATTCTCCTACCTAACAAAAAGGAGGTCTTTGCCTCGTCAAAAACCTTTCCGCGATGCAGCGGAGTAGGAAAAGAGGTACGAGAAGCTACTCGGACTCGAGTAATTAAACTAAATGCAAATGCTAAAAAAAATAAAAAATAAAAAAAAAAATGAAAAGAATGCCCTAAAAATGCAAAAGGTAGACAAAAACGAAAAGAAACCTAAAAACTACTCGGAGTTTATTCTATCTCCCCATTACTTCAAAACCATGCGCAGCGCATCCTAGTGCAAGGATCACGAATAAGAAGGAAAATGAGAGAAAAGATAGAATACAACGAGGTGCGTCAATCGTCAAAAACCATCTCCCACGGTGGCGGCGTCGTCGCCAAATGCGCTCGCATCCTTTATGCGCCGTGCCGTGTACATGTGGAGCGAAGAGCATAGGTACTCGGCTGATATCGTCAATGTCTGCGCCCTGTCGAAGCTCAATTCGGGTCGCACGGGGCCTTGACGTGAGTCGCGGAGAACGGTGTTCCGACCGACCTTTCACTTTGTGCGGCATATCAGGCCGGTCGCCGAACCCCGGCAATTGCCAAGCCAAATTCGCATAACCACGCAGACCAGGAGTGTTTCTTCTCTATTTTGCACTCCGACATCCATCGTTTCTTCCCGATTAAAGCTTTTACGACGACTACATGGACGAGATAACAAAAATCACGAACAAAAAATTAGAAAAACAACAATTATCATACAAAATGAAAAAAGAAAATCAAGAAAAGTATTCAAGCAAATATTGACTATTTACAATTTCTATTCTACCCCCATACTTACACTTGCACGATAGTCGCGGTGTAAAAAAATTCAAAAAGTAAGATTAAGAGAAAGGTAAGGGGAAAGGTGTACTCCACTCGTGCACTGAGGGTTTAGCCCGTGCCAGCGAGAACGATCCGAGGCAACCGTAGGTGTCTCCATCTGTCACTTAGCTTGCATCCACTCGCAAGGAGTTTGTTTCGCACTCAATTGTTGACCCCGACTTGTATCTAGGATTTACTCTCGTTCGAAACGCATTGTTGGAGTATCTTCGAGCGCGGTCTACTCTTAGTGCTTGAGGTTAGGGAAGTAGTTCGAGTTGCTTTCTTCCGTTTCGGATTTCCTTCTTGATTTCGCATAGCGTGATCGTCAAGTCGACGTCGTGGGTAGGCTTGGAATTTCTGCGCAGAGGCCTATCTTATGTTGCTCAAACTTTCCCGAGGGCATCTTGGAACTTGCTTTGGGAACGGCGAGCGAGAATGTCTAGGGTCGCCTGCGGAGCCCGGTTAACTTTCTACGGGTAGTTGAGGTTCTGCTCTTGACCGATTCGACGATTGCTGCAGGAACGAGAATGAGAAAAGAAAAAAAAAAGAGAGCGAGAAAGTTGTTTTTCAAATTTAGAATAGAGAGAAAAGGAGGAAGGTGGGTTAGAGATATATAATCGAGAGGAGGACAAGTAAGGCAAGTTAATAGTCCTTTCCCAGTACCACGATTAATGACTTTCCCTGTCCCCATTTACAAAGATTCCACTTTCCATATCTACCTCTGCAAATTTGTGCGGATCGTTCAAGGTCCTATGTGGAGTCGCATACCAACCTTCTATGGACTCTTACTAGTACTAGCTTGACTTCTTTACTGACTTTGGACGGGTAGATCAGTATGTTATTTCCTACTTTCATGTACAATTTTACGCATGACTACCGAAACTCCTTGAAAAAATACGATCAAATATTTGCATGAGCCAAAAAGTAAAGAAAATAAAACATGCCTGATATGAAATAAAAGAAAAATAAAGAAAGGAAAAGAAAAAATTAAGGTTGCCTACAGAAAGCGCTTGTTTTTAGGTCCAAGAACTGACCCTATTAAATGCTAAGTTTACTACGAGGGATGAGGCTCGGACAGAAGTCCAAGCTCGGGCAGCTAAATCATTATTTTGGTCGACAATGTATGTCTTGGCCGTAAATAGTTGCTACTGAAGATTCTACCATCTTTGTGCAGAAATGAATACTGGCCTCGAAAGGAGTAGACTTTCCTCATAGTGAAGGGTCGGACCATCGAGACTTGAGCTTGCACTGAAAAAAACCTTAATGTAGAATTAAACAAAAAGTACAAGATCACCTTCTTTGAAGATACGGCGCGAAATGCGCTCGTCGTGCACCTTCTTTGTGTCGTTCCTTGAAGGTTCGGGCGTTCTCGTAGAACTTGAAGGCGCGATTTCCTCCCGATTCGTGCAAGTCGAGGATGCGCTTCTCTCCGGCGGCTTGTAGCTCCATGTTGAGCGTGCGTGTGACGATATGCGCTTGTCTGCAGTCTCGAAGCGGGCAGAAGTGACGGAGACTTCCGTGTAGACTAGCATGGAACGGAGCTCATTAGAGATGGCGTCTTGAAAGCGGTGCGAGTATGCCGCCCCAAAGTGCGTCGTTGAGCTTAAAGCCAAATCCCCTTCCTTATCGCCATGGGCTCACCGTCTTATCCAAAAAGTTTATTAGTTTCATCGGAGGCTTAGCGGGCACTTCTTAAAATAACGAGGAAAATATTTTTTCCTCAATAGAAACTCAACACACGAGGTTGTCGAGGCGTGACTTAAAGTTCGACCTTTTTAGGAGGTGTCAAATGGTGGAATGCTGCCCT